>JARVKF010000168.1:0-500091 GCA_039778275.1 Seiridium unicorne
CCCCCCCCCCCCCCCCCCCCCCCCCCCCCCCCCCACCCCCCCCCCCACCCCCCCCCCCCCCCCCCCCCCCCCCCCCCACAGCCCCCCCCCCCCCCCCCCCCCCCCCTGCTGACAGCCCGTCCAACTCACTCAACCATGTGATAAGTCTTCACATCTTGCATCTAGTAACGGAACCCGTATTTGTTTAGCCACAGAAGGGCGAGGGAGTTGTACTGGGTGCTCCCACGGAAATGCTGATGGACCATGTGGTGGTTTCTCCAATCACCTTGACCTCAATACTTGTGGCCTTGGGGTTCTTTGCTAGTACGTTGGACACTCCAGAGTTGATCATATCGCTCGAGGTGTGGGAGGTGCTGCACTCAGTAGAGCTGGGCGTAGAGCTGGGCGTGGTGGCAGCGGTGACCTTGTTGTTGATGATGCCTCCGATGGCGACACCACCAACACCCGCAACGAAAGGGTGGCTGAGGAAATCTGCAACGTCCTTTCCACTTGTGTTCGCTGCCTTGCCGGCAGCCGTGAACCAGGCATAGAAGACTGCGCTGAGCGCCTTGTCACCGACTGTCTTGGCGCAGCTGGCAAACGTCTGGCAAGTCCCTGGCGTGTTGCGGACCTCGACCTCCGCTGCTTCGGTTCCGTTGGCATCGCGAGTGACGAAATCGTCCAGGCCCCAGTCTTCGTCAGAGCGTTGGTGAACTATAATAAATCGTTAGCAAATTAACTTATTTTGTGAGCAAGGCAAGCTAACTCTTGTCATCCCATTCGTGGACTGGTACTCCAGTGAATACATCTCGTGCAAGCTGCTGGTATCGGATGGCAAGACCGTCGTTGTGGTAGTAGTCGCCATGCTGCAAGGCGACTGTGGAAGCCACTCCCCATGCCAGGGTAGCGAACGCGGCGATAGATTGTTTGTACATAGTGGCGTTAAGATGTAGTTGAATGAAGTGATCAAGTGAAAAAGTGTTCGAGCGATACTTGGAGAGCTGAGTTGGCAAGTTTAAGATTGAGAGTGTTTGAGAGAAGTTGGATGAGATGAAGATGGAATGTTCACTCACTGACGCTGAGTCTCCTTATATCGCCAATCATCCATATGTTCAATCTATTTTGAGATTGTCCCCATTCGTTCTCGAGCACTGCTCACCAAGGGCTCACCTACTGTGCCATGTTCTCTCCACGATGGTCAACTAAAAAACAGATGCTATAGTCCGTGGAGGCTTGCAGATCTCAGAGGTCTGACGTATGCCAACAAGAGTAACCATTCCACCGCTTCCTATATTCTTATGTAGGTCCGATCCCAATTTCCAGGGAGCAATGCCTCATGTTTCCACATCAGGCAATAGTCCAAACAGATCAGAAGCGACCTGGAGAGATGGAAGCAGAACACAGTGGGGGTATAATCCTGCGGAGTCTCCATCAGGGTTTCACAGCTTGCACGATCGACGCAATATTTCATCAGAAGGATTATATATTTCTGGCGTTGGACTTAGCTCCCCCATACTATCAACCCCAGTGCTTCTTGCCAGTATTGGACTCGGCTCTTGCCCTGGCGAGTTGTATTGAAAAGCTAATTTGGGAGTGTCGATCCGTTACCAGTGCTATACTCGAGATCACCGCATCCTGGCGCGTGCCCAACTGCCATTTCTAGGAAAAGCATCACCGAGTCCACCTGTGGAGAACGTCGCGAACCGAATCCTGGGAAAAGCATCACCGAATCCACCTGTGGAGAGTGTCGCGTGTCCGCCTTCTTCAACTAGCCCCGTTGATATTCCTTCGGGCGCAACTACGGTACCAGCAACTACCAAGCCTAGCTAGAGCCTCGACAGATAGAAAACAAGTGGGGGTGGAGCATCGTTTGCCTTACTTTCTTCAATTATTCTACATAGGGATTGATTGAGCTTTAAGAATAGAAAACCATCATAGCTCCATATAGAGTGTCCGGCTAGTCATTGGTAGGCACACGCAACTTGGAGCGCTGCACCGGTATGGGCTTTGCTTTACTTAGGAACCAAAGAAATCCTACTCGACTTTGAAAATCCCGCATCGACGCGTTGTCGGCCCACTGTGGATATGGCTGTCCCTTATCACGCATGAACCAGCAGGCAGCAGCAAACCATGGCCGAGAATCCTCTACACCCATGGTGAGG
The DNA here is from genome assembly GCA_039778275.1 of Seiridium unicorne. NCBI lineage: Eukaryota > Fungi > Ascomycota > Sordariomycetes > Amphisphaeriales > Sporocadaceae > Seiridium > Seiridium unicorne. The sequence goes on from JARVKF010000168.1 coordinate 2,142, forward strand.
TGATCCCTATTTCTGGATGTCTCAAACAGGTAATTCTTTGTGGTCAAAGCTTTTGTAGGAAGCACAGCGACAGGGTGTGAAGATGAAATCTAATCTAATGCCATTGACATGGTATACCGTACACAGCAATACCCGAAATCCATTCGGCAATCGCTGATAAGCGAGTCCCCACATTTGGGATTTCACCACCATCCCGGTCTCAATCATAACGCTAAGATTGCTGTGTCTTGGCCTAAACTTAAAGCGGTGGATACGTATTCCTTCCAGCTATAGGAAGAAAAGCATCTAATTTTGGGTCATCCGTCTGGAGCTGATCATTGCTTAGCTGAACGGCAGCAAAACCTGAGTCGTGATCTATGGTACTTTGAGACTGATAAAATTATTGATCAAGCCGAGGCGGAATCCTTCGTGGCGCAAATACTTTTTCTTCTGTACGATGGTCGACAGAGGACTCAGGATATGGATTCGGGTCCTTGGGTTACAGATTTAGAAACACGTCATCTACAACGCAAGGTCATCATCCAGATGGCCGGGAAACAGTGGAAGATCAATAGGAGAGCAAAACGTATAAAGCATGTCTAAAGTCTGGCTTCAAGTCAGTTTAATCCTATCATTCACATCATCAATTCACATCTTCATCTCAGGTTCAACACTCAGACTCAACAAAATCACCTTAACCCAAACAATCGCCCAAATCATTCAATATGCTTTTCAAGACCGTCTTCGTTTGCGCTGTAACCCTCTTCTCCGCCAACGGAGCCCTGGGTGCAGCAATCGACAAGAGCTCCGAGGTGGAAGCCCGCGCTGCCCTGGTGGCCACTGACGCCTGTTCGTGTCTCTTCATAAGCCATGACCCCCCACACATAAACTGACACCTCTACTCACAGATTCGGCTTGCAACTGCCCAAACAACTGCAAACACGCCAGGGGCGACTCCTGCAAATACTACTCTGGCCCTTCCGATAACTCTGAAGTGACCACTGGACGTAAGTGTTATTTTGCACCTTATATCTGGTGCACATAGTGACTGATATCTCCTGCAGACTGCTATTTCCCCAACGCCAACCCGGGCGCGAGCCTTGAATGTGTCGCTTAAAAGCAGTGCCTCAAAGCAATACGCCACAAAATGTGACCACGGGTTCTGTTATCTTTGAAAGGGCAAAGGAATTAGCGGGGATAGAGGCTTCGGAGTTTATCGAAGGACAGAGGGACTGAATGGATACAGCGTATTCCATCATTTTGTTTGCATTACCTAGATACGCTCTTTATCTTATTTGAATCTTCTCCGGCGTAAAGTTTTGTGATATGGTGATTAGCCTGTCCATTATTGTGCAGACATAAAAAACCGAGCCGCCGAGAAGATATTATACAAAGTCTTCAATTTGATCAAATAGGACTTCATAAAGCCTTTTCCTTAACGGCCTATTATGTTTCGCCTTCATAAACCCAGGTGATCCAGTTCATTGCTAATATAATGGATATCCTTTTGTTGATATAATGGTTTTAATTCTGAAACTTAATTGCGTAGGACAGGAAAACCTGTTTCGTTTTCTCCGGTTTCTTTTTGGGGCAAATTGGTATTCTATCAGGATCATCAAGGCATTTGTTAAATACACGTCCCTGACAGATAAGATAACGTCTTACTAATATGTTTCTCTCAGGGCCGAATACCATATAAAAACCTGTTGGAAGGATGAGAAGCTATCTAGGCATAACTGTTGTAAATGTACAACGTATAAAGATTTTAAGTACTATGTTCCATCTGCTATAGGCAACTGGATAAATACTGTACCAAACAAGTACCGTATAGGAAAATCTACTTAATTCCAGACTTTCTACTATTTAGGTATACTTGGTCTCAATCACATTTTTCTACTCCTTGTCTGAACCATTTTTAGTTGAATTTCATCGATTGCTACTTGTGCTGATCTCAAACTCCAACTATACGGTCTAAATTGCAAAGTTGCAATCCCTCCGCACAAGAAAAATCCCTATCCAGATTCCAGCTCTACGTAAAAACCCTCTCTGCAACCTTCATGGCTCGAATACTATATCTTATGAACGATCGTGTGCTCATGGGCAAGCCATGAGATCATCGTTCGGTCACAATTTTCATCATTCGTTCATATATGTCCATCTCTCTATGCTTGCGTACGCCTACCCTCGAGTCCGAACTCTGAAACTAAACATCTTGAAAGGATTAATTTTTTACCCACACATCCACGAACTTAAACACTCTCGCCAACAACAACCAAGTCAAAGTCATGCGGGCCGGTATAGGCCGTCTCAGTATCGAGAGGAGTAGGGCCGGTGCTGATAAACGAAACGGAATTGGTATCGCTCGTATGAGTGGCCCGAACGCCCTGGGCATTCTGAACGTCGAGCTTGATGGCAAAGTCGGCGACCTGGGTGAAGTTGAAGCTCAGGCCCGACTCCTCGACGCATTTTCCATCGGTGATGTAAAGCAGGGACGGACTGCTGCTCAGCAGCGCATTCGTCACAGCGCATTCGTCACAGCGCTGCACTGTGCTGGTTCGGCGCTTCCGGGCACGGCAACGGAGAAGGACACACTGGTAGACCGGCTGATTAGTCTTGCAACCGAGGCATAGAGAAGCGTGTGCTGACGTACATCTGCGAGATCGAGTGAGCTGCTACGTAGGCGCTGAAATCGGTGACCTGCCAGGTTTCGTCCGCTCTTTCTGCAAGCGGCATCGCGGAAGCAGCGGCCGCTATAAGAATGATGGGTTTGAAGGACAGCATGTTTGAGATGGTTTGCTTTCGCTGTATTTTCGTTTATCTGAGGGCGGTCTGATGGCGTGGGATTTCACCTCCGGATGTTGATGTGAGTATATAACTGTGGATGGTGGTGGAAGACGAATATTCAACAACTACGAGACTTAGCTGTGGGCTTTTGTGTTACTTATATATAGATTTCTCCGTCTACCAGCTGATTCATTATGATTTCCACAATTTTATCGACCTCGCAACGTTGCAATTACGAGGCTGCGCCGCTGTAGGATCGGAAGCCGTCAGAATACGAGCTCCGTGCCGCTGTCCACGAGGTACGGGAAGGATCGAATTAGCGCTGACAGACAGTATATCCAATCGCGGAGAGAAGAGGGCTCTGGGCAAACATGCGGTGTACTTTAGAGGTAAGGTTCTCAGTGATATAATAAGGGATGGTAACGTCTCGAGCCATCTGCTTCTACTACATAAGGCTAAATCGAACGAGGGAGCAGGGATTATTAGCTTGCGAAACTCCTCCATGAGCGAATCACGACAAAAAGTATGTGGCGAGGCGATTGAAGCACACTCCACTCTACATAATGCAATTCAAAGTCGCCTTTCTTTTACATTCATGCTGACAATATCCGAAGTTCTGCTGGTGCTTCTTCCCATACACTTTGCAAGCAGTCGAGTACCGCCTTTGGGTCTAATTTCTTCCCTCCGGTTGCATCTGCGGGTGCAGCCTGGGCCACATGGCGCGGCTATTAGTTCGACTCCCGGGCAGGGGAGATGTGTAGGTACTGCAAACTTCTTCTGTCCCACTGCGTCTTTGTCATCTAGACATCAAATACTCTCAGGCCGCATAGCATATTCTCAATGGTCTTCGATCTGACTATGTTGTCTCGAGATGGAGGGTCTGTTTATGAAGCAGATAGCAGGCTTCGGGCTACCTCGATGTGTGCGATCGCATGTGCGTTAAATTTCCTCACGTCAGCATCTTGAGCAGGATCGTAAGGTAATCAAGCGACCAACCACCAATAAACATCAAAATATCTGTCCCTTCACAGCGTCTTCCATGTAGGTGACATTGTCTGACAGGATCCTCTTCTGGCCTGCCGTGTTTCACTTCCAGAAACTCGTTTCATCGATATTGGTTTAAGAATCCATTTCTGAAAGGAAATGGCTACTATTATTCACTGATGTTGATATTAGAGTGACTATAGCTTGGCAACAGTGAGTCTTGCACAATCCCACTCCCGTTCTTGGGCTGATTGCCGTCTCTTTCGTGGAATGGATTGATCGCCTCGCCGTAAAGGGAGTCATTGACAACATCACATAATACTGTGAAACGGTGAGACAACCTCACGCTAGTATAAAACTCGTCGCAAAGCAGAGAGACCGTAGGCCTCTCGCTCGGAATTCGGCTATGCCAGTCTAAGCCGCTACGCATATCGCTGAGCAGTTCCCTCCAGCACCCACTCTGGTTGGCGAATCGGAGATGACCTAGCTCGACAGATCGTAACGAGTCTGACAAATCCAGTAAAAGGGAAATCAGGTCACCTTGTCTCACGGATAGACTCAACAGTCCAAAATGGCGAAGTTTATGCCACCTATTGATTGTTGGTGAGTAAACTCTAGTTGACCGTACTAATGAGCTGAAATTGCACTTACCTTTCAACAGGAAAAATAGTGCGTAGTGAGACATAGTTATCAGTGGACACCGGTAGGTCATCCGGAAACGGAGAGGAGAACAGGTCGTAGTCGCGCGGATAGCGCAGGCTCACGTGCTGAAGATCCTTCGCCTTACTAAACAGCCGTTTCAAGTATTTATTGCGGTCTACTGCCCATGCCAAGTCGTTTCCCTTGTCGGCGAGCAGAGCAAGATCAATGGGACGAAAATTTGGTAGCCTGAGGACGGCGACCGAATTGTCATAATCTTCACAAGGCTGATGGAGGAAGAGGCAATCGAGGCCGATCATCCTTTGATTCACATCAAGGACGAGCTCCAAACGCCATTGAATTCCTGCTGTACACTCGCATTGGCGAGTTCGCGTGTAACGATGTGAAACCCCCTAGATTTGGATAGCTGGCCGCCTTCGTCTTCTCCTGTGAGAGGCGATGTCGGCCAAAAGCTCGGAATGGGATAGTTGAATCCCTGTAGGAAATCTCGAATCACGGGTGTCCGATAAATCGGACAAAATACGAGTCCATGAGCTGCAGGCGAAACAGTTATTCGTCTGAGTCTGGGGAAGCGTTTTGGTCCATATCTCAGCGCGTCAGCGTCAGCGTCAGCTCCAGACTCGAAGACCTCCTTTTGCTCTGTAAGGAGCCGTTAATATTAATCCCAAGGCTCCTTCAAGGGCAGTTGCGCCTTGATTAGTTGCTTCTAGATTGGGTGGTCTGCACCACCAGCAAGCCCGCGATACACTACCCAGATATTACTCCCGCAAGCTCTTGCGAACCACAGAGGACATCCTTGCTCGGTCAGCCTTTCCCGCGACCGATGAAGCTCACCCAAACACGGACCAATCAGTCAATCGTGCGTCGTCCCAAACTATCTCCCGGATCCCCTTGCGGAAGGTATCATGCTCAGCAATAGCACGAAAAACACCTACAATGTTGCGCAATTGGCGGAAAGGAAGACCCGGTCTAGGCGGAGGAGTGCCTTTGCGCGCAGATATTTGCAAGTCAGCCGAAGCTGTTTGATGTCATGGTTGGATAAGTGTAGCGACACGACCGCGACAAGCTCAACCGGAAGCTGTGCGAGCTTAGACGGAGCGGTGTGGGAGACGACATTGTGCAATCTGTCTGAGCCAAAGCTGAAGAGTGTTCCATTCCGATGTCTTAGGTGTGCTGAGCTATAAAGAAGACCGAACTTATTGCATCATGATAATGCACATTCAGTAAAAATCTGTTGGTCAGTAGAGATTCTCTCGAACGGTGGCCGGTTGCTTATGTCCACTTTGCTACCTGGTGTCTTCTAACGCAGCAACACGGCACACTGTCCAATCAAAGCCGTCCAAAGCATTGATGGTAACTCATGCATCCTCTAACGCTATGAGAGAACCAATCTACATATCAGCTACATTATAGATACAAAACGGTGGCATATCGCATTCTTTTAAAATTTTAATCAAATATCTCCCAAGAAGGGACATGTGTCAAGTCTGTGTATGAATTCGGGCTCTAACGCTGATCATCGTGAATTCTGATTAATAAGATCGTTCGGAGGGTTGTATCAATATGATGGTAGTCAAGCCTGTCAGTGCGCCGGCTCATGACGAGCTACATTCTAGTCCCGCATCTAATCCCATACCACTCTATAACCTCGCTTCCGCGACTTTCTTCTTCAACGCCGCCTTCCTCTTCTTCTCCTTCTCCATGAGATCCGAAAACGTGACGACATCCTTGCCGCTCGCCTCCAGCAGCGCGACCTGCTCACGGTACATCTCCGCCTTCAGCAGGCCGTAGATGCCCGTCTTGCCCTTGGTCGTCAGCCCCCTCTCCTTGACGAGCTGCTGCACGCCCTCGAGGCCGTCTGCGCGATCGATGATGCCCGCCTCCAGTGCGCTCTTCGCGTCCCACCGCTTCGCCTCCAGCACCGTCGTCCGGTACGCGTCGGCCCTCAGCTTGGCCCTGAAGATGCCGCTCATGGGCGGGAGAAGCGGGGCGCCGAACTCCAGCTCGTTGATGCACATGTACCCGCGCTCACCGCTGAACACGCGATAGTCGTGGTGCATCGCCAGCATGAACCCTCCGGCGAAAGCATGCCCGTTCAGCAATGCGATGGTCGGCATGGGGTACGTCAAAAAGCGGTGAAAGAGTGGGTACAGCGAGTTCTCAGTGAACCCAGGGGTCTTTATGGCCAAATCCAGGTCCAGCCCGTTCGAGTAGAACTTGGTGATGGACGAGGTAGTGATCACAACACCGGTCGGGTGCCGCAGTTCGATGACGTCTAGTGCCGCAACCAAGGCGGAGCAGAAGGGAGGCGTCAGACGGTTATCAGGAGGCGAGGTGAAAGTAAGGAGGTAGACTTGAGGAGCCGGTTCCGTGCAAAGAATTTGACCCCCTACATGGTCATTGAGCGGCGGAATAGGAATCGTGAACAGCGCGTTGGCTGCCATGGTGAGAGGAGGAATGGCGACTCGGAAGTTAGTAAGACCCGGCACGCAGTTCTCAGGACAGATTCAGGCTTTCAGAAATGTGCTGTGCCTTGGATACTCCGAAACAATGAGCCTGTCAGATGGCGTTGATGTGCGCCACGTATGTCGACGTTGATGCGACATGTCAGATGTCTTTTAGAAGGCGATCTCTTTGAGGTTAAGATAGCCTCGGCTCGGCATCCTTGGCGTCACGCATTGATCTCCCGTCCGAAGACTAAGTTTGGAAGAGAAAAATCAAGAGTACTATATACTATAGGGGAATATGAATACCCGGGAATGACGATTCCGTCTGCAGATTTACAACCAACGAAATATATGTCAATAGATGCATGTGTATTGCAGCGCAGTATCTCATCATGACCCCACTTTCGGTAATCTGGAGTTCACATGCACATTGGTTAGCACCATCGGATAGTAGCATCGAATCCGCTTGGTACATATCGGCAGCCGCTTACTAAACCTCTCACAGCATGTTCACGAGCAACGCATCACGGAACGAAGGTATTCCATAACCGCTGGCTATCGCGAGTCTTCCGGAGCATCGGGCAATATCTCCAAGCTAAAAATAATAACAGATTTACCAAATATCCGAGGATCGACAACATATCAAATGAAGCTGATGGTCGCAAATGACTGAAATTACTGTCTAGGTATTTATGTTCTGTTTTTTGTAATATTTCCTCATCATTCGTGATATTGAGTAGTTCGGCCCTATGTCTTGACATCAGGCTCATCACGGCCGACAAACTCCTTGAACTTGAGCAAGTCAGTCGCGAACTTGATCTCGGGCTTGAGGAAGTCTTGAGCATCAAGGTCGTACTTCGACTTGTCGTCCGTGTATTGCTCAATATACAGACGGATAGTGGCGCCAGACGAGCCAGTGCCAGAAAGACGGACGACAATGCGGCTGCCGCTGGAGAACTTGGCATACAGCCCCTGGTTCGATGCGGTCGACCCGTCGAGATCTGTGTAAGAGAAGTTGCCAGCGTCAGTGACAGTGTGGTCACCGATCTTGCTACCAATGAACTTGGAGTCTGCAACCAAGTCACTCAGTACACCAACGACCTTGTTGGCGCCATCCGAATCAACGTTCTCGTAGTCGTATCGGGTGAAGAAGGTTCGACCGTATGTATTCCAGAAGTCCTTCTGGATCTGCTTGATGCTTGGCTTGGTATCGGGGTGTGCCTCGCCAAGGCCAGCGATGATGTTTAGCCATGCCACGACGGCCCAGAGACCATCCTTCTCACGGACGTGATTACTGCCAGTACCAAAACTCTCCTCACCACAGATGCTCAGCTTGTCGGCGTCGAACAGGGCGCAGAAGAACTTCCAGCCTGTCGGGACCTCGTAGCTGTTCAAACCCTGAGCCTTGGCAACAAGATCAACTGCACCAGAAGTGGGCATGCTACGGGCCAAACCGTAGACTCCCTGCTTCTTGAAGTAGGGAATCAGCTGGGCGTGGTGAGCAATGATAGCCAAGCTGTCACCGGGCGAAACGAAGGCACCGGCGCCGTAGATCATGTTACGGTCACCATCGCCATCCGAGGCAGCACCGAATGGGATATTCTCCTTGTCGACCTTCTCCACCAGCGAGTGGGCATAGACAAGGTTGGGATCAGGGTGTCCACCGTTGAAGTCAGGCGAGGGGATGCAGTTCTGTGTTGAACCGGCCAGTCCCAACTCTTGCTCGAAAATGGCCTTGCCATAAGGACCAGTGACACCAGACAGACCATCGAAGAGAACCTTGAAGTCGGGGTTGTTGGAGAAGAACTTCTTGATCAGGGGGAAGTCAAAGATGTCCTTCAGCATTTGAGTGTAGTCGGCCGTGCTGTCAATGATCTCGACCTCGAGGTCGCCGTAGGTCTTGGTGCCAATACTCGAGAGATCGACATCGGGGATATCGGCAATCTTGTAAGAAGTCAGGGTCTTGGAGGCTTCGTAAATCTTGTTGGTGACGCTCTCTGGGGCGGGGCCGCCGTTGGCCAGGTTGTACTTGATACCGAAATCCTCGTTCGGGCCTGTCCATGGCAGTCATCAGCAGTTGCTTTCCAATGTCAAGCTTAACTTAATACATACCACCAGGGTTGTGGCTGGCAGTCAGAAGGATGCCGCCAGTCGCCTTGCGTTTCCGAATGATGTGGCTAGCAGCTGGTGTTGACAGGATGCCGTTCTGGCCAATCAACAGCTTCTTGACACCATACGCAGCACCAATCTTTGCGATCAATTGGACGACCTCGGGGTTCCAGAATCTGCCATCACCGCCGATGACTAGGAAAGAATCTGCGACAAGGAAGTCAATGTCTAGCACAACAACAACAATCAGGGTGCAGCACAGCTCGCTGGTACTGCCGGATGACCTCACCTTTAACGCCCTCAGGAATGGACAGCAGAATGCTGGTAACGAACGATTCACTGTAGTGAGGCTTTTGGAAAACCTTGACCTTCTTACGAAGACCAGATCTGCGCAATTGTCAGCTTAGACTCATGGGATATCGTTCAATGTGCCCCAAGGCTCATCCCAACTCCAGGGCGGAGGTGGGATGCTTTGGGGGCACAATGACGATGGCGGGGTAGTTGGGAGGCTTTCGTCACTCACGTTCCGGGCTTCTGGTCAGAGAAAGACTCGAATTCGACAGTCTTGACGTTCATCTTGTATGGAAGCGGGAGCTACTGACCCGAGGCAATGAGAATAGAATCAATTAAAGGGGTGAATGATCAACTGGAACAACTTTGTTGTGGTTGTTGTGAAAGTCGTTGAGCTTGGAATAGCTCCAACCTAATGATAGTTGGGTCAAGATGGTGGGGGTGGGCTGGGAGGAAGTGGGGTGACGTCGACGTGGCGGCCAAAGATTTCGCGAATTGACATTCACGTTAGGTGATTGGGGCAATGATTGGAAGGAGACTACCGCTCTGAAACGAGTACACAAAGCAGATCACGGATGGATAACTCATGCCAGTAGCATCTGACTTCTCAGAGACTTGCGGAATTTCTCATGAATGATCGGGTTTTCTGCAATACGGTACTACGGTATCGCAGACACCGGAGTCTCATGAGTTGAGGTGTGAACCGCCAGACTTTGACTCCTCGGTTCTGCAACCACGTCGTTTTGCCTCATGTCCGATTGCTTCACCGAAAACCTACGGCAGCGCCCCTTGCTTGTCGGCGATACTGGCCCCTAAGCTTTCTGGAATATGACCTCCTTGTAATATCTGGCTTCCTCGATGCTCTCCAGAATATCGTCCTTGGCCTGGTGGAGCCCTTTCTTCTGCGGTGCGCTGTGAATGATTCGCTTGGGGCACCAACGCCTTGCTGCCTCCTTCAGGCTGCTGACATCAAGGATTCGGTGATGCAAATATGAGACGACCTTTTTGTACGGCTCCTTCCTGAGGAATGCGCGATCAGCATGCACACTGTTGCCCGCAAGGATTGCACCCCTCTCCGGGATATGCTTCTTGATATAGGCGAGAAGCTCATCGGCCGCTTGCTCCGGCGTCACTGTTGAAGCAATGACAGCAGCCGTAAGACCGCTCTTCTCGTGAGTCTTGGTGCACCAATCGTCCATTTGGTCCATTCTTTCCTTGCTTTGGTGGATCACCGTTCCCCAGCCGGCTTCATCCACCACCTCGAGTGTGCCCGTTGTAATGATGCAGAAGATTTCGATGATCTCCTCGCGATCAGGGTTGAGCCCCGTCATCTATCAAGAACATCGTCAGTCTGTGTAGGGCAAAATGGAATAGGATTTATGGCGCGCACCTCGCAGTCAATCCAAACGAGCGCTTCATTCATTGCCATTGTGCGTAGTCTTTTTGTGGTTGTTTGAGGCAAGATTTAGTGGGTGGCCAGAATGTCGATGACGGGAACGAGATAAAATGCCCACAGCCCCAGAGACACGCGCCGACGCCCGCAAGGACAATACCACCAACCAAGACCGTTTCACAGCAAACAACCACTTCTCAGAGGACTCCAAGACTGTTTCCCCGATCTCTTAGTTTCTTGTCGATGTGTTTGTGCTCATTTGGCAACATCAAATGACAGAGAGCAATGCCCTAGCATCGAATTTGCAGTTCACCACACCCTGCATCCTCTCGTGATGTTCCAAGTCAACGAGGTTATTCTGCTTGCTTTAGAAATTTTCTCCTTGAGTTTGGGAGCCGATCATCAGCATCGTTGCCGTTGTCGCTGCCGTCATCCTTGTCGTCGTCGTTGTTGTTGCCATCGCCATCGTCGTCGTCGTGCTTGCGAAACCTGCCCAATGCATCCAAATTCCCGTTCATGCCATTCTTGCGAAGATATACCATCATGCCCCTCCTCCAGAGCACGCGCCTGTCACCCCCTAGGGCTCGGGCTTCTTTCTCTGCTATGGCCTGTTCTGCAAGACGGCGTGCTGTTGAGTGCCATCTCTTGCGTCTCTTCCAGGAGCCCCTCAGTCCCTCCTGGAGTTCGGATCGTCGCTTAGCCCTGTACTCCTGGCCTGTTCTTGAACTAGGCGGCACAAATTCTCCTGTCGTGATGTCTGAGGCAGGCGTCTCGCCGAAAGTAACTCTCTTTGTAGAAGCCGCAGTTGCGCCAGTCGCGACAACCTTCCTGAGGATGCCTCGAATAGGTGTTCGCAACATTGCGGTCTGCGTCGCCTTGTCGGAAAAAGACGTCGGTTGGGAGAGCGTCTCTACATTCACCAGATCGACCTTCGGTGTACTCTCCTGCTGGAAGCCCGACTCCCAAGGTTCATTGTCCGGGAGCGTTTGTGTTCCCTGGTCGCAGAACGATGCCGCAATGTGTGGGCGATCGTCCTTACCGGTGTCGGACTCCACGGTAGGTGGCCGGTAGTTCCTGTTCTTTTTGGCCATTGTTGTTACTTCTTTGCTCGGAAAGTGGCTTCTGTTTATGAATTAGTGGTCCTCTTTCAATTTGGTGCAAGTTCAGCATACATGTTGAGATCTGCTCGATGCTGGAGGGGGAGGAAAGGACACTGGCCAGGCAACCAGGCAGTAAGTAAATCACAGTTTTATGCTCAGTTTCTTGCTGGAAATCAACCTTATGCGCCGCAGGGGCCGGTATGATGTGGTCTGTGAATGAATTTTTGTATAACCTTGAATGGTGAAGTTGCGCAGGTGCGGCGAGGAAAACTTGTGCAAGAACGTTTTCATTGTTTACATACTTCGCGCCGTTACTTTGTATTTGTGGAAATGCACCACTAGCGTTATGCAATTGACTATGCCTCAAGTTCAACTTGGGATCAGTGCTTTGGATATTCAAGAATTATTTTCTCAAGGCTTAGATATGCACTCAACTGAAGATGAGCACTATCGGTACGGTGCTAAGATAAAACAGTTACGATGGCAGATAACAGAGTTTCATTCTGCGATTTTCATGTCTCTTGACGGTCAAAGATTCGAACCTAAACCAATCTTAAAGTATGAAAACCCACATTTCTATATTCCATATTTACCATTCATCGTGTGCCAGATCGGCCATCCCTAGTCTGACTGTCACGCATCTTGGTGGAGTTTGTGGCGTTGGACATTCGTGACAACCTTCAAATTCCCGAGGTCCTTGGCGCGGTGCCTCAAGCGTCTGAGTTGGAGGAAGTCGCCGGTGACTCACTCGCCAGGGCTGAAATGCAGTGCGGCACACTTACTCAATTATATATGAGACCATTTTGAAGTGCAAGTTGAACCCTCTGCATATCATCCCAATCGAAAGTAGCCAAGAGCGCTTTGCTGTATCCTCCGGTCACTGCATGCAAACATGGCCGTCCAAGACCCCCCTTTCAACACTATCAAGCACATCCCCACCAAAGAAGCCTACGACCGCTGGGCATCGGTCTACGACACAGATGGCAATTTTTTGCAGGCCTTGGACGACATTGAGATGCGGTCGCTTCTCCCCAGATTTGAAGCCGCAATCCAGTCACGTAAGCCGTGGAAGCTGGTAGATCTGGGCTGCGGTACGGGCCGCAACACCGCCCTGCTGCTCGGTATTCAGAACGCCGAGATCGCGGCGCTAGATGCAAGCTCTGGTATGCTTTCTGTGGCGGAGCAGAGACTAAGTTACTATTTGCAAGGGGAAGGGACTGGTCCGGCATCACTCCCAGATCATGGAAGATTGCAGCTGGGTGTCTTTGATCTTTTAGCCTCTGACCTGCCTCCAGAGAGTGCAGCTCAAGCCGACGGGATCATCAGCACGCTGGTGCTGGAGCACATACCCCTCGATACGTTCTTCCAACATGTGGGCCGGATGCTGAAAAAGAATGGGGTGCTTCTTTTGACGAACATGCACGCCGAGATGGGCCATATCAGCCAGGCAGGCTTCGTGGATACAGAGACTGGAGAGAAGATTCGGCCCACGAGCTATGCCCATACGATCGAAGACGTGGTCCGGGAGGCCGATCGATGGGGACTGGTGGTGGACAATGGACACGATGGTGACATCAGGGAAAGCGGCTTAGAGGAGAGAGCAGTGACAGATGATTTGGTTGCGAGACTGGGGCCGAGAAGTCGAAAATGGGTAGGAGTTACGTGCTGGTTTGGGGGATTGTTCAGAAAGACGGATATGGACTCTGGCTGAGTCACTGACCCAGCAACAACTCAGTAGTTGTTGGCAAACGAGATACACCGGTTTTTTATGTGGACGCGGCCGCCATGTCACAGCGGTACGCAATGGGTTTTCCTTTATCATATATAATGGATCGAGGGGTTAACCCTGAAAGTAATGTCATTTAGACTCTTTATGCTATGTGACCAGCAATGTTTGAATGGTAGCATCAGCGTCAAGATAGGCCAGAAACAGCGTATAAGCAAGGTGGGGTAGCATAAAAACAACGTAGAGACAGCGCAAAGAATAACGTAGAAATGGTGTAAAACAGCATTGTGTTGATAGCAGTAAGTCATGGCCCCGTCAAAATTCACGTATACACAAGCATCGCGGTTTTCTACCACCCTAATTGAAGCTGCGTTAATGGGCTGTAACACAATTTATAATCCAATTACAGACCGAGCCTCGGCGACAATCTCGTCTGCTATTGCCTCAACATTGGCCTGAGTGTCGATCCTCAGAATGATCTCTTCATCTGCATTGCTAGGTCCCACGTTCTTTGGACCGTCAAACGACCCAAAGCTAGTCATTGTCCTTGGATCCAACGGCTTGAGCACAGGAAGATCGTCGTCCTCATAGAGGGGCACATAGATAATGCCGATGCCATAGTCTTTTGTCGCAGTTCTGATTGCATCTTTATGCCAAGTCTCCAGCTGCGGATGCGTCAGTACCAATAGAACTGGATTATCCTTGCGAAGGCGGGCCTTTTCCGACAACGTGAACGTCGGGTTATTGTTATACTGCGTTGTACGGGGACCAGAGTTCATTACGAAGCCCGTCATACTACTGGAAGTGGAAGTGGTCGATGCTGCTATGTTGGAAGATGCAGACTCGATTGAACTTGCTGACCCACGACGACTGGTCGATGTAGACGAGGAACCTCCGAAGCCAGAGAACCCTTCGTTTGCCGGTCGAGATTCCTCGGGGAACAGATGTCCGGTTCTTGTCATCTTGGACATCCACATGCGCTGGTAGCGAGCCTCGTTGGCGCCAGAAGAATTGAAAGAGCTTTCATCGTCTCCTGCAGCATTCACCGGGCGCCTCGTCGCACCCACACTAGCTGCTTTAGCGCACGAGTCATGCATACTGTCGCCGTTGAACTGAGGGCACGAGAGAGCACCCGACACAGTCTTGGCGATCTGGACCTTCCCGGCCACCTCAGTGGAGCCCATGATGAGTATAATGTATTTTGACGGCTTGGCAGTGCCCGCTGAATCAACCTTATCGGGCTGCCGATGCAACAAGGCCTGGGGGGTTGGTGGGCGAGCTGGGATATAGGAGTCAGACATGATTAGGAAGAACAATTAATGACGGTTCCAAAGGGACAGTCTTGATATGATCAGAAGCAGTTTCGAGGGTTTCGTGGTCTCAGACTTAGAAAGCGCCAAGGCGAGACTGAGGAAGCGGAGAAGTGGTCAAGGGGTGGGGTTTAAGTCGCTTATGTAAACGGACGGTTTGGTTCCCTTTTGCGGCACAGCGCGGCTAATCGGATTATCGATCCGGCGTAAGCATGGCAGAATGAGTATGCGGGTGCATTCTATTATAGCAGCCAGTACACGAGTAGACCGGCGCAGCCTGTGACGTTGATATGAGACCGCTTTAAACCAAGAACTATGAACATAGTATAAGACAGTTATGAGGAGCTAAAGAAGACCTCTTATCTACCAAGGTGTACATTCGCTTCGTTACTGGATTCATTGACGAGTTGGCTTAGATTAATCTCGCGGTATACTTCGCTTTCCAGGAAGGCAATCACTGAAGCCGACAGATACGAAGATCAGTAGAGTCTCGAACGGACGAGCAGTTTTCAAGACGAGACGATGGAGTTATTGTCTGGAGTATATGCTAAGTTGTAATATCGTATATGTATTGTCTTGAAGGTAATTTTGCTGTTGAGAATGCTCACTAATTCTTGATTGGCCCCAGACCAACTAGAAGTAGAAGGATAGACTGAGGCTGCCATGGGCGATCTAGACACTCGTCTACGCGAAAGCCATCAAGTCAAGCAATGTTTCCCGGCTTTTATTGCGGATAGCCTCAGAGAGGCACTGATTCAGCTGCTGGCGCCATTCCTCGCAATCAACCAGAGGAAAGACACGTCGTCCACTGAATCCTTAGCAACCTCGTCAAGTACAATATCTAGTCCAGTTTCTTTCGCCTTAGCAATTGTTTCCTCTGCACCATAGCCACTCCAGTAGCCCCAGCCTTTCTCTGTCAGCCACTTGTCCAAGACTTTGCCTTCCATAGCTGTCTCGCTGAAGTTCGCCAGGAGATACCCGCCTGGCTTCAACCATTTGGCGATTTTGATTATCACCTCTCCTTGCTCAGAGCGAGGCAGGTGAATGAGACTGTACATTCCAATCACCTTGTATCAAAGCAGGTGTTAGTGATTACTCTTCAAGGCCATATCAGAGAGTTCCGAACGAGTATCTGGAGTGTTTGGCTCTCGAGGTGTTGGTTTCACCTCGAGAATAAGCCCAAGGAGAAAATGAGAAACTCAGGGGCATACGTACCGCGTCGAACGAATCATTGGGGAAGTCTAGCTCTGTCATGTCTCCTTGGACCAGCTCCAGACGGTCTGCGTGACTTGCCAGATTCTTTCTTGCTACATCGATTTGCACGTCGGATAAATCGTTGGCTGTGACGTGAAAGTTGGCATGACCCAAAAGCTTTTGAGTTACTGGAAGACCACAACCGCATCCCAACTCGAGGACCGACACTTGTGATGACGGCTTCTCATCAAGAAGACCCAGGAGTTTGCCCAAGTGTTGCATTCGCTGTTCCGAGTGTGTAGTGGTCCATTCATTATACTCGGGAGCAATTGCATCGTATGATTCCTTCATACGCTGCTTCAAGTTTGCTGGGATCTCGCTAGTGTTAGATGCCATCTCGTCGTCGCTGAGTCTGTAAGTAATGTTGTGCAAAGTCGTCAATAAATGAAGCTGGAAGGTAATAAAGATATTATTTTACGAGGATACAAGTCATTAAAATTGGTTCAATCTGAGATCGATAACCTAGATATGTACAGCACCGAGTGACTCATTGGTATAATACCCCAAATCAGGACCGGCGAGGCTTATGCCCACCCCGCTCTAGGGCCGTTTTCCCCCAGAAGATATGCATGGGAGTGTCCGTGGTGGGGTCCACTGGTTGGTAGTTCACTTGGTGGAACTCCAAGTGTCGAACCTTCCACGGGGAGTTGTGGAACTTGACCAAGTTGTGTTCCTATAGCCTCACTACACTTTTAGTCTATATTCTAGTTGCTTGAAGTATAATACCAAAGGCCTGCCGAGATGACTGGGGCCAGCACTGAAGTGGCAACGAACACTGCCGCCCTTCTGAAAGCCGGAGATAGAACTTCATCTGCTAGCTTTTTGAATTCCGCCGGCGCATTGCCCCTAGGATATGGTGTCTCTGGTATGGGTTTCTTCAAGTAAGGGCATATTCCGTCCCAACCAAATCCATCTTCTAACTTGAAAATAGCCAGATTGTCCGCTGGGATGAGCTCCCTGACTCTCTTGTTCCTGATCCATAAACGTTAGGCCGGTTCTATGAGTGACTCTGCGACTAAAGTACAGCTTACGTGTTTAGGTATTCGCGAACGCAAACGTCTTTTCCCTCAGGCCAAGGCTTGCCCTCGGTCCAGAAAGACTCAAGCGTTAGATGCAGAGAGCAGAACTTATCAACAAAGCTATCTATGAGTCGCATCTGCTTCAGTGGGAACTTGTCACAGGCCGCGAACATGGGCCCGCCGGTATTGTCCATGGAGCGATACCATGCCTCAACATCGCGTTCCATATGCATGAACTGTGCGTCGGGGTAGCACGTAACTAAGTCGTCTAGTAGAACTGGGGTTACTTCAATAATAGTCTATTTAACAGTCAAAGATAAAACCAAAACACAACTAGGAATAGCATGCTTACATCATATTCCGCAAACCATTTATCAAACTCAGCCTTTCCATATGTCTTGCCGATTCCAAAATATTTGGCTTTGACCGCATCCTCGAGTATGGCCATGTGCTTTGGTCCGCCGTGCACCACTTCGTACATGTGATAGGGTCGAAATCCTAGCATCTTGAGTGCTTGGTAGAGCGAAAAGGTGCCAGTTCTGATTTACGGGTTAGTTCACGTTCGTACAAGTAGCGGTGCGAGAAACATACCGGCTCTTAGCTGTCACTATAAGTTTCTTCTCACAGACATGGTCAGGTACCGGCAAAGTATCTATAATGCGAGGCATGATCGTTTTTGTCACATAGAGAGAATCAGTCATACGGATGCAGGCATGAAACATCAATTGCAATGCGATCGCTCAGTATTTATATGAAAACATCTGATAGCTTTGAGAATCACTGCGTCCGCTAGGGTCTTTAGTGTAATCCTTCTGGGAAGGGCACGTAGCTAGCGAGACAATGGGTACTGCATTCCATCATAGCTAGGCCCTTTTGAATCGTTTTATTTTGGTGAAATCTCTGTTAGTGACATGACAGGATCGTCCATGGTCAGGGACGTCTCATTAATGTCACGGAATGGATACTTGACGTGCATCAGCTTCGTAAAAATGGACCAATCACACGTGCTGCCGCATTGGCTTTTGCTGCAAGTGAGCAGTGGTGGATCATACTAAGCAGTTAGCCTTAGTTACCCTTTGTTCATGATCTGATGGCTTGGATGTTTGGCGTCATAGTCTTCGAAGTCATCCTTCATGCGGCTACGAGCCTGGCCATTGGGCTGGTGGAAACTTCACCACTGATTACATACAATCTGAACGTTCAGACACACTGCCCTCAACATATGACCCCTTCCCCGGAGAAGACGAAGCTTCAGTGTACAGTATCTTGATCTCGAGATTCCCCAATAGCATCTACGGTGTGAGCTGGCGAATGACAGCCATCGCAGGTTACATCAAGCATGGGGCGATATATGCCAAGAAATAATAAGCACATAAGGACCCTGTCTAACCGTCTGCCCTTTGGCCATAGAGCTGAGTTCAGCTGCTCTACTATATCCACAGAACTTGTGGTCGGCTATAAGATTTTACTCGAATGCGTATATCCAAGATTGAGGCGAGCGGCACCCTCTTGTTCTCATCCTGAGCATCCCGTTCGGGACCACGCAGACTGTCCGCCCGGCAAATGCCGCGTATAGCTTGGAAATACCAAAAAGAAACAAGTGCTGACTTCCGCTCCACGAGGCACATGCGACGAATCATTCTGGCTGATCCCCGCCCAGGTTTGACCGGATGTGTCCATATTCATAACCCTGCCCGCATGATTTCGGCACGAGCTGGACCGATCCTACCAACGAAACACCGTGATATCTGTCCCGCTTCTTGGAATCGGCAATGCAGCTCCTGGAACGTCATTACCATATCTACTGCTTGATCCTCATCGCAGACCTTGCACCACTTTCTTTTCTTCCTTTCGCAGGCGTCGCACATATCGTATAGAGGTACATCAACTAATTTAAAATGCCCGAGGTATCGCCTGAGGTCGCCGCCGTCATCACGCGCAAGAAACTATGGTACTGCCGGTACGCCGACACCCGTCAGTGGCACCTGTTTGATAAGGTCGCCTTGCCCGAATGCACCTTTGAATACCAATCAAATGGCGAGATCCTTGTCAACGCCGGGTTCACGTATGCCTGGAGCTCGACAGAGCAGTTCACATCCTTCTTCAGCAAGGCGTTCGAGAATCTGCAGACCCTCCACACGGTCGGGCCCGGAGAGTTTGAGCAGGTTAGTGAAGACCAGGTCAAGGCTGTATTCACTGTCGTCTACTACTCGGCGTTGAAGAAGGGGGCGGAATCGTCTCACGGTGTCCAAGGGACAGGCGGAGGACATTACTTTGAGACTTATAGGCGGAAGGGCGATGATTGGTTCCTGGAAACTCTCACGATGAATAGGATATACGAGAAGGATGGTTGAAAAGGATCCAAGCTCAACCATTTCCTCGTCTGTTTTGTATGAGTGGTATAACAGGGACGATTCAGCTAGGCTTATATACCGTTCTTCTATAAATGAGTGTGTGAGCTGTCCCAGAGTCAAAAGTGACACCTGGTGTGTAGAACATTTACGTCAGTGAGCTCCCTAATCTGTCCTGCCCGTGGTGCCCAGTTTTGCCAGTCAAACACTTGGTAATGTCTTCTCGTGTCAACATGCATATATACAGCCGCGTTGACATAGGTAATGGCTACCGTATCTAGACAACTGACGAATTCTTCTTCCTCTTTATGGCCTGTAGGAATAGCAATATTGCTCACTATCTGGGCACCTTCTTAAACGGTCCAAGCCCTATTCTTCGACGACAAGACGCAGGATAATCATCATATCGTTATTCTGCTTTGAAACATGGACCTAGGAGGCAATTACTATATTGGAAGCAATCAGTAGTAATTGTTCGTTCTTTTTTCCTTTTTGGCACTTTCAGTGTGTTATGCTTCATTGCAATGACGACTTTCATATATTAAATAGTACAAGTGACGCTATGCATTATTCCTAGATATGTCGCCATGCATTACCATTGTCGTCTTTTCTGTCATCGTATCCCAGCACTGTACAATGTCCCATCCTCTCATGATCGCAGCCAATCCATTTACTCGCATGTCTTGACCTTGTACTCAACCGTCTGGTTGCCAGTTGCAACTACCTTGGGCTTGAAGTCCAGATATACGAGCTCTCCCTTCTCGGGTGTCCATTCTCCGTTCGTGTCCCTGTAAAAGACCAGCTCGCCAGATCCAGCGTCTCGAACCTCCGCAGTCGTGTGCGTCAGCGTGCCCTCGGTGCTCCACTCAATCTCGTAGCAGGTAGACTTGGCGACGAGGAAGGGCTTGCTGCAGCGCGTGTTGCCATCGGCGTCAACACACTTCTCGACCGCATAGTCGAGGACTTTGCCCTTAGCTACTGTCGAAGCTGTGCGATGGGTTAGCTTGGCTTGGGGGCCAAGACCGAGTAGGTTCAGAACCAGAGCGAAGGGGTGAACATACGATCTTTCACTAGGCCAGTCATGACCAGGCCGGCCGTGAGGACGCTCTGTGCTGAAGGGATATACATGTTGATGTTGATGGAGCTGAACTAATACTGATTGAAAGAGTTGCTTTAGATAGTTTAGCGCGCGGAACCTATTGATTGGAAGTATTCCTGATTGTTCGGTAGACTTTATAGATAACAGAAGAAGTCGTTAGGCGGCAGTTTCACTACTTGTAGCATCACTAATTCACGCGTCCGTGTTTGCCTTGGGTGATGACCGACTTCTACGTCACCACTCGCGACGTCATAGCGCCCTCAAGGTACTGATCATGTCCGTAACGTCTAATTCGGGAGCCGAGAGACTCATCCTTTGCATCTTGTCTGCATCAATTAGCAATCGATGTTAATCGCCTTGATCTTTAAGACAGTATCAATAATATCCGTTTCATGCAGTGCAATGACGCGACAGTGAGGAAGAACCTGGATTTTGCCAACCAGGCTCCTCTTCCCCAGATTCCTGAGTCAACCCCACACACTCTTTATGCAAGTTTGCAGATCCCCATGCAGGTATATTGCTAGTCAATATTTGCCCGGCTCTGCCAGGGTACAATCAATCATGAAATGAGACTGCGACTGCGACAAATAGTAGCATATTGCAGGGTTCTTGATAGACTGGAACATGTTTGCGGAAACATCAAACACATTTTTCTTGATTGGCGCAATAGATTTGGTCGCGTGGTAATTGCATACTACTGTTGCCTCATGAGCTGTAAATCTCATATCGCAAGTCGAGACAAGAATGTCCCGGATCTTTATTCCATGCATCTGAGTCTTGGATATACACATGTTTGGACCTGGTTTCTAGCAACACCAGGCACTACTCCGACGAGTGAGTCACGCCTGCATCGCATGGTGGGAGCTGTCATAGTCGATAAACAACAAAGAATGCAACTTAAAACCAACAGTTTTTTCTGTCTCAATCCGTTTCGTCCAAGTTCTACCAACCAGTCTTACAGAGTTGATGCCCAACACTATCAATATAAAACGTCGCTCAGACCTTGGGAACTTACGGTCACCTTTCAGCAAACCAGACGCACTCAAGAACACATCCCAATGCCACGCAAGAGAAAGACACCCAAGCCCAAGGCTGAAGTTCCAGGTCTATCGAGACCATCTAGTGCTGCCATGTCCACCTTACCAGCTGAGCCAGCAAATGAAGCTGCTGCGAACAGCGCCGCACCATCCCAATCATCGTCATCTTCATCCGTTTCACCCAACTCCACCAACAAAGCCCCAGTCTACTTCTGGAAAGAAACAGACCCTCGCAGAGGCTATCTATGTCAATGGTATCATTTCGTGCCATTCTACGATCCGTCAGACTCCGAGGCCAAGATCTATCGGTCCGCGGAGTACTACATGATGCATCACAAGGCCCTTCTCTTCGGAGACGTGGTCACAGCTGCCGACATTCTGAAGACAGGAAGCCCCCGAAAGGTCAAGGACCTAGGCCGCGCAGTTCAAGGGTACGATGAGACTACGTGGAATGCGAATAAAGAGAGGATTGTCAGGCGTGGCAACGTGTGCAAGTTCACCTATCCCGTGGCCGATTCTGAACTGGGAGGAGAGGCAGAGAAGGTGTGGAGACTTGGTACCGGGATAGACGCCAAAGAGATGAGGGCATCGAGCTTCAGGCAGGTCTTGCTATGCACAGGAGATAGAGAACTGGTCGAGGCCAGCCCATTTGATGCGATCTGGGGCATTGGGTATCGCGAGGAGGATGCGGAGCAGAACAGAGAGAAATGGGGCGAAAACCTGTTGGGTAAGGCCTTGATGGCTGTGAGAGAGGAGTTTCGGAAGGAGGAAGCTGTCAAGGACTGATTGAAAGAAAGAGGACGAACAGACCGTGGGTTGGGTGCTAATAACGGAGTAAACTGAAAGTGTATCGATAGACCACGGACTTGTTCTATCTTCAAAGTCTTGCGGTTCCAGCAGACAAAATCGGTGGTAGGTTTAGTATTCGCATTATCCCGGGAATTGTGGATTATACACAAGTAGGGCTTATGTTCGTGGTGAGACTGCTTGGTAGTTGATTGACTTGGGCAACCTGGCCATTCATCTGATGGCAGACTATAAATACAGTGGGCGCCTTGACTACCATGATACATTCCATGCCCCAGCAGCATGAGCTGCATGCCTTTTTTCTTCTTTATCCTACATCTGACCGCTGATGCATCCACTCCTGTGAAAACGCCTTGGTGCCATGCCGTAGAGTGGTGTAGTGAGGTCAAAGCTGCTGCCTTTACAGCACAGGCCTCTGTCGTCCTTATCCGTCTGCATGCTATCCGTAATGGTACAATATTAAAACACGTATGCAGTATATATCGGTTCGAGATGAAGCGAATGGCGTGGAAGCTACCCGGCTCCTTCTTTGTCACATAATGGCTTGGAAATCGGCCTTAGATGTACTCCCTGGCGCTCTTTTGCATCTCAATCAACCTCCAGCCTCTCGTCTCCGGGTTGCTGACTTCCTCGGGTGTCCTCGTAATACCGATGGCGTATGTGACGAGCTGGACTTTATCCTCCATACCGGCAGCCAGCTCACTAGTCTTCGCATTGCGATAAACGTGAACTTCCTGGGTTCGGCAGGTAATGATGAAAACAGGGATCTCACCAGGCTCTAACATACGGGCCTTTAGGATATCAACATGTCTAATGTCAAGAATTCGGCCGTCTGACTTCATGCCGGCCTGGAGGTATTGCTTGGTCAAGGCCTCGTAAACCGAATACTGAGCTGCTGACAGCCAGACTTTCAATGTCTCGGTATCTCCCTTCACATATGCGTCAAGAACTTCTGGCAGGATGTACTCTCTAAGCTCCTGCAGGAAGGGCTCAACTTGAAAGTTGGGGTCCATAGATCGGAACTTCTTGATAACCATGGCTGTCTCGTTTTCTGCGAAAAAGCCAGCGATACGATCGGTAATACTGCGCGCAGTCGAAATTAAGGGGTTTTCGGATTCTTGGTAGACATTCTTGGCGTTGAAGAGACCTTGAACGAGTTTGTTCTGGTCCCGGAAGTCTCTCCATGCCTCTTTCCAAGCAGCATCCTTGTGAAGAGTGACGTTTGTACCCGCACTATAAAGTTGTTAACGTTTGTTTCTAGGGTAAAGGAGAACAAGAAGCATACTTTGGGTCCTCGGCCATTTCCTCTGGGTTGCCGTGAATGGAAGCTGACTTTTTCTCCCGCAGTTCTCTTGCTTTGCGGCGCTCTTCCTTCTCAACCCAGCCACCATATCTCGAACTGCTGCCGTCGTCAATCACGTTCTTGACATTCTTGTAGGCTTCGGTGTCGCGAATGGGCTTGGTCGCCTTGTCTAGCACGTCACCGGTGACATTTGCGCCCTTACGGACGCCCTTCATCACTGACGTATCCCACGTCCAGGCGGCCCCCTTGCCAATTGTGGTTGCCGTGCTCTTCAGCACCTTGCCAGTGGTAGAGGTAATGGCGCCCGTTGTAGACTCGTACGCTTCTCTCGCTTTTCGCACCCTCTCACTCTCACTGAAGTCCTTCGCGCCCGCAGCAAGCTGCTTGGTCGAGTCGTTCCATTCTTTGGATTGTTTGAGCTCCGTTTGCATGGTCTCCATGAAAACTTGCCACGGCGTCTTGTCACCATGTGGCGGTGGTGGAGGTAGCTCCTCCTCTTTTGCTTTCTTTTCGCCCTCCTCTGACTTCTCGCCTTCGTCTTTCTTGGCTTGCTCCTCAGAGTCGGCCTTCGCGTCCGACTCAGAATCGGTCGCTTTCGCTTCTGGCTTGTCTTGTGGCTTGGGGTCCGTCTTGGCTTGCTCCTGAAGCCATCTTGAGGACTGGTGGAAGTTTCGCAACTGCACGCTTGCTATCGTTTGTGGAAGGAAAGGCGATCGCAGGGCAGTAAGAGCTGGCGAGGTGAGAACCGTACTTCGCGAGACACCACTCGAGTGGTCAAGGCTGGAGAGTAACCTCCTGTACGCAGGAGATCTGCCGTACGAGGACGAAGCCAGTGAAGGCGTCCTTAATGCTGACGAGGTCGAGCTTCTCGCGACATGTCTGAGTGAGCTCATGTTTGGAGAAGGTGCGACAGCAATGGAGTTCCCAATATTCAAAGGTAAGAGAGAACAAAAGGATCTGGGCCGGGGACTGCGATCGCAATAGAAGCGAAGGGGGTTGTTGCTCGCGCTTTTGCGACGACTTTTTACTACTAGGAGCTGCGACTGCAAGACCCTGGCCAGAAAGTAAAAAATCCCGGAGCGGTGTTTTTGCCGCCTCCGATTCCTTCCGCTGCAGCCCGCTAGTGAATCTGCCATGGAATGCGAGACCCCTGTCAATGGCATCGCGCTACGGGAATCCTCAAAATTTCGAGCTTCAGATTTGTATACGATAATCGGGCTTTAGGACGGAAGGCGACCCCAAACCACCCCGTCCCCGGCCGAGAGCAAGCTCAACTGAAGAGCACAGCGTCCGTGAGAAGAGCTTCCCTTTAGCCCGCAAAGATGACCAAACCCACAAGTCGTCTCTTGGCGACATCCCTCCGTCAGGCCGGCCGAGTACAAGGCAGCATACGATTGCCCATCCGTTCCTTCAGTCAAACCGCCCGACAATATGCAGACAAGTCTGGACCAAACCCTCCACAATCGGTTTCAGGGACACCAACGGATCCTCGAACTCCATCGCAGCCAACTCCTCCACCCCCGTCGACAGCTCGGTCTCCCCCGTCCGCACCAAGGAAAACACTCCTTAACAGCTTCCCCCGACAGTCCACCCAGCCACCCAGCTTCTCAAACCTCGCTGATCTGAGCGCTTCCCTCTCGCGCAGCCCAATAAGTGGCCAGAATATCGCCCAAGATACACTTGCCCGGGCGCGCAACCAACCTACAGCCCAAGAGGTTCTGTCCGCGACGTCCGAGGATCTGGTTGACAAGGAGAACTGGGCGCAGTATGACGAGCCGTTCCACTTCCACATCTACGGCCACAGGCACAACACACACATCACGGTAACGAAGCCGGATAGAAATGCCATCATCTCCATCAGTGCTGGTCAGCTTGGATTTCGGAAATCCAAGAGAGGCACTTACGACGCGGCATACCAGCTGTGCGCCTATGTGATCGATAAACTGAACCAGGGCAACTGGCATAAGAAGATTCACAAGCTTGAGGTCGTGCTGCGAGGCTTTGGTCACGCGCGTGAGGCTGCGACGAAGGTGTTGCTGGGCAATGAGGGAAAGTTCTTGAAGCCGAAGATCGTGGTAGTCAGTGATGCTACGAGGCTGAAGTTTGGTGGTACGAGGAGTCCTAAGCCTAGACGTCTGGGTTAAGAACTTGCTTGTTACCTTGACCTGACCCTGGTATGGGCCTGGGTCGATTTGTATCATATGACTTATACGTCGTGTATATTTGGCTTTGTACACCCTTTCACGTAGACATTCATCATAATCAATGTCCAGGCAGTTTAGGCGAAGACTTGGTAGAATTCCTGACCTAGATATGCAAAACGTTCGCTGCGGAGAAACACATTGGTATCAATTGCCAAAAGAAAGCGTACACCCAAGCTCCTAGAACATTGCAAGACCGACCCAAACGCCTTAAATGCAATCCTCCCATCGAATCAATGCCTCATGCTCATGCTCGTCAGGATTCTGTGGCTGCTTAGATCCCGAGGGACCTACAGAATTTAGTGTCCCTGCCCTGGCCGGCTTCGTCTCCTAACTCGCCGGCGCTCTCTCGGCAGCAGGTAATGCTCGTCCGCTAGAGTCCCTCGTACTCGTAGATTTGCCTTTCCCCTTGCTTGTACTACCAGAGCGAGTCCTGCCATCGTCGCGATCCTCTGCTAGATTCCCTCGGTAGCTGTTTCCCCTACTCAAGAACCCGGTGCCCTCGTTCGCATCCATTTCCTCGTCATCTTCCTCGACCAAGGCACCTTCAGCCGTCTCGTAATCCGGCGGTTCCAGCCAGTCTCTCGGAACCACACACGGTAAAGCCACACCAATTTGTGCCGCGCGATTAAGCCATGCCGGGCCGCGTCTTCCCGTCAACCTCTCGCATAGCGTCTGGGTAAAATGGTTGCAATTCTTTGTCAATAGGTTATAGTTCGTACCCGAGAAGTCTTCACTGGTAGATTTTATTATGGAGTCGATCTCGGCCTGCGTCGCAAACGTGAAACCATGAAGAATCTCGGTCTTAAAGGTTGCGCCTGGCGGTGCCGCGCGCGGGGCGGTCCAGTATACGCCGGTAGTGGAAGGTCGATCGTGCCCGCCATAAGCGTATTCCCGGCCATTAATTACAACGCCAGTATGGAGGAGTGAGGACCCGAATGTCCAGAGAACGGAAGAGAGACGGCCGGGCTAGGACAATGTATCAGAGATCTTGGGCAGACGAAACTAGGCCGCGGCTAGACTTACCGGCAGAAGGTCGTAGACATTGATTATGACTTCGGTCCGTGACAACGACAGCGTTGACCGGTGAGACGACTGCCTGCTCGGCCGGCTGATAGAGGGTCTACTGGGTTTCTTGGAGGACATAACGAGGCTGCTGAGACGAGATGAGTGGAGATAGTTGACGCTCTACTGTGCGGTAGTAGGTGTGGAGTTGTAGGTAGCTCGGTGTGCAACTTGTCGCACGTGCAGAAGATCCAGTGGTGACCGATTGTATTCACTAAGTATACGCAACTCAATACGGCTACCTGAAGGATAAGACGGGTCGAGTAGGATGGTCCCCGGAGAGAGAAAGGTACGCGAGTGATGACAATGCCTCGTTAGGATTCATGTCTCGATTCCCTCTGCCTGAAGTCGAGACCGCATCAGCCACTGGGAGCTGATGAATGCGGGACTAACCAGCACCGACTAGGTCCAATTCCTTTCAGGGCCACGGCCAAGTGACGTCTTGCTGTGCACCCTGGAACGAGGCAGCTCCAGCTAGCGCCCGACCCGACGAAAGCCACCTGTAGCCCGTAGGCCAGTGGAATTACTGGGTCCCTCGCTGGCTCGCTGGCCCTATCCGGCATAATTTGGGGCCGCATTCCGGGCCAGCTTCCCCTTCTTGAAAAAGCTGGAATTTGATTGGGAAAAAACCCACACAGGAACAGCAAAGGTTTTTTCTCGCTCACTCGCTCACTCGAGCAGCCCCTCCATCCAATGCTGCAGGTGTGAAGAAGCTCCCCCTCCTTCGCATGAGGCTGCCCGCCTTTCCTTTTTCCTCCTTACGATACCCAATCAGGCGGCTGTAGACGAACTCTTCACTGAGATTTGACTCGAAGAACTCTGCGTTGTAAGGCTGGACTAAAACCCAGCCCGCGACATTCAGACCATCGTGTCTTCCCTAACCTTCCCCAATCCCTTCGCTTCTCTCACCCGCCTCGTTCGCCCAACCGCAGCTAGCTCTGCATTTCGTGCCATTTCGGTAGTGCCTAGAAGCACTCCTGCACACTCCCCACTCTACTGCCTCGTCACCTGTCGCGGTTACGCGCACAAGAAGAAAGCCAAGATGGCCCCCAAGAAGGCCGTCAAGGAGGAGAAGATCCCCTTGGGCCGTCCCGGAAACAACCTCAAGAGTGGTATCGTCGGTCTTGCCAACGTCGGAAAGTCGACCTTGTTTCAAGCCATCACCAAGTGCAACCTTGGTAACCCTGCCGTACGTTGAGGAAACCGCACCGCCCTCGGAAGTCTCGCGCTGACAGCTTCTCGAAGAACTTTCCCTACGCTACCATTGACCCCGAAGAGGCCCGTGTCATCGTGCCTGACGAGCGATATGACTGGCTTTGCGAGAAGTACAACCCCAAGTCGCGTGTGCCCGCCAACTTGACTGTCTACGATATCGCTGGTCTCACCAGAGGCGCATCCACTGGTGCAGGTCTTGGTAACGCTTTCTTGTCCCACATTCGAGCTGTCGATGCCATCTTCCAGGTCGTGCGATGCTTCGATGATGCCGAGATCATCCACGTCGAGGGTGACGTCAACCCCGTCAGAGATCTTGATATCATCGCAGAGGAGCTGAGACTGAAGGACATCGAGTTCGTTGAGAAGGCGCTTGAGAACC
Source organism: Seiridium unicorne (assembly GCA_039778275.1). Taxonomy (NCBI): domain Eukaryota; kingdom Fungi; phylum Ascomycota; class Sordariomycetes; order Amphisphaeriales; family Sporocadaceae; genus Seiridium; species Seiridium unicorne. Next base: position 30,655 of record JARVKF010000168.1, read on the forward strand.
AGAAGAAGAAGACCCGCATGGGTGGCCAAAGTCTGGAGGTCAAGAAGGCAAAGGAAGAGCAAGACACCATTGAGAAGATCTTGGCATGGCTCAACGATGGCAAGGATGTCCGAAAGGGCAACTGGACACCGAAAGAGGTAAGACGCTCAATCTCCGTACTCCCACACATCAGTTTCCCCCCTACTTGCTTTATGATGAACAAGGGCCATAGCGCCTGATCTAATCCCAGCTCTTCGAATGCCTCAATAAACAACGCAGAGGTCATACTGAGATAAGAAACACACTCTGACAGCAATCTCACCTACCATCTTTGTCATGTCACATCGTTCTCGAGTCACAGCTAACCAGCTATCATCAGGTCGAGGTCATCAACCCTCTCTTCCTCCTATCTGCCAAGCCTGTTGTGTACCTTGTGAATCTGTCTGAGAAGGACTTCATTCGCAAGAAGAACAAGCATCTTCCAAAGATCGCTGAGTGGATGAAGGAGCATGCTGCCGGCGATCCTATCTTGCCTCTCTCTGTCTGCTTCGAGGAGCGTCTCACCCAATTCGAGACGGAGGCCGAGGCCGCAGAGGAGTGCAAGAATTTAGGCATCGAGTCGGCACTTCCCAAGATCATTCTCTCCATGCGCAAGGCTTTGGGCCTTGGCAGTTTCTTCACTACTGGTACTGATGAGGTTCGGCAATGGACTATCCGTCTCGGTATCAAGGCACCGCAAGCAGCAGGTGTTATTCACACTGACTTTGAGAAAACCTTCATCCAAGCTGTCGTCTACAACTTCAATATGCTGAAGGAGCTTGGCGATGAGGGTGAAGTGAAGGCCAAGGGCAAGATCATGACCAAGGGCAAGGAATACGTTGTCGAAGATGGTGACATCTTGCTCATCAAGGCAGGCGCTGCTAAGGGCTAAAAGTGATAGATAAAAGTCATAAATAGACCAAGTTCAAAGGAGCAATGCATTTGAACAATCGTGAGACGTCCGACTTGAAATCCTTTTACATCCCACCCAATCTGGTGCCATTCTAATTCGCGGAAAAGAACTGAAGCTGCTCTTAAAAGCTGAATGGCGATTCTTTACAGCATATCATTTGCACGACCCTCATGTTTACATCCACTTGTGTTCCCAATCGCCAGGCCGGCCGCCGCCCTTGAATTGTTGCTTTACCATCCGAGCCCAATGAAAACTTGGATAAGTGTTCATTACAACTGCAGTCTAATTTTTGTTTGGTCAAAGGTTGGTATATGGGAATGCGACTGAGGGAAGCATTAAAAATCCGGAATAAATCTCCTCTGCAAAGAGACGGTAACGGGAGAGAACATCTCCTGAGCACCATCCACGGTTCGTATCTAGCCTTAACAATTGTACTGGTTGAACGATACCTTTTAAGGATATACGAAAAGTGAGGAACCTGTCTTGGGAAGGTCTCAAAAACCATTCGGGTTCTTGAAAGGATGACGCGTATACAGATGTCAAGCATTGCTGGCTAGGTAGCAACGCACCGCTTCTCACCTTCTCTCGCGTGTCGAAATTTCAGCATGAGAAATAGGTTTCCAGCAGTTGATCATTTCGTTTATCGCTTTCCCTCAATCTTCCCGCGAGGCTGGTCGATACAGGCAGGTAGAGTGAAGATTCTAGATGACAGATTGATGCGTAGTTTAAGCAGAGCAGGTGTATGAAAGTAGCCCTTGCAACGGCAATCATCGTAACGGCTATAACAGATACTAGCTTCCACTAGGCATTTTCATGACATTTGAACATATGTTCAGAGAATCCTACCTGTCGAGGTGATGCGTATATCAGGGCCACTCCATGTCTTGATGTATATGAATGTGTGCTTCATACCACTTGGTAGGCAGCACAAAAGAAATATTGACTTGCGACATCTCGGCAACTATTCAGTTTCGTCGTTCCACTAAAACAGTCACAGGCCGTCAAAACTCCTCGCTGTGGATATATTGCTTTCTCACATTGACGTTCCATATTCTAAATGTCTAAATTATAACCTGAGTATCTAGCCTCATGAACAGATGGTTGATCAGCTGCATTAAAGGCGTTCCCTTTCACGTAAGGGCACTTCATCAGGGGCTCATATGCATCCGTGCTTGAATTTTGTTCCTCCTTTAGTTTTCATGTCTACGCAGTCCATCATGCCCCGTCCTTGCAAAGTGTCAACACCCACCCACATCACATGCATCCATGACCGGCATGTTTTGGTTCGATAAGCCCAAAGCCGAACAGCAATAGCAACACATTTGCCGCAATGAGGCTGAAGGAATGAGCCCAAAGTATCACAGTGGGCACATGTTGGCCGAAGAGGCCACGCCGATCATGATACGGGCCGTAAACTAGCCGCTGTTCTAAGTATTCGTGGGGGGGGGGGGGGATACAGCTCCCGAAGCTGCGGGCCGAAGGGGCCATCACATTACGCGCGCGACTACACAAGCGAGCCGCCTTTTACAGACCGCGACCGGATATACTGCACCAGGAACATATTAATTACCGTATATCATATTATTAATTATGACTAAGTTCATATTATCTACTACGCCTCCTGGGAAGGATATACCTGCAGCCGGCATTTTTAATATACACATTTCAATCTAGATCAGTTTACCAAGTGCAGTGGTACATTCCTCCGGGGGCACTGCAATGGCTACTTGGTCGTGATTGCTATCATAGAACCGGAAACATTAATACGAGGGATATTTGCGCTTGACATGCCTCAATACTACAGGTAGCCTTGACATGACTGATATCTTTGCTAAAACATGGTCCACTCCGAGCATTGCGGAGTTCTAGGTAATGGTGTAATGGGGGGGCGCGCGTATACATCAACGATGACACGCGTGGCTGAAACCCACCCCAATGTACAGCTTCAAATGATGATTGGCAAAAGAGCGATGTGTGCTCGTGCTGTAGTGTCTATAAAGCAGTTGCTAGTCTGCTGAAGCGCAGTCACAGGTGGTCCCGGCTACCTAGGTTGCCCGGGCCTGCCCTCAGAACGAAGATGCAGGGAGAGTACCGGGAAACACGTTGACATAAAACGATGTTGCTCCTAATGCAGAAGAGGCTGAGTTGGCAACCGGCGGCCATGCAGTGGAACTGTTGGTTTGAAGACGAGCATCCCGCTCCTTCTGTGTGGTAGTTTCAGCTGGATGCAATTGCCTACATGTGATCAGGTAGTTGCCCCAAGCAGTCACAGCCAGTGCCACGACTTGAGTTGACTTGACTTGATCTTCACCCTGTTTTTAATAAAAGCTTCCCTTGTTTTGTTGAAGAAGTTGTTGCGTACATATTCATTCCCATCAATTTCATTTAGCAATGTCGACCGTCTCACTTGATCCGCATGCTCTCGGGCAGTTGCACGGGGAGCAAAAGGCACTCCTAGACACCATTGATGATCTGCGCAAGCACGGCGTAGGTCGATTTGTCGATCTGCCACAAATCATTGTGGTTGGAGACCAGTCATCTGGGAAAAGCTCCGTTCTTGAGGCCATATCACGAGTTCGATTTCCAGTCAAAGACGGGCTGTGCACGAGATTTGCCACCGAGTTAGTCCTTCGCACGGATTCGAGGACGAAAGTCGACGTGCAAATTCAGCCCTTGTCCTCTACGAATAAGGATTCACCTTCGTTCAACGAGACACGCTTCAACAAGGACGAGCTCCCCAGAATCATCGAGGATGCCAAACGTACCATACTTCAGGACGCTGATGGTTTCTCTGAAGACGTTCTCCGAGTCGAGGTTTGTGGTCCTGATGTCCCGCACCTCACCCTCGTGGACCTCCCCGGCTTCTACCACTCCGAGAACGAAAAGCAGTCTGCGGCTGGCCGCGAGATTGTGGAACGTTTGGCTGAACGCTACATGGCAAAGAATAACAGCATCATCCTTGCCATTATATCAGCACGCAACCAAATCATCTTACAGCAAGTACTTTCCAAAGTCAAGCTCCATGACAAAGACAGAGTTCGCACGCTTGGAATTATAACGAAGCCTGATATGCTCAAGACTAGATCTCAAGACGAAGAGGAGTTTGTTCGACTCGCGAAGAATCTGGACAAATCACAAGCTCTCCCTCTAGGATGGCACGTGCTGAGAAACCGCGGCGGGGACGAAGAGTCCCATTCTGATAAAGAAAGAGACCAGAAAGAGAGTGACTTCTTCCAAACTGGCGCTTGGTCTTCCGTACCCTCGAAGGATCGCGGTATAGATGTCCTGCGACGTAAACTAAGCAATATTCTCCTTATCCACATCAAGGATCATCTCCAAGGTCTAATCGAGGTAATCAACACGAAGATGACCGAGCGCAAGGCCCTGCTCAAAAGCCTCGGGGAACCACGCTCAAGTCCCAGAGAGTTACGGGCTTATCTTGACAAGGTCGCCACGCAGTTCCAGATATTGTCTCTCAACGCCGTAGATGGCAATTACATTCACGAGTTCTTCGGTGGCTTATTTCCGGATACCAAAGGCATGAGTGTCATGGACGGCCGCGTCAGAAAGCTTCGAGCAATCATCCGGGACCTAAATCAGGCTTTTACCTACGTGTTATTGACGAAAGGTTCAACAAGTGTTATCCTTGCCAAAGATGTCAGTGGTGGGGACGATAAGGATGAGAAACAAGGGAGTCAACCGCAACCAGTCTTGCCACATTATTTGAAGCAATTAGTTAGCTTCTATTCCTTTGACGATCCAAAGCGTATTACCTTCGAAGAAGCAACAGCGAAGCTTGAGGCCCAGTCTCCAGCCAACCAGGGCAATGAATTTCCAGGTACTTCGAACGAGCGCTTGGCCATTGAGTTTTTCCGGCACCAATCTCAACCTTGGGAAGCCATTGCTCGAAAGCACGTCCAAATCGTTCTTGCTACCACGAAGACGTTTGTCGAAAAGCTCTTCGGCCATATCACCAATCCGGACAACAAAACATACTCTGCCATTTTGGCAGAGGTTGTCGATCCCTTTTTCGATAAGAAATCTGTGTTGCTTGAAGGCAAAATAGAAGAGCTTCTCCACCACTACCGACACGGCAATCCCCAGCCGTTGGACTCGGAATTCAGATCGCGCTTGGCGAGCCGAAATCGGAAAACAGTGGAAAAGGAAGTCGTCCTCGAGTTATTAAAAAGCCAACCTGAACTTTTCACGCAAGAGGGACGAGGTAAACTAATGGCTACAACAACGAGCACATACCAGAGTGAATTCGACGCTGAGGGACTCATCAATAAAGCGGAATCATATTACGAGGTGGGCAGTAGATTGATATTCCTTCTGTCCACTCATTAATTACCTTACAGGTATCACTCCGAACATTCACTGAGAACATGGTTGTTCTAGCAATAGAAAATTGTCTCATTGAAGACCTTCCCCATATTTTCACCTCTGAGAAAGTCAACCAAATGAAGAACGAAGAACTCGAACAACTCGCTGCAGAGTCCGAAGAGCTTCGCCTCGAGCGCGCCCAGGCCAAGGAAGAGCATGATTCATTAAAGAAGGGTCTAGAGTTCTGCAGCAAGTATCGGAAACGAGAAGCATCTCGTAAGTATCCACGGACACCAAAGTTCTTTTATTCATGGGTTTCAGATGAAGTTAACAAGTGGGACGTTTCAGTCTTTGCAGGGCTCGACAAAGCGCCAAAGTCTGTGGCGGCATCTTTGACGGCCGAAAGTGCTAGTTCTAGACCAACGAATGGAAACGGTCTTTTTGGTGGATCAGGATATAGTGCTAGCGATGGAAATCCTAAGCCCGCGCCGAGTCTTTTGGGGAATTCTACCTCAATCTTTCCGGGGAATGGCAGTGGGTTGTTCTCATCTTCCCCCTCAACCACGTCTCCAACTTCCATCAGAGCTTCTAATAGTGGGCTCTTTCGCGGCAGCTTCGGGGATAAATCCGACAAGCCAGCAGTGAATAATTTCACTTCAACCACACCTTCAAATCTTACAGGCACTTCCGGTAGTAGGCTCTTTGGCAAAAACCTCTCCAGTACTAAAACTGACAACCCACCTGTGAATAATGTCACCTCAAACGACAAGTCTGCACCGATGAATCTGTCCGGAAATCTCCCAACCCAAAAGGACCCTACTGGTTGTTCTGAGCAATCCCAAAATAGCACAGGGTTCAATGGTCGGCTATCTCAGAGTCCTCCTAAATGTGAGTGACACTATGGTATTACTCTATTGAGCATCGATGACGTCCCAGCAAGAGAGACTAATTTGTCTTCCTATTAGCTGTCAGTGCGCCGAAATTCGTTGCTCCTAGATTTACTGAGGATGACGGAACCTTCATGGCCATTCAAAGTATCTGCGCATATGCAGCTCTTATGAAATACTCTCCGGAGGAGCTCAGGCTGAAATATCAATGTGTAAACGGCGGAACAGGTATTGCAGAGTGTAAGGGTGTGGATATTAAGCCGTCGTTGCGCTGGAGAAATATTCTCCCTCTACGCTCTCTACCCTCTTACTATGGTACCAGGCTGATTAAAAGGCTCCCTGTCAGATAGAAAATTCGTGGCACAGACCAGGCACATTGATTCCCCCCATAAAAAGTGCACCCCTGCCGATATCACAGGTACCTCGTTAGGAGCCTTTTAACTACCTAGCAACCATAGTATATACACGACGCAGAAACCACATGGTCCGTGCGGGATAAACACCGTCAAGTGACCGTGACACAGAGATAGCATAATAGAATCAGACAACCAAGCAATACGATATGCATGGTGACAGTGGTCCGATGCCGGCTGATTGGGCTCGGCTACAATCATTGCCAGAGCCCAATGGTTCAACGGCATCTTGCAGAGTCTAACGAGTCAACAAAAATATATTTACATGAGAGTCGAATGTCCATCTTATCACTCAAGTAAAGATCCAATAGCCCGAGTAGAATAAGGTTTGCTGATATCGAAAAGGTCCCACAGAACTTCAGCTATGCAAATCTACCATGTTCAATCCATTGGCCCGGTGTATCAGACTACCTTAGACTTCATGAAGTCGATAATTACCGGAACATCTTCAATCACTGTTGGGCCCGTAGGGGCCCATCCCAATTTTTCCTTTGTCTTCGTGCTCGACGCTGTATTATCAGCCACGGCACCAAAATTAAACCATCCGAAATGGTCCTCAGCTTTCTCCAGCGGGATGCTGACAATGGGAATATCCAGCTGCTTTCCAACATTGGTGCACACCCTCTTCGGCTACTGCGTGGAATACTGATCCCGGTTTGCCCTTCTCTACCGCCAGGCGGTAAAGCTTAGCTGCGTCGTCGCGGTGGCCAGCACACCACCGATTTTGACCCTCGTCGACGTAGGCAGAGACTCCCTTTTCCAGCGCGACGGTGATGAACGGGCCCATGAAGCCCGAGCTTCCGGCCCCGTGCGTCGTGGGAGGCAGGCGAACAACGCTGGCACGCACGCCCTGCTTGGCGAAACCGAGACATACCGGCTCCGAAGCGCCGCGGGCCACGGCTATTGGGTTGTTCACGGCAGCGCCGTCATCCTCGTTGCCCAGCTTACCGTGTTCCAGCGTCATAGTTCCCGAAGTAATGACCAGTGCGCGGTCGCCATCAGCGGCGGCCAGCACGGAACCCATGGCAGTGATGGCGGCGCGGTCAATGGCGCAGGCGCCTACAAAGTCGGCGAAGCCGTGGACAAATGCCAGGTGTATGACGGCATCGCATCCGGCTGTGCCCCTCTGGAGAAGTGCGAGATCCTCGATGGTGCCCTGCAAGGCCTCGGCGCCTTGACTCTTCAGCTGCTCAACTCCCTTGTCGCTGCGAGTGAGACCGAGAACTTTGTGACCTGCGGAAAGCAGTTCCTTGACGACAGCTGAGCCGATGAATCCGGTCGAGCCGGTGACGAATACGCGCATGGTGGGAGTTGAAAGGTGAATAGGGATACGAGAGAGAGACGGGTATTCGCTCAATGCCAGATTCCTGGTTAGATTTTAAGATCGTGAGTTCTGGTATTGTGGCTTCTACAGAAGATCCGCGAGTGACTTATGAGTAGTCTTTCGGAAACGCACCCTGCAGTCACCACGGGAATTCGGGGAAGACGTCTCATGTAAAGATGTTGGGTCGACCCTCGCGGACTGGTCGGAGTCGAGAACCCTCAAAGTCGACTTCTCTCGATCTGTAGGTAAGGTTCACATCATGGTTGAGACCGTCTATCATCTAATAGCCGGAGTCTTAAATCCGAGTACAGTCGATTGTGGGCTGATTCCCTGGCCGGAAACCACGGAGATATCGACCATGGTAACACGGAGATAGGAGATATCTAATCCTCTCGAGAGGCGATCCGGCTAAACCTTCTGAGACAGTGGCCACTATATTGGGAACTAAGCATGGTAGGCGAATGGCCTTATGCTGGCTAGGCTTGTTGGTCTGTCCGCCTTTCTCGATGATATTCAATTGTTCTGTTATCATGCACCCTTCCCACGACACAAATAGTACATTGAGGATTCTAGAGGCTATGTCGCCCTGCATATCCGAGTTCTGGCAAACTATTGATAATAGAGAGTCGGAGGCTTCGAGCTTGAAAGGATTGGACCACTCGCCAACACCGACTTTGACACACTCGAATGCAGCGCACCTGGCAAGAAAGGGAGTAAGCTTGAAATGGAAGAGAAGATTGATTGTAGCATGCTTGTAAAGTGTTTGGCGTGAAGAGCATTAACGAGGGTTTCTTGCATATGCGTTTGTGTTGGACGTATTTTGGGACGAAAGATCTCCAGCATGGGGGTATAGTATACACCTCGACTGATCAAGGATATCAGGCAGAAAACTACCTATTTTAAACCAATGACGCCTCGCTCCATCTGCCAGGATTATGGAACAGGTTAGCCACTACGTTAACTGCATCATATTTAAAGTAATCGTGGGGTAGGCTCTAAGCGAGAATGGGGCAACGTCATGATGATCAGCGTCACTAGCCACGGCGTGGGAATGCCACGCAAGCACATCTTTTGGTGATTCCCTTGCACCTGTCTCACGCAATATTTGAGTCAGGCGGTCAAAAAGATGCCATGGACTACGAGAATGAATTGTTCAGGAGCGATAATGCGTGCAAACGTCATTTCTGGTCCATTTCTCCAATTCCGTCACCACAAGAGACGTGGGGCCTGCACAGCATCCGCCAATGATGCATCAATGTTGACAATATGTCCCGAGGAAAGATGTACCCGCTCAATGGCATGGGAGTGACCAAGTCTCGATATTGAAATACAGTGTCACAAGGGTGCCTAGGCTGTGGGATTCGTTGTCAATGGCATTTCCCAATCAACTCCGCATCTGTCATTAATTACTTGTACTTGGGTAGTAATGCAAGCACCCCACCAAACCTTTAGTGTAAACGGCTCGAAGCTGCCACTTCCCCATTCACAAATTATAAGATGAGCAGTTAGGATCACAGTTGTTTGGAAACCATACCATATGTGATACTGGTACTGTCATTGGCGAACCCGAATTACGTCACAACCACGAAAAAAAAAACGAAAAAAAAAAAAGAAACACCACTCCTTACGCCCTCTCTTCAATCCACCTTCATCAACATCAAGTTCAAAGCATACATTTTGAAGCACCGCATCCGCGAAAGAGACGTTCTCCATATTGTCAACGATGACTGCCGAAGGAGTCGTATTAAGAGATTTGGTAGATGGCCCCGAGAACCAGTCCCCAGGTGATCAAAGCCACTACCCTACCAGCATACAGCAGTCCAGGATACCATACGAGTCTACAACAGCTCACACCCATGGTCCAGGCCCAGCTCAGTTCAAGCATGACGAGGAAGTGGATCTAGGTTGGAACCATCAGCCAGAAGATATCCCAGATACTCTCATTGGAGGCCTCGACAATGAGGACCTTTGGATTCTGATTCGAAGGTTTAACAAGGTTTGATCCATTTCCCCAGAATCTAACACGACTCTAGACACTCACCAATGCTAGCAAATCTTCCACCTCAGACAGGCCACCAAGCCACCGATTGGTGGCCTCGATCTCAATGTCGCCGCAGAGGAGAAGTTCTCACCCAATAAGTTGCGAAGTCAGTTCGAAAGGCTGTACATGGGCTTAGTAAGTAGGGAAAAGGGCGTTGACAATATTCCTGCTCTGATATTTCATAGATCGTCGGCCTCCTCGCATTCTGCAAACATGTGGCTCGGCTCCGCTCATGGAACGAAACGAGGCGTACAGCAGTGTTCTGCGCAGTAGGTACTTGCACAATTCCAGCGCAGACGATTGCTAAGGCATTTAGATATACTTTACTGCTTGGGCGACCAACCATTTGATGTCGACATTTATGATGTTATTAACTGTTCTTCTTCTCGTGCCTTCAGCTCGAACGGTTCTCTTCCCGCCAGCGCCTTTGGCATTAGTCGATTATAAGACCGGTGGATTGACAAAACCTTCCGCCGGCACCCTAGGCTCAACCGACACCGCCACTGGAGCGCCTGAGCACCAACGAGGGGAAGCCTTGGAGAACGAAGCCAGCAATTTCGTTACTAGTATCGGGGCCATAGCGCTAAATACTTTGACAGATGCTGATCCGCATGGTGAGGCTGAAACCGAGGGCAGGAGTATGATGGACTCCGCACCGCAACCGGACGCCGTTGCTACAATGGTCGCTACAGCGAAGGACAAGGCGGAAGGCGTGGACAAACCCTCCGAGGATAAGACGAAAGCACCTATGCAACAGAAGATGTGGGCTCAGATGCGACCACTGATGCATTTGCTTTCCCTGGTATCGGACATTTGGGAGCGTTGCGGACAGTGAGGTTTTCCCCGTCGATTCTCTAACCCACATGAACTTGAGCTCATTCTCGCCAGTCTATTGTCTCCGGTACCGCCTTTCGATCAGCCGATGAATAAGCTCCGCGTAGCAGGAGTCATTTTGACTTTGATGTCGGCATCATGGTTCATCACCGCGAACATGGTGTTCAGGATGACGACGCTCGTTATTGGTGCGGGCCTTTTTGGGGACCCCATCATAGGCAGAGTCTATGTTTGGCTGGAGAAAAACTACCCAGACTGGAAGCAGCTTTTGGATCTCAACAAGTACGCCGTTATTATGTATGAGTGTCGCGTAAGAACTCGCTAATTCATTCACAGCACTATATTCAAAGGAGTCCCTACAGACGCCCAACTGGCTATTGCTCTTCTCCGCGTAGGAGAAGCAAATAGAGCACCACTTCCACCACCTCCCGTTCTTGGAGGCCCTCCGCCAGAGAAACCACTTGAACTCAGCGATGACCTCCTCGATTCTACAGGCGGTGATCGGCTTCTGGGTGCTTCTAGAGCCGAAATCAACGAAGCATCCAGACATCATGCAGGCACAGCGAGCGGTGCCGGTGGAAATGACAGTGAGATGACCAGCACCACTACCGACAGCAAAAAGAGAAGCAAAATTCTGGCCTTCTTCAAAGGTGGTTTCAAAGGAATTGTTGAAGTTGGCGTGGGTGTCGACAAAGTTCGAGCGAAAGTAGGAACGGAAAGCGCAAAGCAGCGCATTGGCGTCATACCTGAGAAGGACGCACATGCAGAGCTTGGTCGTGTGCAGTACGAGGCAAGGTTCCACGGCAAGGAAGGACAAATTCATCTGGAACTTGCTGGCGGTACTCACACCATTTCTTTCCACGAAACGGACAAGTCGATGAGGGGGAAAATGGGCTTGACGGAGGAACGAGGCTCTGAAGCGCAGTGGACTATACGAGTGAAAGAGATCCGTGGCTTGATGAAGCACTCCGGCTATGGTTTCAAATCCAAGTTGCTTGCTGGTTGGGCTATGGATCGCCAGATGCGGGACAGTCTGGAGATCGTCGACGGTCAGTCTCATTCGTACGTCCTGACTGCCATGCCTTTCAGGGACGAGCTGTTCAACCGGCTTTGTGCCATTGGTGACCAGAGGTGGGAGATCCTGTAGGTGTTGAAGAAACAGGCGAGTAATGAAAAATGTTATCAGCAATCGTCTGTCTCCAGGGCCTTTTCGGCTATCTGATATTTCAACGGTGTCATAACTCCCAGTATCATTCATCTACTATTACAGCGGATGGCATGATAGGTCTAGGTATCCGGCGAAAAGCCTGGCCATTATTGGGGCGAGAAATGTCTAATCATCGTCGAGGCCTCTCTCGTACCTAGAAGCGCGAACTGCCCAGTTCTATTCTATAGTGGTATAAATGGTAAAAATATCCAGTGCCTGAGGGAAAACAACGCCAGTCAACGAAACGTACGAGGACGAATCTGCTCGGAATATTGCACCAGCTTCTCTAGTTGACTCCCACAGGAGCTAACAGGTCAATTGTTAGGACCCACCCCAGACCTCTGATCACATAAAACGCCTAGAACACCCAAATGTGAATATCAATCTCCATGCTGCATAGTGGCCAAATGGCATTGGGAGGTTACAGTGAACGGTTCACCGAAAACAACAATTGTGAGAGAATGGTTACTGTCAAATTTCGTGCTAGTCCGCGATATCGTGAGAAGGAGGATAACATTTCTAGATAAAGGTACCGAGAAAGCTAAGCATAGAAAAGAAAGACGAAAGGAACAACACCTACTAGGCTCAGGAATCGAACCTGAATTCTTTCGAGTCCCCAAAGGGCCCCCGAAGGAGGTGTCAGCAACGAACAATGTTACCGCTTACACCGGCCTGGATAGTTGAATTCTGTCAAGAGAGGAGAAGATATTGAGCTAGATAGATGATTGGGTATTTCCAGTCTTTCCACTGGCCGTTTCAGTTATCTCATCCGCCCACCGTACCGGACTTCAACCTGAACACCCGAGTTGGTAGAGTGGATGCAAACTTGTACAGAAATGAGACACTTCTCACACAATGTTGCCATTATAGCCAATGCCAGTTTGATTTGTAGCCATGGAACAGTCTCGTTTCAACTTTCAAAAGGATCCTCCGGTCCATGCTGATGTGCCTGTCATGATTCATGGTACGCGTGTATTTTACCCAATATAACCCTCAGCTAAGCGTTAGTGAAAATTCCCAACAGGAGTCGCAAGCTAGATAACTCTATCATTTGGTTTCGAGCATTGAAGGACTTTACGGTTCCAAAGTAGCTTAGCGGCCTTTCCAGAACGAGAACGTATGGGTGATTATTGGTTACCATAATAGTGGGCGCTAAAGGATAATGCCGAATACTCTGGAAACTTTTCTTTTGAGAACTATGAAAAAAGGCAATCTTAGACCATGACGCTAAGATCGACAATTGCTGCGTTACAGAATCTCGATAGCTTAATGTGCTTCTTCGCCACTAATATTAATTATGCTCTTGTCTGGTTAAGGTCGAATTATCATAGTGTTTATGAGCAGCCCATTTACTGCATTCTCATGATATCAATCGGTTAAGTACAGCATATACGGCCAATAAAAGACAGTGGAGCCTATCGGACACAGCACGTCACTCGAAAGCACACAAGAGATGTCAGGTGGTGTCGATTTCTTTCATTTAATTCGATACTCAAATTCCTATGAGCTCTGTGCCAAACCATGCCAATTTAGGCACATGCTACCCAGCCGTTACTCCATTTCATTCCCCTTGCGTAACTCCTATTTTTGAATGACGCTTAAACAGTACCAGCAGTGTTGAAGTCCTTGAGAGCGGTAGCGACACGCTTGGTCATGGTCTTCTCACCCTCACGGACCCAGACACGAGGGTCAAAGTACTTCTTGTTAGGCTTATCCGCACCATCGGGGTTGCCAACAGCTGTGGTGAGGTAGTCCTTCTTGTTGACCATGTAGTCGCGGATACCCTCAGTGTAGGCGAACTGCATATCAGTGTCCATGTTGACCTTGACGACACCGTGGCTGATGGCGTCGAGGTACTCCTGCTTGGCGGAGCCGGAGCCACCGTGGAAGACGAAGAAAACGGGCAGCTTCTCGTTGATGCCCTTCTCACCCTTCTTGGCCAGTTGCTCAGCAACGTAGACCTGGTGCTTGCCCAGGAGCTCGGGGTGCAACTTCACGTTGCCAGGCTTGTAGACACCGTGGACGTTTCCGAAACCAGCAGCGATGGAGAAGTAGGGAGAGATGGGGGAGAGAGTGTTGTAGATGTTCCAGATATCCTCGGGCTGAGTGTACAGCGAGTTGTTGTCAACATCCTCGTTGTTGACACCATCCTCCTCACCACCAGTGATACCAATTTCCTGGTTATAGCGGGTTAGTCAGGTCTTGGGATGATGGAAAGACAGTCAGTCGGAACTTACCATCTCGAGCCACTGCTTCATGGGAGCAGCACGCTTGAGGTACTTGGCAGTGGTCTCGACGTTCCAGTCGACGGGCTCCTCGGACAGATCGATCATGTGAGAGGAGAAGAGGGGCTCGCCGTGCTCCTTGAAGTACTTCTCATCGGCCTCGAGCATGCCGTCCAACCAGGGCAGCAGCTTCTTGGCACAGTGATCGGTGTGCAGGACGACTGGGATGCCATATGCCGGGGCAATGGCACGGATGTAGTGAGCAGCGGCAACGGCGCCGTTGATGGAAGCGAACTGGTCCTTGTTGTCCACGCCCTTTCCGGCGAAGTAAGCAGCACCACCTTGCGAGGTCTGCAGAATGATGGGGGACTTGGCATCGCGGGCTGCCTCGAGCGAAGAGACGACTGTGGAGGAGGTGGTTACGTTGATGGCGGGAATGGCGAATTGGTGCTCGCGGGCGTAGTTGAAGAGAGCCAGGACATCGTCACCGACGATGACACCGGACTTCCTGGACAGAACGTCTTGGACACCCATTGTGATGTGATATTGCTCTTTGGTTGTAGTGTGTGGTTGCAGGTTCGTAGCTCAGGAAGATTGATTCAGTCTATTCTCACGGGGTGGAATGGACTTTCGGCTCGTTGGGGAAAAATGATGTTGTAGTAATCTGCAGAGTCAAAGGTTGAGATGTTAGCTTTTGTTGGCGGGGTTTTATTTCTCGCAAGCAAAGCACAAGCACAGCAGCAGCAGATGGAGGGGTTTTCCTCCCAAGTATGTCATAGCCCACTATCTATCGATAGGACTGGGCTAACGACAGCAGATTCTGGGCAGGGCCGAATATGGTGGGGTTTCCACTGCCTTCTTGGGCCTTCATCGAACGTCGCATTACGTTGAGTGGGTATTGGGAAGAGAAGTGGTCCGCCGTTGTCATGGCACGTCCATGGTGCTACATTGACTGCGTCTCGAAGTGGGATGAAGCGGCTCGATGCTTGGCTCCAGACCCAAAGTAAAAAGTCGGACCCCAATCATCATCGACGTAAATGCCGCTTCTTTCCAAGTACAGCTGGATGGGGCCCAACTGACTCCTGTTGCTGAGCCAATTCCAAAACTCGACGCATGGCCGCACAATGACACGGTACCTGGCCATCTTCTGCGTGGTTGTACATCATGTGCCCATAGAAAAGCCTCCAGCTGAGAGTGCTGTGCTGTGCTTTGCGCTGCGCCAGTGATGGATGGCGGGGTCAAAACAGAGCAAGGAAAGGAATGCAGGGTCGATCAACTACTTACACCGATTGCGGCGTCCAATGGTTCTCAGGTGAAACAAGGAAGCTGGGATTGATTCGTCGCAATGAAGCTGTCTGGAAATCTCGATATACGCGAGAGAGAGAGAGAGAGAAGTAGATCAGTGACCGAAAAAGAGTCTATCGTGATGCTTGAAGGGACGGCATGAGCCAAAAGGTGGGGTTGACTTTGTCCTTAAATCGTCATCGTGCTTTCAGTTACCGAGAAGCTTCCCCTCGTCCTTTCCGTGACCCGCCGATGTGGTGCTCGGGAATACTCTCGACTGCCCTACGCCTGGCCAGGTACGGGAACATGCGGAAAGAGTGCCAGCAAAGCCACGGATATTGTCAAGGCCGGTGCTGGCTGTATACTACGCAGCTCTTGACCCCCCGAAATGCCGCTCGTTGCCATTCGAGAGCCGGCGGGCAGAACGTTCCAATCTTCATATAATGGTTCGGGCTAAGCATTTCAGCCTCTTCACGACTGTCCGATAGATCAGGTCGTGTACAGCTACATAATGTAGGTATAGTTCAGTTGAACCTGCATGCGCGTTCACACTCCAAAACCTAGATTCAGCCCTTCGGAAACTGCCTGCTGGGCTGCGCATGCGCATTCCTTACTCCTTGCAGTCGCCCCGATTCCCGTTCATTTCCCGCTGTAACCTCGGACTTGACGCCGGGTGGAGCTCCTACGATGATCGAGTTGGTCATGTCCGCCATGGGATTCGTGGAAATTTTATCAAGCCCGTCCAGTCTCGGTTCATGTGTCTTTCTCTAGATATCTCATACATTATTGATAGCTCTCCAGGGAACCGCCATCGATCTAATTCACCGCTCTATGTTTGTACATACATGTAGGAACTAATCGTTCTCCTGAGCTACAGTTCGTGCGCCTTCAACCGGCCTGGGCGGGCTATGTGCAAGCATGTGTGTACATGCTACTCTCTGGGAATCTACAGCTTGTGTTTATTTACTGGACCAAGTATACTTTATCCTGTTAATGCTTTCCAACCATGCTCCACGTATGCATGAACCAATGCAAGATGCAGTTACCCAGAACGCCCATGTCTGTTTGCGTATTCCTTCTTGGTTAGAGGATCTCTCTCAAAGCCATGGCTCCATCAATCCATGGTTATGGCCATGTGGTTCGTGCCTCTGCTTTACGGGCTCCTTCCCAGAAGCCTTCAAGCCTGTATTGCTCTCGTTTCTGATGTCTACCTGGGCCACAGCCGAGTAGTGGTGCAACTCGGTATTGAGACCCACGAACTCATCCCACGTATTCCGGGCAAGGCACTTGAGCCACCTCCAAACAATGAGACAGCCGTCCCTGAAGTTCCAC
Organism: Seiridium unicorne; assembly: GCA_039778275.1. NCBI lineage: Eukaryota > Fungi > Ascomycota > Sordariomycetes > Amphisphaeriales > Sporocadaceae > Seiridium > Seiridium unicorne. Next base: position 47,456 of record JARVKF010000168.1, read on the forward strand.
CACCATCCTTCCAGGAATATGTGCAGTCTCTGAGATAGGCGGCAGTTCTCCTTCCAACTGTCTTCCTCGTCGTCTTCGCCTACGGCATTACCGCCTCTCGGGCCGAATCCGTACCGTATCCTCGCGACCGCGTCGACCAAGGTCCGTATCAACGCGAGGTCGTCCTAAGATTCGGTCGATATTGGCTCGGCACGTCCCTCGAGCTCGTAAAATAGAAGATACACTTCCCTCTGCATACCCAACACTTCGCTCGTCTTGGCCTCCTTCACCTTCTCATCACTGATGCGCCACCAACGCTCCGGTTGCTTCTTCTTCCGAGGCTTCGCGGCACTGTCCCCTGCTCCGCTGGTGGCGGGCGCAACTGGCATCCCATTCGGCAGGTTGACAGTGCCATTCGAGGAGCGCTTGCCGGCAGGGCTACCTGGACGACTGTTCCTTGCCGACTGTGATATCCTGGAGAGTGTGGACTTGGCTGAGGCAGCGACAGATTTCAAGCTCACGGTGTCCGAGTCACGTTCCTTGGGCGCCGGGGTAGGACCCATACGGGAAGATGTACGTCCGTTTGTACTCGGTGACGAGCGCGGTATGTTGTCTAGAGAGGGTTGAGATAGATCCACGAGAGATGGGTTCGGCGAACCAGAGGCTAAGTCAGGAGACAACAAGTCCGGCGTCGAGATTAAAGAACTACCATCTTCGGGTCTCTGAAGGGCGCGTACTTGGGGCGTCACAGCTGCGGGCGAGGAGATCGGGCTTGGCTGAGCAGATTTGGCGAATGCGTTTGACTGCTGGAAAGGATGTGGCGTTGAAAATGGCACGGCTACGTTCTGCCGCCGGAAAGATTCATAGTGGCCACTATGGTGGTTGCCCTTGTGTGTTACTGTCGCGAGCAGCTTGTACTTCTTCTGGCCTCGAAGACCACCCATAGGCAGTCTTTCCGGAAAGGAAACTTTGGCCGAGTTCTTGGTTGACATGCTAGCATCGTAAATAGAGCGCGAGAGATGGATTGCCAGAACCTTGGGGAAGCTAGTTACACGAGTATGTCTCGCGATCTTGCGCTTCGGGGCATAGCGCACATCCGGTAGCACAACATCTGGGGTTTGTTCGGGGTCGGTATCAATCGCATGCTGCAGTTTTTGTAAGTTTCCTATCGTGGCAGCTTTGAACTCTTCCGAGGTGGACTTGGCCAGCTCTGACTCTAGGACTTCTTTAGCATGCACTAAGCGGCATTTTTCACACTTGAAATCGTCGATATATTCCGTCTTGAACAGACCGTCCAGACAAGCGTTCAGAGAAGTCGAGCTGGCTTGGGGGACGTTCAAAGTCAATGTGCAGAAGGTACTTTCGGTCGGCCGTGGTTTGAAGTGACATGTCTGACACTCGACCTGGCTTTCGTACTTGCCCTCCATGGGGAAGCCATCCTCCTCGTCGACCTCGGCCACCTCCTCAGGTTCTGTCTGGATAGTTGGTATATGGGCCAAAGCCTCTTGAGATCCATCACTTTCGCCGGCCACCTTGTTCGGATCGAGATTTGCTAACCGTTCGCCCACGGCCGTGGTGTCTATGGGTGCAGCTCCGTCCGCCGGGGGCCCAGATACACCTTTCTCCCGCGCGTGTTGTCTTGCTCTTTTGCCGGCATGGTACTCGTCGCACAGCCTCTCCGCCACTACCTGCAGGAACTCTTGGGCGTCTTGTTGTTGCCTGCTGATGCGCTGCTTGAAGGCAACCTCGAGTACCTTGACGAAGCCTGTGGCCGTTATCGTCTTCTTGTAGATGGGCCGCTCATTCAGCGCGTCGAGGATTGCCTTGAGGCCCTGAGTGACAATGCCGGTTTGAAGGCCTTCAATCTTCCATCTTGGCGCGTCTTTTCGGCTCGGGTCCGACACGGGTTCCTGGTAGACCCACGGCTCGTCGATATGTCTTCGGTGCGTCTCGCGGATGAGGTAGACGCGGAGGTCGGTAAGGCCTGCAAGTGCTTGTAGAACTGAATTGATGAAGCAGTCGTTGGCAGGGTTGTTGAGGCCGACGACTCCCTTCTTCCGCGCCGAATTCGAGTCGCTATCAATGAAGTATGTCGGGGCGAAGACGTAGACCAGCGTTATGGCCGCCAGAGATGCGCCGGCGGCATAGGTAGCAACCGTGAGCGGCTTCTCCGGCATGTTGCGGCCGCCGGTAGGGTAGCCCGAGAAGAGAAATCCGAGCTACTCTATGACTGCTCCTGTATGTAAGAGGTCTGGAGCAATGTCGAGGGTCTGAGAAGGCTATCAGGTCGCGTAGGGTCCTATGTACCCAGACAGCCGCATGCTCCGTTTGACAAAGACTTCGGCTGTGGGGAGCGTGGTAGTCGAACAGGGATCGTCCCTGGCGGAATTGAGCGGGCGGCTTGTTGAAGCGGAAGGCATATAACAACGGACAGAGGCTTGTCCAGGCATAAGATCAAGTAGAAATGTTGTCGCAATCAGTTGCTCGTAAGGAAAAGACTGTTGCATATTCAACTCTCATCTGCTGGCAGCCATTGAGAAGGTGTAGTTGGCGCTGGGAAATACAGCGAATAGTTCACACTAGGCAACTTCGTACTTGTCTGGACTTGAGCAGGTGTAGACTCTTTCTGCCAAGCCAATTTGACAGTCGGGGCCTCGGGCGCAGGCATCTTCTTTCCGCATTGGCTTTCGGGTCAGAATCAAATGCCGCACGACAGTCTGCACGATCTGACATCTAGCCAAGAAAGGCCTTGCAGAACAAAAGTCGCTGAATACAAAGGGGCCTGTTGAATTCAGCACCAGCACCAGCACCAGCGGCTCACCTCGCAAATTTGTCAGTCAGAGAGGATTGCGGCGTCGAATTGCTTCATACTGCCAACCCTACTTCTTCCAGCGACATGATAGAGCTGGGTCTATGAGCTCAGTGTTCTGATCATCGGAAATGGTGTCAGGCTTCTTGATCTCGTACATAATGTACTGGGCGCTTAGGATGGACCAAAATTCCGATCGAGCCTTCCTCGGCCCAGCGACGAGCGACCCCACGCCCAGGGTACGAGGGGGCGTCTTTCGGAACCGCGGGGGCATTGCGGGGAAAGTATCCGATAGACCCAGCAACCAGGTCATGACAGCGTTCTCAATATATCCATGGTATGAAGAGAATTATGATGTATAGTATTCCAATAACAGCAAGAGTGAGGCAGAATTTTCTTTCTAACCTAGACATCTTATCAGTACCGGATCTACTCCAGCTCACTTATCTGTGGATGTGGCAATACCAGTTGTGGTGGCTCCAGGATCCGCTGACCCTTGACATCCCAGAGCTCACCAGCCAGTGCTGTCCCCATGAGCCACTCTGAATTCGAGTCCAAGAAGTTCTTTCGCTTGGGAACCTGTATCTTGAGTGCCATCAGCTGGATGCGATCTTCATCGCCGGTTGTGTCGCTTTGGTCCTTGACTGGGACTGTAGTGTGTTTTCTAACATCCGCCAGTACGATCGTGACAGCAGAGTCGACCTTGGCTCGTTGAAGGTAAACTTCCCGAAAGTCAAAACCGCTACGAATGCTGCCAATAGCGCCCGTAAGGATGACATGCTCGAGATGAGGTATGTCTGCCATGCACTCCCAAAAGTCCCTATCGCATGACGGCCTGTTCAAGCCGAGGCGGCGAAGCTTTGGCCATTTATACAAGATTGACTTTGGAGTATTGTCCTCGTCCTGCACACTGAGCCGTCCCGCATCGCGTGTGCACACGAATTCTTCCAGGTTGGCCAACCTCTCGAAGCCTTCCAGTAACACTGGTCCGACGTTCAGGTGATCATTCCACGGCGGCAAGCTATCGAATGGCATGTCCACTATGAGTCGCTTGAGCGTGCCACTTGCGTATCCAAACACATCCCGAATCCATGCTGCCGTTGGCAAGTTATCCATAATAGCGCCAAACGGAGCAAGATACATGGTATGGAGATTATTGAAGACAGATGGTAGCTTTAGCCCAGACTCGCGCGAGACCTCCAGGCAAAGTAGAAAGCGGCGAAGTCTGTCATCACTATCAAGAACTATACAGTGTTGCTGCATTCTGCGAACTGCAAAGTCGTGGGTGGCGTGATTGACGAGGCTGAAGCTGAGCAGTAACTGTGTCGCTCTATCAGATGCGGTAATCAAGGTGGTCGGATTCGCGGGGATGTAGCATGTCATCACGTTCAGGATCAGCTCCCAGGGAAGCCGTAAGAGTTGTGCGTCCATCATCGCAATCAGGATTGGCTAAAGCAGCTTCAAGATGTCGCTTCTAGTCCCTAGATGTAGCACCCAGGAAGCAGTAGGTTAGGGGATTGGCGCAACAAGATGTTGACTGCGAAGCACCGAGTATTATGCATCTAACCATTATGTGGCCATGATATTCATCTAACCGAAATTCCCATTTGATCAATGCCATCTTAGACCGTCCAAGACTGGAGGAGAAATTGATGTTCTGCCATGAGACTGGCCCTCTTGCAGAACTTTTAAAGCTATCTGGAATGAACCCGATGGCATATCGGTCGCTTAGACAATTCACAACATTCGTATAGAGGTTGATCCAAAGATTAGGCGTCCGTCGAGCGGCATCGCCCCGTATGAGCCCAACATCTATCGACTACATATCTTATAATGCGTGAGGAAGGTTTCAGTTGGAGTCGAATTTAATGGCAAGGAGTATAGTGGTTCCGAATTCAACTATAGAAGTAACAGAAGTACTGCCGATACGGTTGAAGCCATGGTTGGGCAGCTTACTGATCGGCCAGCGCAAGCCTCCGGTCATCCGTCGGACTGAGCAGAATGCAATGTGAGAAGGTGCAAATTATGAGTAGATGAACATATCATGACTCTTCTAGTAACTGCAAATAGCCAGTATAGTTACATTCAATCTCAGCTTACTTCATCAGCAGCATTCATATCTGGTGCGACCTATCGAACCGCGTTGTGTTCGATTGTTGCCGTACGCAGAGAACCTTGGAGTGGGGTTAAATCGCTATGGTCCAGCTACGCCTCGTGTTGTATCTCGATTGAGTCAACGGATCTTGCGAATAGAACTATGCGTCTAGCCTGATATCCTGTTGTAGGGTCCTTGACAGCTATCTCAGAGCCACCTACAACAAACCGGCTAGAGTGAATAGAACGAAATAACGAGGTGATTTATCTCGATTTTAAGTGCTACTAATATAGCCCTAGGTAACTTATACCTTCTTAAATGTCAACGGTCTTTGGCATGCATCGTGTATCGTTGTCAACCGGGCCACGTTTAACTACCTGAGCTTCGGCGAAGCACTTGGGTCGAAAGTGAACGTGCGAAGAGCCATGCAAATGAACCTGGCCGGTCGTCTGGTATCTCGCCGTTCTCGTATGATACTGAAAGGTCATGCAGATGTCGTATTACGAGTATCCACCCAGAACTTCTTTCGTCGCTGCTTCTTTTGAGGTTACATCAGATTTTCTAGTGGTTTTCACCGTCTGCGACTGAGTTTATACTGATAGTGCGACGTTCCAACGTTTAAGCTCGACTTTTCTCTTCCAGAATTGCGTCAATAACTACTTAGATTATATGATTACAATGTTTCCCGGAATTAGTCTGCCGATTTCCAGCCATGCTGCTCATTCTTTCGGCGACTGTTGTGACTTTTTGTGGGGGAGCTGGGCGGAGATTTCTTCGTTCCGTGAGCAAGTCTATACAGACAGCTGCAATCTGCTAGGTTAGTGGACTGTAATAACGTTTCATGGAATAAGACTTCGACAGATAGAGATACCCGAGGTGCCATACAAGCTCGGATGCGATACTCCGAGCCTCTCTATCACGACAGCAAAGCTCGTATTGAGCGGATCTGTCCGTCCCAACTCTGTGCTTTCTCGGTTGCAACCCTGTCCCGGCAGCTGTTAACCCTAGGAACGTGTGTGGAGATACTGCCTCTTTCGGTAGGAGTAATTAGAAATACGAGCTCGTTGTCTTGGCATCTATATGCCAGACGCAAAAAGATGGTTCCGTTGATGTTTAAAATGAAATACAATTCCGGATATGTGCACGATGCTGTCGACTATGCACGGTGGCGCAGACCCGTGAATAGTCTCAGCTCGACATTCAGACCGCCAACATGCGTGTAAGCGGCGCTCTTCTAGCTGTTCTAGCTACTACCAGCCATGCGGCGACGCAACGTCTACCCACGCGACAAACCACCAACGGGACCAGCTCGCATGATGCCACGCCCCGTCGATATATAGTCGAATTGAAGTCGCGTGGTCATGGCGCGCGCGTCGCAGACAAAGTCGCCGGTATTGATGGTCTGCACATTGTCAAGACCTTCGACAACGATATCTTCCCTGCTGTCAGTGTGGAATGCGATCACGCCTGCGATGCAGCATCCGTTGCTGCCGCACTTGATGACGAGGAAGATGATGGTGTCGTTGCCGCCGTCTTCAAATCCACCCGGATCCAGTTGACTCCCACTATTCAAGGCGAGTCTTACAGCGACGATGCGGCAGCCTCCAACTACTCTGTGCATGGCCTGACTGGGGTGGAGAAGCTCCACGAGGCTGGTATCATTGGCGAGGGTGCCGTAGTGGCCATAGTTGACAGTGGTGTTCAGTACACGCATCCTGCTGTGAGTGTTTCTATCGATCATGACTTATGGAAGTAGCCATTGAAACGAATGTCAATAGCTCGGCGGCGGAATAGGTGAAAACTACACCGTGATTGGCGGATATGATCTGGTTGGCGACAGTAAGTTGATGAATGAAATTTCTGCAATATTTGAGGTTAACAGCAATTCTACCAGATTGGCCCAATACCTCACCTGAGCCTGACAACGATCCGATGGACGAGTACGGCCATGGCACCCACGTTGCCGGTATTGTCGCGGGCAAAAGCGATCAGTGGGTCAATACTCTTTGCCTGCACATTGATTTGCGACTGATGTTGGCAGGTTTGTTGGTGTTGCTCCGGGGGCAAAAATTCTCTCCTTCAAGGTTTTCGGTTCCACCGGCTACTCAGACGAAGAGACCGTCATCGAGGGTTTTCTGAAGGCTTTCGACTCAGGAGTGAGTAAAGACCGTCTGTCTTGGTTCCAATGATCGTCGACGCTCGCTAACATATGTTTGACACTAGGCTGACATTATCACTGCGAGTCTTGGCGAGAAGGGCGGATGGACTAGCAACGCATGGGCCGTCGTAGCTTCACGAATGGTGGATCAAGGTGTCGTTGTCACCATTGCTGCTGGTAACGACGGTCAAGACGGTGCTTTCGACATGAGCAATGGCGCAGCAGGCGCCCACGTTCTTACCATCGCCGCGTCAGAACCCGATGAGTTTCCCGCGCAGGAGTTCACAGCAAACTTCATCCTTGGAGGCGAAACAAATGCTACCCAGCTGGCTTACTATGGGGGCTCGAGCACATTTCCGAGCACGGTTGTCGACTGGCCAGTCGTTCCCTTAACGTTGAATGCCTCCGTCGAGGCTGACGCTTGTTCACCTTTGCCGGCCGATACCGCCAACATGACTGGAACCATTGTCCTCATTCGATACGGAGGCTGCGACCTATATACAAAGCATCAGAATATTGTGGATTTTGCACCACAGTACATCCTCTTCTATGAAGATGATGGCTCCTACCAAAGCCCCATCACAGGGATCTCGCCGGGCCTCACGTCAGTGATCGAGGCGCGGGCTGGCGAGGCCATCCTGAAGACCATTCTTGATGGAGGTAACGTAACGGCATCCTTCGACGTCACAAGTGGCCACTACGTCGGCCTCTATAATGCTGGTGGTGGACGGCCCGCAATGTATAGTACTTGGGGCAGCACCTTCGACCTTGCGCTTAAGCCAGATATTGCAGCCCCGGGTGACAAGATCCTCAGCACCTACCCAACCGACGCCTACAAGGTACTCAGTGGAACGAGCATGGCGACACCGTACATTGCAGGTGTCGCGGCGCTCTACATCGGAAAGTTTGGCGGTAGATCAGCCCACGCTGAAGACCCTGCTTGGGCTCAGCGTCTGCACGCACGCATCATGTCGACAGCGCACGCAGTGCCTTGGGCAGATTGGTCGACGAGTGCCACCGACTATGGGTTCTACGCGCCGCCTACCCAAGTCGGTGCAGGCTTTGTTGATGCGGTCAAGCTACTCAACTATACCACAGAGCTCAGCTTCGATGGTCGCAAATTCGAACTCAACGATACAGCCCACTTCCAGGGCTCTCACGCAGTAGACATCACTAACAAAGCTAGTGAAGCGGTGGCCTATACCTTTGCGCTGCAACCTGCTGGGGGTTATGAGTCGTGGACGCCGCTGCCGCCCGGGGCTGTTCAATACGGGGCACCAGGCGTCAAGTTATACCCTGATATCATCCCCGAAGAGATGGTGCCGGAGGTCACCCTACCGGAAGCCCTGACCATTGCGGCTGGTGAAACCGTAACCGTCCCGTAAGAACGAATAACCACAAGAACGAATGGATTTCACTGACTTGGGGTCAAGGTTTACATTCTCCGTTCCCCCGGGCCTCAATGCCTCGAATCTGCCCGTCTATAGTGGTAAGGTGCTGATTAGCGGAGACAATGGAGAGGAACTGGGAATCCCATATTTCGGTAAGCACCAAGTCCATTCCATCAGCAGAATATTTACTGAAATTCCTACAGGTGTCGGTTCGAGCATAAAGGACGAGATCGCCAACGTCTGGGATTATGGAAATCTGTACCCAATCATGTCCTCCGGTGTCTCTAATACTCCCCTGGCAACCAAATCCAAGTAAGCCGATTCTAGATACCAACAACGAACGGCCCTAATGCGTGACAGCTTCACATTCAATCTATCAATGTCGGCTCAGGACTTCCCGAAGATGTACTCCATGTTAGCGTGGGGAACCGAGGAGCTACGCTGGGATGTAAGTGCCATCTCCATATCTATCAGTGATGTGGGAATGTGGGAGTAGACCGAACTTACAGCGTGTTTAGGTATTCGAAGACGATTACACAGAGGCTGACTGGACATATCCTCCGGTTCCAGGACAAGGCGGCTTTGTGGGTTCCGCTACCAGCTGGAATGACACTGCTTCGTCGTCGTGGTTCGATCCCACAAAGGCTAGCGAAGACGACATCTTCTCATTTCCCTTACGTAACATCCCACGAGGTGTCCAGGCAATTTACTACTGGTTGGGAAGGTACGCTAATGGGACTCAGGCTCAGCCTGGAGCCTACAAGTAAGTGTTCGTGGCAACGGCCGTTATGTCTTGGTTGCTGACTTGACGCGAACAGGTTCAGGCTCGCTGCCTTACGACCATTCGGAGATCCAAAGCTGGCAGCAGACTGGGACATTTGGTCGACACCCAACATTACATTCCTGCCATTGTGATTACCATAGTAATCACCGATCTAGAAATCAATAATAGGCATATATGAGACGTACCGTATGCGCGGCTAGGAGACTACAGTTGATCGATATAACACCACAAGGTGGTGAACAATACTACTACAACTACATGTAGATAATACATCTCGGCCGGCAGCTTGACTTGAGATGCTTAATTGAAAGCCTCGCTCGCAATCTATCTTGACCTGAATCGAACCGATGCTGGCTGCGTTGTTTGAGAGCTTCTTATTTCAAGGACGAGTCGGGGTTCAGAAGGCAAAACATAATGAAACCTGATGCATCATGATCAAAGGTAACAAAGATTATTCCGGGCGACTAAACCTTCATGGCGATATTCATTATGACTTCAAGCAAGGTATATTCGCAAATAAGAAGACAATAAGGGTAAAATGAGGTTGACCATGCTGTAACAAGTCAGTGCCGGTACATAAATATTGGTATTACCCTTGGAAAGAAGAAGCATTACCACGGCGAGGGTACTTCGCTTCATTTAGGACAGTACAGCCAATATAGCCACGCTTCAACGGGGCTCTTTGGCAGCATCCCTCTTCCCGTATCCTTCCTACCAACCCCAAAAGCTTGGCCTGATTAGTACACTATGCGCACTTCAAGACTGGCCTTCGCAGTTCTTGTGTGACTGAAATTCTTTTGTTCGAATCAGACTTCCACCTGCAAGCATGGTTGATACTGGCAGCTCAAGGGACAGCATGTCGCTCAGTTCCATCCACATTGGCACACATCCCGATACTGAGTCAACGAGGCCATTCTCGGGTCTTTTCGCGTCTTCAAAAGGTGCTTATGGCAATCATTCTAAATCAATCAAGGTTGCCGAAATATCTGTGGTTGAAACAGCATGCGGCTGTTTGCCTGTCTTTCTGCAACCACAGTGTTCGCCTTCATCACTGGGTGAACTTTCTCAATCGCTGGTGTGTTCGAACTCAACCCCATTACTGACTCAGAAGTCTGTGGAAGCAGAACCTCCTCGGAGCAAAAAGAGAACTTCACTCTTTCGTTCTGGAGTTTCTATCGGGGACTGTGATTTGCCAGAACTTGGTGACACGTTTATTAACAGGCATTCGCCAAAAAATTCTTCGCGAGCACCAGCTACCTAAACGATTCTGCGCTCGTGGCAATATCGACGCGCAACAGCAGTCCAAAGGTTTCATCTGCATATGCTGGGTTGTCTAGACTGTCGATATAGCGGTTGGGGCAGTGTTGCTTTCAGCAAGCTCCTCCAGACACTTGCTTGTTGGACATGGTAGCCTACTTTAGGGTCGCTTCGCATGTCGCTTCGAACCGAAGGTCCCAAAACCAGAAATATCACGAAGTTTTGTCTTCGCTGGCAATCCTTTTAGTTGATCGAAACGAATCTTTGTCGTAGTCTCAACCCGCGGATCAGCTGCCCCGAGAACTCTGTGGGTGTACGGCTCTCCAGCACAATCGCCAAAACGCAATCGTCAAGAAGCGATCAGCATGGAACAAGTTTGAATGGGTATAATTCCGGTATCCCTAGTCTCGAGAGCCGTCTAGAGGACAAACCACGCCGCGGCAAGATTCGAATCCTAAGATATCTTGTCAGCGTCACAGAGAACATGCTTTCAGGTTTACTCTCCCATCTACGAGCCGGCTCAATAGTCTACACAGTCTCTGAGTTGGTTGTTGCTTGAACAATCCACTACAACCCACCTGCATCAAATCGGAATATCGAGATAACACGCATCGCCTCTGGGCAACTGCATCGCCTTCGCAACTCATTTTGATCCAGCCGTCTTCAACGAGAGAGGTCCTACAATCGAGACGCTGACATGATGCTCGGAATGAGCCGGTATTTATATGTGCTGGATGTCCCAAATCAATTCAGACATGACATCGCGCTGGAATGACTCGTCATTGTGACTCGGACAACACTGGAATGCAACATAAGACTTGGAACGCTGAACAGAGGCATGTGATACAAGTTCATGGAATGCGGCCAGGCGCCGGGCACGTAGTAATTGGAATTCGGACGGCGACGGCAGCGCCAGGCAGAGGTGGGGCAACAGTCCAGGACAAACTAATCCTGATTGGGCTTAGCTTCAGCTTTGTCAGTGAATTCAGTCAATCTAAGCCCGATTGGGCTAAGCTCTTTCTGCAAGTTTTGGCCCCAGGGCTCGGATTATAAAAGCTCCGAACTTCTCCCGAAAATTTTTCCGAACTTTCCAATCCGGATTATCCATCTTCCGAACTTCTTCTCCCCAGCCGGAATATCCATCTTCCAAGCTTCTTTTCCCCAGCCGGATTATCTACCTGCCGAACTCCCTTTTAAAAATTTCCGGAGTCTGTCAGCCGGATTAATTTCCGTTGCTATACGGATTATTTTAGCTCCGAGTTTTTACGATATCCGGATTTTTTACCGGCATCCAGATTTTTACCGACATCCGGATTTTTACCGGCATCCGATTTTTAACCGGAATTATCCGATGTCACAATACCGGAGCTGACTAAGGCCGGAGCCCGGATCATATATAATCCGGATTTCTTCTTAGCCTTGGAGAAGTTCTTCCGGGGTTTAGCCGGAGTTCTTCCGATATTTTTCCGGGCCAGTTCGCGGACTGTAACAACTTTAGTTGTTATATTCCAACCTTTGTAAGTCATTTGTCACAATCGTAAAATAGATTTTAATTGTTTTCCAAGCTAACAATCACTACAAGTTATCAAATAAACTTATAATCTAAGTTTGGTAAATTGATTTTTCGTAGCAAAAAGCTATGGCAAGCGTAAATTCTCTCTTGCACAAATGTAGTGTTACTATTTTATCAATCTAACAATCTTTTGTTATAGACAATCGGCCTTTTACTATTTCAAGCTGTTTTACAGCCTTAGAAGAGATGGAACTTTCCTTTCTTTTACTATCTTGAGAAGACCTGGTCCGTTAAAGACTTTGATACCAACAACAAAGTCATTCAACTGATTAACCTTTTCAAAAGCACCTCGACTGCAAGGTGTCGACATCATCCCCTTTCATTACTATACCCCCAAAACGGAAGGTCCGACAATTGTTCCCCAAATCAATCGTCGATTAGTCACAGGAAGGCGCGACCACTATTGCGACGATTAATTATAGAAGGTGCAACAACCAGTTCGACGACTAGTTACAACGTTTTCGGCGGCTGGTTTCAAAGTTCGACGATTCACGACTAACGATCGGCGACTAATAACCAGTTACCGACGAAAAACAAAACTTGTAAGTCAGCTTCCCCGTTTCTTTTCTACGTACCGCCTACGTCCTGCCTACGTACCGCCTTCATACCGCCTACGTAGGTTTTCTACGTCCCGTTTACGTCCTTCCTACATCCTGCCTATATACCGCTTATGTTGATTTTCTTCGTGTTTTGCCGTTGATTTACGTACTACCTTTTACCGCCTTGCGTTTTTTTACCCCGCGCTCATCTTGTATGACTATCTTTACTTAAGCTTCCAAGCTATTATATGCACAAAGTTGTTGTATAAGTCTTGAGAGTATATAGTTCTACTGTTTGAGATGCTACCCCTAATTCCGTTGATGGTATGCGACAGTTTTTTTCTGCTTTGAGGAAGTCCTAGTTATATTAGCTTTCGAGCTGGTAACGAGCAGTTCAGAGAGATTACTTAGTACTATATCTTTGATATCATGTAACAAAATGTCCTTATATGTCTGTTTCGAAAGGAGTTTATGAACTTTCGTACTCCTCGAATCACTTTATTTGAATGCTAATTATCTTTTGGCATAGAAGGCCGTCTAGAGATCTCGACCACTAAGTGGCACTCGCGCTTCATTCAAATCAACCCGTTCCCCGAAGAGAATTCCTCCGCACTCATCATGTCTTCCAACGATTCCTCCCCCGTTGCCGACATGTCTCAGGCCCATGACAACAACAGCGATGTTGGCGCCATCATTCCGACCAGCAATAGTGGCATTCCGGCGCAGGGATTTACCTCGACTGGATCGGCCATGGCCACAGTAGACCGCTTCATGGCTATCAACCCCACTCACTTTCGCTGGGTTAAGACAAGCGCTGCCCATCTCGAAGCTGCGGCCGATGAGCATTCCTCCAGCTTGGTCACCCTACACGTCGGTGGATTCGATATCATGCTTCATCGTGAAGTCATCAACCAGTCTTACTTGTTTCGCAAGGCGTTCAACTCCGAGATGGTAGAGGGCACGACTGGTGTCATGGAGCTCGAGGGAGACTACAAGGTCTGGCTGGTTGTTGCTCTCGCAATGTACGGCGTAGGCCGCCTTCCGAAAGGCGTGGTCCGAAACGAGCCCGCCGTGATCATCGTTCAGGCAATGGCCCAGGCCGACTATATCCTGGCTACCACCGAGGTCAAGGAGAACATCTACAGCATGCTCAGAGAGCATCTCTCCGAGTTCAAGGACTGGAAGGTTGTCCCCAAGGTTGACTTCAACATCAACGATCACGAGAACAAGGCCATCGAGATCAACGAGGCCTGGAAGGCATACCAGGAGTTGCCGAAGGACGTCGACAGGCCCTTCAGCGAGCGTGGATTCGCCCTCCTTCTGTGGAAGTATTGTCCTGGTCAGATCTACAATGAGGTCGAGTACCTCTTGGACGACGAGCTCGCTCGCGATGTGGCACGCTTCGGGAAGAAGGTGTCACATGCCATGCCCATCGAACCTGCCGTTTGGGCCTTGTTTCATATCTGAGCTCAGAGGAGATTCCGCGAGGAGATTCCGCGTGGAGATTCCGCGAAGAGGGAACATGGGGAATGAGAGGAGACGAGAGGAGGCGATGGCACGAGAGGAAATGACTTGAGAAGCAATGATTTGAGAGGCTATGACTTGAATGCGATGAGACGAGGGGATGAGAGATGCAGAGACTTGATACCCATTTGCACTTTTTGCTTTCAGAGATACCAACGATACCCGAGATGAACGGTTTGGTTTAAGGTTCGCGCATCCATTTGCAAAGGAAGCGAACAAATACCTATGGATATCCCCAAGGGAGAGATATCGCCAATAGGTATCACAGATAGGATGAATTCAGTTTGCCAATGTCGAAATTACCCACCCTGTCATTGCATGCCGTACAAGACTTGAGACCCCAACTGTGACTGATGCACAAGCACCATGTGGGTGCATTAAAAATAGAATACAAAGATACCGGCTGCTGCGGGACATCGTGCGCAAAGGCAACTGTGACCGTCACGCAGTTAGCGGTGATTTTACTCGAGCTGGTGGATATTTCTCAAGCCGCATTCCTCGGCTGGAAGATCAATCTCTCGGGCAGTTCCTCTCGGAATAGCTTTCCGGCCGAATTCTTGCTATGTTTACTGGTAACATTTTTTCCGCCCCAAAATTGCGAAATGCCGCTTTCGAATTAAAGCTTATAACCGGGAAATAAATTATTAAGTAATATTTAGAATAAAAAAAGAAAAGAATAGAAATCGAGATGATTCGAGTAGACCCGAGCGATGCCACTGCTAAACTAATACTTAGTGCTCGGTTCTTCTCGATTTTACCGGGGAATCAAATCTTTTCAAATCTTCACAAAATAATTTTCAAAAAATATTTCCAAAATTCAATCATGGATAAAAACAATTGTTCCCAATAATCAATTTCTTAACCGGAGTTAAAGGCTTGCAAATCCAGGCTTGTAGTCTTATTTTCCTATTTACCGACATATCCCTCCTATCATGGATGATCCCTGAGAGTACTCGCGGTAGTACGTCCTACGAGGAGGCCCGCCTGTGGAATGGGACGCATTCCTCAGTTGCGAAGGGATGTTGTGCTCAAGGAGGGCGGGCTCGGTATATCTGGGTCTCCTCCCTCACTCAAGACTACGAACAAGACTGCCAAGCTTTGATGTTCCTCTCTAGTATATGTGGTAACTCGATGTCGTGGTCTCGGTGACGCTACATCGTGTAGCGGAACTGCAGCCGAGTCAACAATGGAGAGGCCCTCTGCTTCTTTCCGGGGGACAACTCACATATGGGTTCTCAAAGTCGGTGCAGTCTTGTTCTCCCATGGTTTTGCCCTTGCTAGTGCGCTCTTCCTCGGAGATGCCGTCTTCCTGCAGCTTTCGGTCCCTGCGCCTGTTTCGAATGACGTACAGAGTTCGCCAGCTCAGGATGAGAAGGAACTCCAGTCCAAAGCATACGGCGCAAGCTGTAGTACCGGAGATGTATCTGGGCTACGAGGGGGAAAAGCGTCAGTTCTCAGGAATGTTGACTCAGACAGTGACTCGCGACGTGGCACTACTTACCGCATCCTCGGCCTTGAAAATCTGGCTGCCCGTCATGTTTCCAACACAGTATCCAACAAAGGTGAATGACGAGGTGAGTGTTCGCTTGGTGCGTCCCGCGGTGTTGGAGGGAATGAGCGTCCAGGCCAGAAAGAGGGAAATGACGAAGGGCACGGTCATGAAGTAGCCACCCCATTTCACCCATTTGTACTGAGGCTCATTTGGAAGCAGGGCCATCATGAGGAAGCCACAGAACGGTGGAATAGTAGAGAACATCATGAACCACCTGCTCGTTGGTTAGCATGTCATCTCTTTCGGTTGGTTCAAACTCGTCATCTTAAAGAATGTTGGTAATTTGCTTACATGCGTAGATTCTTCTTCTTACTAGTCAACACGCCGATAAAGATGAAATAGAGGACGGAGAAGACACTGCGAGGTATATCCAGCAGAATGACCTGGAGGTTAGTAAACCCGAACGTGGTGTTGATGATGGATCCGAACGTAGTCAGTCCGCCATTGGGAACCGAGGAAAGGAAGGCGTTCAGCCCGGCGAACCAGAAACACGGGTCAGTCAAGCATTCCCTAGCCTGTTTCCACTTCCATTTCTTGAGGCCGGTTCGGTCGTGCCCCGTGTTATTGCTGAGGATGCGAGTGTTGGCCATCTTTCTCTCCTCTGCTGACAGCCAGCGGACCTCAGACGGCGTCCCAAGTAGGAAGAGACAGAGGCAGCCGACTATAAGAGTCATACCTCCCAGGAAGTAGGACATGTATCGCCATGCTTGCAGCTCGGAGTTGCGATACTCGACCGTGCCGATCCCGTACAGCACCAAGCTGGAAATGACGCCAAACCCGGCGTTGGCGCTCTGGAACACGAGAGCTCGCGACGCATGCTCGCGCGTGGTGTACCAGCTGCCTACGACCAGGATGAATCCCGGGCTTATACAGCACTCAAACATTCCCTGGAGGGCGCGGAGGGTGATAAGCTGGGTGAAGTTCTTGGCGAAACCAATGCACAGCACCACAACCCCCCAGCAAATCATGTAGATGGACAGGGTACGGCCCATCTTGTAGCGCTGCAAGATGATGTTGGAAGGGAATTCGAAGCACATGTAGACGATGTAGAAGACGGTCGTGAGCCAAGCATACTGCTGTCCGACAAGCCCAGTATCTTGACGAAGACCGAATGTCGCTTGCGTGCCGATGGAAGTCTTGTCGGTCTGTTGGATGCCATAGCAGAGCCACATCAGGGGAAGCAGGTACTTGTCGACCCTGCGCTTCAACTTCTTGTATTGATCGTCCGTGTAAGTTGGGACTATTGCATTGTTAGCAGGCTACAATATGCCGGATGGAGTGCGTGAGTACTGACTCTGGAGATCGACATCGTCAACTTGCCCTCCTGCAACGCTATCGCGATCATTGCTTGCGACGTATGCTTCTTTCTTCTCAATGTCGTGGCCCAAGTCCAAGGTAGACTTCAGCTCGGCCGGAAGCGTCGCGACTTCAGATACAGTCGCCATGATGACTTGAAACGTCAAATTCAGTCCTCTGGAGCTCGTTGGTTTCGTCACGGGCCAGGCCCGCGGCTGTGGTCATCTAATATAGCGGCCATGGATCGCTAATCGGGGTTGCATCCAGCTATCTCGCAGGTGCAGGTCCCGACTGATAGATAACATGTTTACCGAAGCCGACAGAGCTCTATCAACGAGAGCATTAGCAATGGTATCCCGCGGTCCAATGCGCCAAGCATTGCAATGCATGTACGGGGGCATAGTCGTTCTTATCATAGGCTAGGATGCCCTCTTCAGGAGTAGGGTCCGCCGTACCCTGTAACATTCGCAAGACTGGATTGTCGTCGTCGTAAGGGAGGCGCGCAGGGATGGGATGCATTGATCTGCTTCCAGGCAAGCTCCCCCGCAGTATGAGACCCTGCCTTCCACCATCATCCAGTCGCGCGCTGCTTGGCAAGATAATGATACTGATAAGCTACGCGGCTGGGGCTGTTGTAACATTGCGATAAACGTGGACGAGGATGGGTTCGGAGAAGGCCGAAGCTGATAAATGATGGTAGTCCTTCTTCTGATCAGATTGCGCCATGGTTTGATGGTCTTCGGTAGGGCTCAAACTCCCGGCGTAGTCCCCATGACCGTGTATAGCAGAAGGGGATAGAGCAAGGTCTAACCTATGGCAATAACATCCTCATTCGAGCTCCCAGACCCAGGTGCGGTTCGTGTGGTACAGTATTGAGTACTCAAGTTTGGCGAAGAAGGCGGGCACTCTGACTGCCGAGCTACGTGGGGTCGGTTGAGGCAGGGGTCCCTGCTCGCTGACCTAGCACTTATCATGGGTACCAACATGCTATCACTTTGGGTCCCGACACATCTGAACCTGTGTTGTAGTTTTCGGTTTGAGAAGAACGGCGACCGGGAACTCTGGATCGGCTCCGAAAGTTTCGATAAGAACGATTTGGCTTGGAAGGGGGGACTAGAACACATATCAGTTTACTTGGGTAGAACTCTTGCTCGCCAGGCTAATTGGAACAGGCTGATCATCATGGCCAAGGTGGGCTCGTTGTGCAGCTCCAGCCAGCCTCAGTCCGCATTGCGTTTCAACTCACACAGACAAGTCCATGGCATACCGCCGCTATCTTTTCGTATCAGCAGCGTGAATTTTGGTAGTACAGTTTCGGGATATGAGGACACCACTCGCACGTATACAAGACTCGTCACAGGCCACGAGGCGGGGGCAATACCACTCGAAAGATATGACACCTGGTCAGGTATCAGTAGTTGTCTTAGAGGACAGATTATAGAGACTTACAACGAGCTTTTCCTTTTTCTTATCAGTCCTCAAAGGCTTCGAGTATAGAATGGATCGCGGAGTTCTTGTGTGGTATGTTAGTAAATGAGCAATTCCACCAAAGCCTTCAAGCTGAACAGCTAGGTCTTGTAACCGTAAATGTAAGTACATTCTTTCTTTGTGGTAGTCGTGCGTCCATTGGGTTCAGCGTTGCCTTTGAACAGGATAACCTCCTTCTCGGTAAGTGGTTTGGGAGGTAAAAAGAGTGGTTTAGACACATCGGCGTCTGGGCTATAGTTGTGATCTACTCAAGTCGTCTAAACCGCAGTGGTAATTCCGACCTAATATACAACAAGAGGCGTAACGTAATGTTATCTTGCGGGGGCTCATGCCAGTCTCGTCGAATCTCGATTCTGTTGTTCGATAAGCTTTAGCTCGGGCGAAGGAGACATACTCACCAAGCCTGATCGCCGCTTATTCTTCTCGCGGAGGCTGCTTCGGGTGTAGGTAATCGTACTTTGCTAGTTCAAGGGGTTTGAGGATTAACTTTGATGCTATTGTAATATCATGTCAGTAGTTGTAGCGCACTCAGAAGAACATAGATCAGGAGAGGAAGGGGGGTAGATGGATATCAACGACGTCTTCCTGCACCTCAGCGCTACATGTCGGGCGGCTACCGGGTCCCTTCGACCAGGTGATCTTCTGCCTGAGAAATTTGAACACAGACACTCATGTTGATAGAGCATGGAAGCCCGGGAACGATGGTACTGTGTGGTCTTGACCTTTGCTGTCTGTAGCTTTATGTGGCAAGTCCGTGGCACCGGCCCCTAGGTCTGATTGTGCTGGCGAGCGCCACGGTGGCTGAAGGGCGGTTTGTTGGAAAATGGACGGTACTGCGGGACATAGACTCTCGGATCGAATCTTTCTGGCAAGGTGACATGAGCTCGTTTCTTCTGCTTCGGGGGTCTACGCTTCTTGGGACATATGTGTCATGGTGTGGTCTGCCTAGTGGCTGCGATCGAATATCTTCGGGGCGGCCGGGATAGAGATCGAGATATGTCGTACTCCACGAGGAAATATGAGGCTGTTTGGAGAAGTCGGTTTATCCTGCTTACGGCGATCTGGTTAGCATGTACTTGATGCCATCAATAATGTGAGGAATCTTAGAGCTGTGTAGAGAAAGGTTGTCCATCCTGTTGCTCGACGAATGTCTGTCTGGCTGGCTACTAGCCCTTACCCCAGTAGCAGGAGTAGGTAAAGGATGAATGTTCAGGGCAAAATTGCGAGTAGCTCGCAGTACGTTCTCCAGCGGAAGACGATATCCATACAATGATCTTCATCATAGAATTGTATCTTGCTGATGGGCGTTCGACGAGATCTCTCTCAGTGGCTGTATGCGGGTTCTAATCAAATGCTCGCTTCTTCGAAAAAGACTGGGATAGGTTCGAGATTGGCATGCAGTATCGCCTCGAGACTTGGGCCCTGGTGCCGTTGGTATTGCGTTGAGGTGTGTATGCATGATACTGTGATTCCTTGAGACCTCTCATTCTGTCGCTGTCGTCGGCAGAGTACTGGGTGCTAGTAATTGAGTTCGAATCCGTTGTATATCTGGAGTCGTGGAGTCAGTGCTAGGAAGCAAGCCAGAGCCTCTACATTTGTACCGTAAGTGATGGTTTCAGCGAGAGAGCTCACTCTAACAGTGTGTACCAGGAACATCAGGGGACTTGCGACGCGTGTCACTATCTCTAGAGGTAATCGAGTTTTTTCGATGCTGAGGAATCATTGCGAGTTCGATGTCTAGCAGATTGTAGAATCACATCTCTTGGGTGCCCCTTCGGTCATGACGCTCCAGGAGACTGGCTTCATGCCATGCACTTGAACATGTCGGTACAAGCTGTACGGATGTCGGGTCTTCGACCTTACTGACGATGGCGTTGTCGTAACTGGCTTGCATATTCCGAAATGATGAGATTTTTGTCCTTGGCGAGGGGTCAAGCCCTGCCCGACCTGTGCGCCGGACCGGGACCGTCTTCTCTAGTAGTGGAATTGGTTATCTCATTTGTTGTCACGTTGCAGTCCCTTGTTCAGAGTTCGTAGTGGTCCGTACAGGTTTGGCAGATAGAATCATGTGTGTTAGAGGGATTGGAAGGGGGTTGTCGTCCTAGTGTTGTGTCTGGCAAGCATCATGTGTGAATGTATGGGCTCGTCGGTGCAAGCGTCCAACTTCCTCTGGAGTATTAAGTCTTGGCGCCCATCACGGATTCTGTAATACCTTGGCTGATGGATGGGTTCACGACGACATCAAGGTGCAAACGTACACGATTTCACGACGAAATACAGGTCTTCATCATTTGCGCGTGCTCTTGCAAGAGCCCTACAGTCCTTAACTGCAGATATTCGTGGATTAGCGGTTCCATGCTCCCCCAGATACCTTCCTGGAGCATATCAGAGCTGTGATATGCAACAGAGTCTTCTTTTTGGTAGTTTCTTCCCATTACTATTAGTTCGAATTTGATCGGCCACCCTAGTTAATTCCATTGCTAAGGATAAAGAAATGAAAGTGAGAGAAAGAAGAGGATTAAAGCATGCCTGCAATATGACGATTGCCTATATTCATTTGGGTTACGGTTTTCACCTTGGTTCATTGTATTTGTAGGCCAGGTATGGCCCGACTCCAAAAGCGACAGTCACTGAACTAGCTAACTCTGAATACTTCAGTCCAGGGGAAGGCTTTCCACGGCACTGCTGGCAGGAATCTCTCAGAAATCAATTCAATATGAGACTTGTTGACTAAAATATTCTCATAATCGTAGACTGTCCAGTTCAATATCATAGTTCAATGATGCAGCTGGTAGACGATTTGTCGGGCAAATTGGTTGTAGGGAGTACTAGGGGACTGTTATTGGTAAGCTGAACCCTACTCCTATCAAATACTGAGGGATCCAAGCCCTCATATACCCAACCGCAGCCCGATGCCGGATGCACTGACACGATTCTTGTGGGTAAGTGCTTATCGCCGCCAACAGCTTGTGTAGGGTACTGTAGACAGTTAGATCCTCTTGCCGCGGAGTGACACGGGTTCTTTGTTAGTTTTTTCACTAGGCGATTCACTTGCAGGCTGGCCGCTGTTGTGTCGTGCTGAGCTGGACATGTTCTTCATGTATCGTGCTTGCGAAATTCCAAAATTACGCAATTAGGCAAGTGGTCCGTGTTACGAGTTACGAAAAGTGGGTCTCTGGTGGTCATACAATCTACCAGGCGTGCCTTCCATCATCCTCACCATCACAAGTACGACCACAGAACTTTATAAGCATTGAGTCATGGACTATTCATGATTTGTATTATATCTGTTACTTTGTCTTCGATGATGATGGACTTGTTTTCATCCCACAATGGACGTAACCGGCTTCCTTGCGATTCAACGACCCACGAGCCATCAGTAGTATTTATTAAAGGTCTTTCACGATGACATATCGATATCGACATGATCTCGAATAGCCTGCTTCTCAGTAATGATAAGGTTTTCAAGAGTCCCAACGATTTCTTATCAACAGGACCTTCTAGGTCGTAGACCCCACAGAGCACAATCGGGCCCAAACTCGAACAAGATGACCTAATGTAGTGAAGCATGGAGAGGTCGCGCTTCCCTTTATGTGACGCTTCATCAGTTGGTCTCTGTATTCTAAGATGTCGATTAGGTACCACACACTTTCCTTGTGTGTAGGGAGTGGTGCTGTTTGAAATCGTAAAGTGTCGTGACTGCTGATCTCGGAAGTTTCGATCAAGTTTCGATGGAAATCGAAGAGCCCTGAAAGAGATTAAGATTCCGGTGGTTCAGCAGATCACTGCATAAATTTTTACAGCTGGTTGTTCCGGCATTCACCCCCATTACTAAACTCAAAGACTTTGGTACCAGGACCTCCTTAGAGAGAGCGAAGATTGCATATGACACCGTACTCCCACTGGTACCCGAGAGTCTAGGACCATTTAAGACATATTATTGGCGTGTGTGAGATCTAAAGATACAACACAGCCAGGTAAAAGTCCTCTAAAGCACCAACAATACCAGAACTTGCATACATGTACACCCGCGATTCCACACATTTTAATACCAGCACATGGGCTCACTGCTGACGATGGTTTCTGTAGTTCACCAAAAGAATTGCATCTTCATTTTTCCATTTAATCACCCATAGTTACCATTCTGTAAGGCCGACTGTATATTCCGCAGCTTCTTGCGACCGCCATGAATCAAAGTCTGACTTGGAAGTTGACATCTATTGAAATACATGACAACATTCGGATCGAATTCGACATACGGGTCTTCTAGAGAGGACAAAGACAGTACCGTTGACAAGTTCTATGGCAGTCCATGACAGCCCGACACTCAACCCAGCACAAGGACTCACTCCCACACTCCCATCCTTAGACATCACTAAAACGTGGTCTTTTTTTATAAAGAGGATCACTCTATGCTCTGTGCGAAACGTTTACTTTGTTGCCTCTCTTATGGTTACATACCGGTTTCACAGGAGCTATTGGCCACGTGTAAACCTGAACCCAGTGCCCTGCTTGTGTTGTCCTGTCCGGTGAACCATGCAGCGTCGATATGATACTATATTTGAGGGACCTTGATATGGGAGTTGGCCCTTTCTATGCCTTTGAATTGAATGAAGCCACCACTGTATGCTAAGAAAAGCCACATTTCACTTACCTACGAGCGGACCAAGCTAAATAACGATTAGGTGTGCCACCTAAAGTCTCAACCCTTTTTGAGTTTTGGCAGCAGGGTATGCACATAAACTATTGAGCGATGCAATAGTGTGACTGCCGCCATGGGCGATAACTTATGAATACTCATCTCCCAAGGGCGGAGGCCTGTGCGCCAGCTAGACTATGCAGGTCAAGACAGATGTTACACCAGGTTGTTAGGATCGAGAGAGTACTCTAGTTAATCTTCATTAATACCACAGGCATCACTGCGGGCAAAGGCACAGTTAAATAATTTCGAGGGATACATGGCATTAGGTTTAGTTGATTAAAAATTTAAGATATGTTCTCGTAATAATTGCTTACCAAATTGAGGTTTCCCAGGCCAATAATGCTCACATCTATCAGGAAACGCTACATAGAAATTCGACGAGGAACTATGGTAGAAACATCGAAAAATACCCCATCCTTTATTTTTCAAAAACCGTCTTTCTTTAGAATAAGATAGTCGGCCAAGATCAGACAGGGGATAGTTGGTCTAGCGAATAATGTTCTTTTAACGTCGGTTGTAGGTTTGAGGAATTGAACGCCAGTAATCGATTCAGTCGTGATGATACTGGTATAACCATCTAAAGGCTGAAGCTCTAAGTAGTGAGAGGTAAGAAGGAAGGGACATCGAATTATAAGGGACTAAGTAACTGAGTTTTCGAATCCTCTCAGATTGACATCGTAAGGATACATAGTTCTTACAGATTAGTCTTTACGTCCAGAAATGCCTTGATTAACCAGTCTGCATTGCTCAGCAAAGTTAGAGCCAATCTGATGACCGAATTCGAACTGCTGAGCTCCACGACCTTGCATTTGACATATGTTTCTGACGTGTCCTGCTGAGTCCGCTGTCGATACAGTCGTTATCATGATTTCCTATTCACCTCCGATCTGCCTGAACAGGTACCAGCGCCCTGCCCATAGCAATATCCAATCCCATCACCGCAAAAAGGGGGTCAGCGGAACAGTATCATGCCTCTGCAGTTCCCATCCATGCATGTCTAAGGCCGTCTTCTATGTGCTGTAACGTCTCAATCCGTACCCAACTTCCAAAGCCCGTCTCCTAGGTAATGCGCGTCCTCGATCACGGGTCCCTTTCCCTTCTCCTTGACCAGCTTAGTCCCCTCAACCAAGAAGCCCACGGCGCAAGCCTCTGTCTTGCCCTCAGCCCTCACCACGACCGGCTCGCCCTTTTCCAGCTCTCTAGACCACCTGTCGTCCTCATCCAGCCCTTCCGGGTCGCCTCCTTTCCCACTCGGCAGCCTGCCACCAGCACTTGTCAAACCGGGTGCCATGAGTGTGGCACCTGATAACACGAAGCGTATCGCGCCGCGATCGATGCGTATGGAGGGGAACCCGGCGGGGAAACGGTGCACGAGCCTGAGGTGTGGCAGAAGGGTGCTGTTGTCGACCTGGAAAAACAAAGGCTCGCCTTCGAGAACATAGAGAGTGGCACGATCGGGGAGCTTCATGGACTCGAGCGAGCCCTTTTTCGGTAGGATCTCATCGATGTACGGATTCAAGAGCGGATATGTTGTCAGGAGACTTTGCCGTAGCGAACGCTGGACAGATGATTTTAGCTTGGATTTGGGCGCAGTCTGAAGTCTAGATCAGTGGTCCGTTAGCTGGTATCTGGGCTGAGTTCTCAGTGGGTTGCATACTCCTTCTTAAACATCTTGAGAGTCTGCGCGATCTGATCGCGTGGAGATGGTACTGCGAATGTAGAGGTGGTGGTGGTGGTGGTGGTGGTGGTGTTGAGCTTGTGAAAGTTTGGAGGGGCAATTGGGAATGGGCAGACCAATGCCCCGCAATTGAACGAGGGGCAGTCGGAAACAGCGGGGCAATTCCGGGAGGAAGAGAGGCAGTCACAACGAGGTAAAGAGAATTCGTCATGGGCTTTACAGCATGGGCCTCATATATTTGAGCCGTATGAAAGAGTTATGATGCGGTTTTAGATGTACGTATCGTATGTATCGTTTCTCATTGCTCATCTAGTGGAAATACTAGTAACACAAGATGGTCTTGGTAACCATGAAAGACATTGCCCGGGCTCTGCTGCCGCATACCACTGAAGTCTGTTTAACCGTGCTGGACATGGCTGACGGTACCGTCTTCCTTGACGTGAACATTGAGTCTATCCGGGACGAAGTCCTTGGTGACCATCTGGCCTGGCTGGATGACCCGGCATTGTTGAGGGAGATCCTTCTTGCAAAAGCTCTGGTGATTTGTTAGAGAATGTTTCACATGCCGCATGCCGCATGTAAGAGACAAGAAGAGACAAAACAGGGACTACCTACGGTCTCGTTGGAGGACTCCTCTGAAAGCTTCTTGCCGACAAGCTTGTTGGTCCACTCCTCGGCCTGGTTACCTGAGGTGCCAGTGATTCCGGGAACGACGAGAGGCATTTTGATATGTTTTTGAGGTATGGCCTGTGGGAATTCTGTGTAAAATAGTAGAAATGATGATCAAGACTGCGAATGATGTGATAGTGAAGATGTCAAAGGAGAGGTTAAGCTGTTGGCCGTGTTCTTTATGTAAGTCTACGCAGGGCCTATGACGTATGCACGCCGCCCACACAGGTTTCATGGAAAGTCACGAGTAGGCACCAGTCACTTGATGCAGCGCTTGCAAGCGGCAACTGCGCTTCGTCATGCCAATGTGTTTTTCTCTTTAATCTACAGCTTCGCAACACAACTATTCCAAACAAAAGATGCGACCCATCTAGAGAAAAGCCACTCTCTGCAAAGGCCTGTGTGCAAATGCGTCCAGGGGGGACGTGGACTAACGAGCGAATAGGCTTTTCTGGCCCATGCGCTCCTGACCCAGAGCATACGCAACAACCATTTGCAGGGCGCATCAAGCCTCGTTTTAGCAAGTCTATATAGTGAGTATACGAGGATGGTGCCGTAGCAGATAATCAGCCACTCGTTGGTATTTCAGTGGATGCGCAAAACGGCGCCAATAAAAGATTTTCCCTCTGTCGTGGTTGAAGGGTTGAGGTTGAATTGCCGAATTCCAGGTGGGTACGGCCTAGCTGGCCTGTGCCGGGCATCAAGGATAGGGGCTGATGAAGAAGAGATCCATTGCTTGCGACGCATATGCACTTGCAACGTACCATGGTGAGTATGTATGGACTTTAGGTCAATGTATGCAAGGCATGCGCCTCAATTACAATAACAACTACTACCTACTGTACCAGCAATAAGCCGGGGAATACCTTATCTTCGCTCCCCTGGCGATCTTCTCTTGTATGTAAAGATCTAGATTCGATGAGCCGTGGCCCATGGATGCCGTGAGAAAGCATGTACAGTACGTACTGCCGCCTGCAGAGCCGGCGCAATCCGTGCAGAAAGGAGATCTGACAAGGAAACGTATTGTCGAATAGCGGTCGAGCTCACCTGCGCTTCTCGGCCTTAGCGACGTAGCTCAGCCACGATGCCCTGAGTTTGGTTGCTGGTGCTCATCCCCACACGCTGACCTCAGCCCCTAATGGGCGGCGGCTCCACTTGACAGGAGACGAACCACGCCGTCTTCTCCAAGCTTTGCGACGCGAGATGATCCTGATAAGCGAAAGCGACGGAGGACAAGGTCGCGCAACACTTGTGCAATACGTGCGACGACGACTCGACGGATAGATGCGCACCTGAGCGATGCAGCTCGTCCTGTGTGAGGCTGTCGGACTGTGAGATGAGTGAGCCATGACCCAACATGCTATCAAAGAGATTGATGGAGGCCACACTCTCGTAGAAGCTGACGAACGACAGGTCCCGCCGAGGCGTGCCGTCCACCAGCACCACCTATTTTGAGGTCCCAGCGGGTCCAATCGCAATCCTGGCTGACTGCGGCAGAGACGGGCCATGCCCCATGTAGTCAGGCCCGGAGCTCTTAGACCAGGGTCTTGCTAGGTCTTGCATCGTGAGGTTTGATGGGCTGGGGGGTCTCCTGCGCGTCCAAGAGGAACCAGTGAGAAAAAAGTCTGGCGTCGTTTAATCCTAATTCTAAATCACAAACAGCCTCCTGTGCCCCTTCAGCTGTGGCTTGGGCTGCTTCTTTCCGCTGACCCTTTTCTGCACGCTGGCTGACTTCCACTCCCTTCGTCTGATACATAGATTGCCATCAATTCGCTCCTTCCCACCCCCTCAGAATTCGCAATCATCGCTATCAGTCTGTACGTGGTGAACACGAGGGATTCGTAATCTTACAGACCCTGAGATTGGATCGACACGCCGGCCCTCCACCCCGTTTGCCAAACTTTTGCCGCTTCGACCTCCTGAACAGCTGTATTAGTTCTCGGGAGCCAACGCAACTTTCTGCAGCGGCAACGAAAACATTTCCCACCCTTCGGAACGAGCTCGAGAGTTACGAGCCTTGCACTCGTCGCAAGCTTGAAGTTGCCCATAAAACAACCGCCAACATGCGATCGTCACTCCCGATTTCCCTCGTTTCCCTCCTGCTGCCGGCTCTTGCAGCCTCAGCCTCGACAGCACAATGTCTAAAGTCCAGAGCCACTGAGCTGGCCGTTGAGTCACTATGCGGCGACAAGAGGCACCTTCTCAGATGTTTCCAAAAGGCCCCTGAGGACGCTCTACAAGACACGATCGAGGAGTGTCTGGTGAACGCCGGTTGCACCCTCAAGGCAGCGGTCAGCGAGGCTAGCTATCTCATCACTTTCTGCAATGGCGAGCCTGTCGAATTGAAGAGGAGAGAACGTGACGGTAAGTGATACTTCCACCGAACAGTTCAATTACAGTTGAGGAGGAGGACATTTCGCTGGCAGACATGAGTTCTGCCCAACATGTACCAGAGCCAAGGCTCTTGCGAGTCTAATCGCGCTGCCTCGTGGTACATGGAATGACACATACGAAAACGCCCATTTTGTCCTTGCCTCATTTTCATCACAATAACGTTCTTCCCTATGGCGACATCTCACTGACTTGATCTTCACGTAGCTCTCGCAGCGCGCGACACCACCGCCGCCTCTGTCGCTTCGGCCGATTCAACCACAACCACAGAAGCAGCGACGACGACCACCACCACTGGTACGAGCGCCGTCAGTAAGCGCACGACCGCCGACACAACAGCCACTTCAACGACCGCTGCCACTACCACAGCCACTACTGGCACAACCGCCGCCACGACTGCTGGAGCAACCATCAGCGGCACTGATTGCTCGAGCGCCTCCGTGACCACAGTCTCGTCCTGTGACGCAACCAACCAGTATGATTGCTCAATGGTGGAAACGACGACCTCGGTCTGCAAGTCAGATCTGTTCTGTACTCAGGATACGTCCGGCAACAACCTGTGCATGACCCGACAGGACGGCATGACACTCTCGGGCACCATTGTCGCCGTCTTCCTCGCCATCGTTGTGACTGCCATCGTTGCATCCATCGTCTTCCTGTGCTGCCGTGACCGCAGGGAGCAGAAGCGTATGCGGGCTCGTGCTGAGGCCGCGGCCATCGCAAAGTCCAACTCGGTCTCCAGACCCGAGACCAGAAGTATTAGCCAGCCCACACGAAGCCCGACCAGCGGATCCGCTCAGCCCAACCCCTTTGCTGGTTAGTCGCCAAACAGGGAGCGCAGGTCGGGTGGCAGACGATTGGCATCTGGTCGGATCGTGCCGTCTCGAGGGGTTTCGGGTCAAACACGGTCGGCCATCTCACGTTCGGCTCTTTGACGGAGCACCGGACTGATAATACCCCCGGGGTAGTCTCGAGGCATATTCAGATGCCATCACTGTTGATATTCTCGAGATTTAGGACAACGTCCCATCCCCGGAAATGTGACAAGGAATAATAGTACATTTGTACTGGAGTTTTAGTGAGGGAGAAGAGAAAATCGTTGTAGATACCTCCATTCTGGCTTAGGAAGCGGTGTTCATAGGCATACGGCATCTCTGTAATTGTTGCATCATGAATTCATATTAGCACTGAAAAATTTCCAACTTACCCACGGTTTGCGAGGTGTGACCGTCATAGTCACTAGTATGTAACCTGGTGACCAACTGCGAAATAGCGTCTTTCTGCTTATTCAATACTTCGGTTGATGCATCGGGCGACCAGATAAAGTCAGCTCACTAAGAATGTAAACCGGAGCAACACGGGAGTTTATTCTGCCCGCTCAGCAGCGACCCCGCGAGGAACTATATACCTGGCGGTCAAGTAAAACCAAGGGGCCCTTCGCCTGTCTCGCCTCATCCCAACGCCCCATTCATGACAAACCCCGAGGGATTCCGCCCTCGTATAATCCGCACCTGGAAAAACAAGCCAAGGCACTGGTGCGTTTCCAGGTCGGGGATACGAAGGCTCCACAAAACTCCTCCTTATATCTGCCCATTGCTCCGGGGCAATTCAGGGGGCGTCTACGAGCACTTACAAATCATGTCACACTGCATTGTAGTTCAGCAGTCAGGTCGTGTTGATTAGATCATACTACCTCGGGATGACCAAGGGTTGAGTGTATATCTGACTGACAAGGAATTGATGTGGAGTCATCAGGGTTGAGAACATGTCGGACAAGAGCAAAGGGAACGGTAAGTATGGGTGTATATATATGATGCTGTTTGGACTTTGTAACGCATTCCCGTTTGGCAAGGTTGGTAGCCGTGGTTTTCTCCGATACACATCACAAATATCACGTAGTTAGTAGCAGAATCAATGTCACAAAAATCATTTGCATGATCATAATACAGCCACTGTATTCGTACTCAGCATCCTAAGATGCTTATTCCATTCGAGAAGGTAATTAAACCGTGTCTATGGATGTCCTCACCGACGTCCAGTCAACCAAGTCAAATTCCCTCAAGCTGGGTGTTCGCCACCTATCATCATATGAGCCCTGAAGAGAAAGAATGTTCTCCCGTCAGGACTAGGATTTTGATGCTGAATCATTATCCGAACACGGGTCGTGCGATCGTGTAGATGCTGTCAAAAGAATACAGAAAAGAGACAAGAAGGTAAGCCTCAACCACTGAAATGCATGGAATACGTGGCTGCTGCACCCAGCGCGTATCAATGATCTCAGTGTTTTGGCAGAGAGTGAGAATGCAGTCGAATAAGTTCCAGTCAGCCGTTTCTCAGCTGTAGCGAAATCTGGTCCGTCGTCTAGCAAAGCTCCTGGGAGGGCGAAACATGCAGAGGGTAATCATATCTCTCGACCCGTTGTGCCGTATTCAGCCAGTCCACTCAGGTAGCTATTCATTGGCCCCGAGAACCAAAGGGTCCCGAAGAGCCAACAATAGGACTGCCGACTTGACCTGGAGCTCCGACGTTGCGTGGCATCATGGAAGGTGTGCCTCCTGTAGGATCATAGCGAATTGACGTCTTCCCTGACTTTTCATGACGAATATCGAAGGAGCCGTCTCCGTTCTGGGGGTTCCCTTCGGTTTCGCACATGCCGAGAAGCTCGATCTCGGAAACACTGTCAGAGGTGTTGATCGAGTCAACGTGGCCCTTGACGACCGAGATATCAATGAATCCTTCGGCATCCGTGGCATGGTTCTCCAGGTCCTTACAGGCTTTGACGAGCATCAGCCGCACAGTGACAGGCCGCGAGAGCCTGACAACAGGCGGTGGGACTCCAAATGTGGAATTGGCTGGCCACACAGAACCACCAAGGCCGGGAGGGTGCGCTGACGAGAAGACACTATGAGGCCCGCCCCAGCCTTGACTGAGCGGAGATCCAAAGATGGGATCCACGAACGGCGCTGCGGTGAATGGGGTTCTGGTTCCTGGAGCAACAGTGTTGCGGCGCTGTTGGTTGCCAATGTCACCTAGTGGCTCATCGCTATCATCGAGCAAGGCACTGCTGCCAAGATGATTGACATCGTCGAAGCCAAAGCTCTCACTGTGACGCTGGCCATACCCTAAGCTGCCTGGTCTCCCGATTGGGGATGGGCGTGCGATCGGTTGAGCCGAGACACCAGACGTCTTCGGCTCCAGGGGACTGCCATCAAAGCTTGCAGAGGCCTGTCGAGAATGGGGCGATGCATGACTAGTTGCCATGGGCTCATGCAGAGGAAACGACTGGCTCATTGGAGGCAAGGAATCTAAGCTACCTGGGAAACCAGCCGGGGCACCAGGAGGCATGGGGAATCCTCGTCCCATCGGACCGCCAAGACCAGGAGGAGGGAATGGCATACCACCGGGAGGGGGTCGAAAACCGCCAGCCATCGGAGGGAAAGCATGGTTCGGCAGCTGGTTGAATCCGGGTGCAATCGGCATCCCGGGCGGCGGGTATGACATGCCCATAGGAGGCATTCCCGGAAAGCTGCCTTGTGCGAATCCGGGCGGGCTCTTGATTCCTCCATGTAGCGGTGACATCGGCACTCCAAGTGGTATACTTGCCAAACCAGCAGATGAAGACTTTCTTGGAGGGCCGTGGGGCCCGGGGCTCGCATGTGCCGGAGTGGAAGTGTGCGGAGAAGCACTTTGGCTGGTTCCTGACCCAGGGTGTGACGTTTGCGAGACCGATCTAGCAACTTCATGCGACGCAGTTCGTGGCTTCGCGACCGGGCCCTTTGGCAATACCGGAGTCGCAACAGCTATTTGGGGCGAGGCATGTGCCAAAGGTTGATGGGGCAAGGCTGGGATGGAGGCAAGGTGCTGCTGCTTCTTTGGCTGTGTTGGAATGGGAACAGGCGTAGTAAGTGCGGCAGCCTTTTGCGCAGCCTTTTCTTCTTGCTTCTGCTTCTCCTTCGCGTCGCGCTCCGCTTTGGCCTGTGCAGCACGTTGCTCCTTATCTCGCTTGTCTTTTTCGTGCTTTTCACGGCGCTCGCGGGTTTCACGCTCCTTTTGCTCTCGAGTTTCCTTCTCCTTGGCGCGCTGCTCCTCTTTCAACTTCTTCTCACGGTCCTTGGCCTCGCGAGCTTTCCGCTCCTGCTCCGCTTGCCTCTCTTTTGCCTCAAGGGCACGCTTCTGTCGTTCTGCCTCTTTCCGTAGGCGCTCATCCTCCTCGGCCTTCTTCTGTAGCTCTTTCTTTCTGCGCTTCTCTTCTGCCTTGGCCTTGGCTTCCTCGGCTCGTCGTTGCGCTTCAGCCAGCCGTTCAGCCTCTGCTGCAGCTTTCTCGGCTTCTCTTCGAGCTTTCTCCTCGGCCACGGCTTGCTTCTTCTGGGCGGCTTTCTCTTTCCGCTTCTGGGCCTCTTTGGCCTTCTTGGCTCTCTTCTGAGCATCCTGCCGACTCTCGTCCTCAAGCTCTTCCAGAAGTTTTGCCTGTCGTTCGCGGGCAACCTTCTCCTTGTACGCAGTCAATACTCTCTGTTCGAACATACGGGCCGCAAATATTTGGAACATCCGTCGGCCCTCTTCCATGCGTTGCTCCTCGGTCATGGTGTCCTGCAGAGTGACTTAGCAAAATCTCCCCCTAGTCTAACACTGAGGTTTACCTCTTCCTCGTCATACTCCTCCTCCCCAGAGTCGTATTCCTCGTCGTCTTCTTCCTCATCATCGTACTCTTCGTCATCGGGTGGAGGAGCATGGTTATGGGCGTTCAACGAGCTGCCGTTGGCGTGGCCGTACGCGTAGTGGTCTTTCGCGTCCTCCTCTCGGGCCATTCGTCGCTCGGCAAGCTGTTCCATCATCTCGATGAATTTCTTGCCATCGTTCTTTAACAGATCATCGGCTACAGTGAGTATGCCACCTAGAGTGGTTATGCTTAAGTATTTCGTGTAAG
Organism: Seiridium unicorne; assembly: GCA_039778275.1. Classification (NCBI taxonomy): domain Eukaryota; kingdom Fungi; phylum Ascomycota; class Sordariomycetes; order Amphisphaeriales; family Sporocadaceae; genus Seiridium; species Seiridium unicorne. Next base: position 80,268 of record JARVKF010000168.1, read on the forward strand.
CAAAGCAGGAGAGATGGGACCTCATACCCTGTACTGTAAGGCTCTGACCGAAATTGAAGAGGTCGAGCGCGTTGTCTTCGGGAATATCCTCCGGCTCCCCCTCCTCGTCTTCGTCCAGGTCATCCTCTTCGCTATACTCGTCGTCATCCACGTCCTCGTCATCCTCCTCTTCGTCGTTGTCGATGTGTTCCACTATGCGGGCTCGTGACGGGTGATGATTCGGATAATTCGAGGGAAGGCTTCGCGGCGGATGCAGCCCGCTCATTTGCCCAAGTCGGCGGGGGGTGCCCAGCATGGGAGGCCCGTTCGGATGGTTGTGAGGTTGATTTGCAAAGGATTCTAGCTCCTCGTAGTAAGCATCATATAGACCTTCGAGTTCCTCCTCAATCGCTGTGCGCTTGCGCCCACAGACGGTGCAGCTACAGGTGTGTTTCTGCTGTTCTTTCATCTTCTTGAGTACAGCATCCTTCTCGACCTTGACCAGGGACTTGCGGTCTTCTTCGCCCAGACCAAGCCAAAATTGCTTGATGCGCTCCCGCTCTTCTGCCGACGAGGTGTTCCATATCTTCTCATCCCGGGATATGCCTGCGCTACGCTCGCCCATCTCCCTAGCAAATGCGTCCACCGTCGTGCCTAAAGGATCTCTCTGCTTCTTTTTCTTATTGGGGGCCTTGGAGTATGTCGATGATCCGTTTGTCCGGCTCGTATAGAGTTGATGGTCGTCGTCGCTCTCGGTCTCGTCGTCATCCCAGGAATCCCCGTTCTGTGCAGAGGGGTGTGGGTGGCCCTCCGGCACGTGTTGGTGGTTGTGGATGTCAGCCCCGGGAGTGATGGCAGGAGCATGTTGCGTAGGGATACTGGTAGTAGAAGTCGGGGGGCTGGGCAAGCCGTTCGGTCCGCCAGCGACTGCTGCGTCCTCTGCTGCGGCAGCAGCTTTTGCAGCAGCCTTTGCGCGGCGTTTTTGCTTCTTTCTGTTCACCGTCGGTACAGGAGCATCGCTGATGGCAGTGGTGGCGGCGTTGGAAGTTGTAGGTGGCCCCCCTTTGGAGGAGGTTGTCGTCGTCGGCGAGGGCTGGGCTGGCGGGGTAGAGGCTGAGGATTTGGGTATGGTGATGCTCTTGGTCCCATCCTTGTTCGTGTATTTCGCGGTCGGCGGTTTCGCGACTGGCGATGCAGGCGGCTGCACAGCCTGCTGTCGATTCTTGGCTGGCATCACGGCGACTGGTGAGCAGACAGGAAGGGTCAGAGGTCGGGGGTTATGACGCAGAGGCAGGCTGGCTGGTGAGTAGCATGGGTGCTATGTGGTGCCTGACAATAGCATGCAGTCTAGCGATATCGCAAACTTGCTTATGAATGAGTGTCGGCCGTCGAAATGTTGGTCGGCGAGGGAAAGCACGAGGCTTTGCTTTGTTTGTGTATGGTGCAAGTGAATATAGCGCGAGAAGAGAAGGCTCGTCGCTGCCCCTCTCACATTCACTTTCAATTCGATACAAAGTCCGGGCCCGAAAAGGGCAGGGCGGCGAGCGAGGGCGGCGACCCGCAGCGGCGTCTATCAGTGTGTCGGTTGCTAACGCAGATATCGCGGTGGCCTGCAGCTCTCTTCCAGGCGTTGCGCGGTTGTGTGAAGCTTAACCGCTGGGGCATCTGGCACCGAGAGGTTGTCGTTTGAGGGCTCGTCGTGTGTCGAGGTTGGCTGGCCTGTGGAGGTTTAGCGGCTTCCAGTCCCAGGAAGTGCGGCCTGTGGAGGTCGGCGCAAACACTGGCCTGTCCCCGTAGCGTATTTCCACAGGGGTGGTGCAGCTGTACCGAATTTACAGCGGCTTCTCGGTGTGCAACTGCGCCTGCTGTCTGACCTTGCTGGCCAGACTGGGCAGCTGGAACCTGACAAGGTGGGTCGGTGCTCTTGGCACGTGACACTCTACTGTGGAGTGGCCTGCTTCGTCCATTACTTTGATGACATACCACAGCCGCCCTCACTATCTTCAACCTAACCGCTCGGGCGACTTTGCGCGAGAGGAGTACTCATGTTCTCCTTGTCACATGAACTGAGCTCTACAAATTTCGCATCAGATTTATCAAGCACTCATATCAGCTATGCATCCGTGTATCTCCACACACCAGTGCTGCAAATTTAACAGCTGTCGCGGCTGAGCTACAGTGTCACCATGATCATTGCGAACATTGACTCGCAAGGTTGGACAAACTATATACATTGTTGTCTTATTTGCAGACCCATCGCGTTGACAACATCGGGTTCTACCGTTAGGCAACATTTGCGATTACAGCTCCCGCTTTGTTCTCAACCTCTTGAAGCACTACGACAGCTCAACTACTGTTTCGATCATTACAATGTCATGGATATCTGGGTATGGTGAGAATGACTTGCAGATATGGCACCACCGGCAGGCACTGACTGTCACCGCCTCGCCGCCCCGCGGCGACCTTGTGAGTTGACAACCCGACAGTAGAAATTCCTGTTTCACCAGTATCGTCACTTGTACCAGCAGGGTGACACCTTTGCCTCGTTCTTCTAAAACTACCAATTTCGCGGGGTTTGATACTGAAACCTGTATGGCTTGGTCCCTTCACGACCAGGCCCAATTGCAGCTCAAATCATCATCGTCAACTGGGAGGAGTTGTCTGCTATCATGTCAAGTGCATTCGATAGCGTACAAGATCTTGATGAAAAGCATGTAAGAACACCACGTTTCATGCATCAATTACCGCCACCCACGTCGGCCAGAGATTTCAGGCGCCACGTCCCAAGTATAGCATCTTGCAGCTGTGTCAGCGTGATGCCGTCTGCTCCTGTTCTATCACAGCTGTGCTCAACGACCAAGCCAGTGGGTCAGCTCTCATAGCTCAAATTCATGCTACAGTTTGAGTGCCATGGCAGCAGATGAAGGACTCACGTAAGACAGCGAAGAATAGTCTGAAGAATGGTTCCAGATGCAAAGAGCTGCCAACTGGCTACAAGGCTCAAATCATACATCCCAGGGAGCGTCAGACTGGGCGGGACTAATCTCTGTCAGGTTTCCAACAAGGGGCTCCCGCAGCTCGAAACGTAACAGTCATTTCTCGGTCACTTTACCTGAGGATGCTTGACATTCAGCAGTCAGGCACAGACCTGCGTGGAGTCGGAACAGCCTCCACAGGCTCATTATCCGGCATCTCCATTTGGCTTAATCTGCCGCGTGCTAGTTACAACTTGTCCGCCTGCCAGGGCCGCCTTTTCGATTGGTTCCTTTTCGACCGGCCTTGGCGCTTCACAGCCTCAACGCTTCAAGCGCAGCAGTGCCGATGCTCTCACTACTGCACTTCTTGGACGACTCGTAAGAACTGTAACGTGACAAACCAAGAGGGTACTGTATGTAGCAACTGCTCGCCAGTCGGTGTGCTCTTGGCATCCACCACGCATGAGTCCTCTCCCAAAGGCGCAGAGAGTCCACCGCGGTATGCATGTCAGTATGTGCTGGAGTCCTGCTTAGCTTGAGCTCAGTGTCCACGATGACTTGATGCATGAGGACGAATTGAATTGTAGCAGCTGATAGTTTGGTGCTGTTTCCCTTACTTCCAACGCATCCCAAGCCAACAAGACTTGCCTTCCGTCCTTTTTTTTTGGTTGCAGTTTATTGGATATAAATATCCTTGGCCCGACTGACTGACCGCAACTGTAAGGGCAACACAACATACACACACAACCTTCACAACAACCGCTGCGGGTCATTACGGCGTGAGACTTGACTCCGGCTTCCCTAGGGTCCTATTAAGGTATTACCCACAGCGCTGTGGCTGCACTAGACGCTGGGGATTTGCGGTCGCCTTCAGGCGTCTTTAAATTCACCAGTGATACCCGGTTTTCGATCGTCAGATCATTGCCCAAGTCCGGACGCCTCGTATTCAGCAGCGACGTTTTTTTGTACCGATTCGAAACCCAACAGTTCTTCAATTCCTCTCTCCATAATCCACTGTTACCCGCGACTGCACACTAGACGACGACATAGCAATACGACATTGACATCCCAGGAACCATACATTACGCAATTGTCGACATCGTTTCTCCAGCTACCGCATACCTCGGCGTGGAGGCCTCGAGCCCACCGACTCGCTCTTAAGCATCAATCGACGCGGTCTCAGCTCATCCACGAGGCTGCACAGCGGACCCCGATTGATTACTCTCTTCGCCTCTTACGTGTTGGCCACGCATCCTTCTATCGACATGGCGAACGCAAATCCCGGCAATGTTATTCGGAGGTATGTCGAACACGAACGCGGACGTCGCTGTTACCTCCATGATTCGTCAATTCCACACCGCGCGGTTGCCTGGTAGAGCGAGACCAAGCTTGCTCCAACGTCATAAACTGGAGCTTGTGATGACCGACGTGCACCCCCAACCGCCCGATCTGTTTCGCGTCCTGAAATCTGCAGAATCCATACCCACCATGTGAAGCGCTATCTTTCAGTGAGACGCGATGGGATAGCTAACACGGTGATTCTTTTCCAGGAAGTTGGTTATCATTGGCGACGGAGCTTGCGGCAAGACCTCTTTGCTGAGCGTCTTCACGCTAGGATACTTCCCTACAGTCAGTAGCTACCGCAAATGTCAAGATCTTCCTGTTGACCATTACTAACTGTGCGCAGCACTACGTAAGCCGACCCCCCATGAGTCTGCAGGCTCCGACTCCGCGATCCAATGCTCTCCGAGAATCCCTTCTAACAACGAACAGATTCCCACGGTGTTCGAAAATTATGTTACAGACTGCAGAGTAGACGGGAAGTCGGTACAGCTAGCATTATGGGATACTGCCGGGCAAGAAGACTACGAACGGTTGCGGCCATTGGCATACTCGAAAGCACATGTCATTCTAATAGGCTTCTCAGTCGACTCTCCAGATTCCCTGGACAACGTCAAGCACAAGGTTAGTCAGGACGCGAGCCATGACACGGTTTTGACGGGTTTTATTGACACAAGAAATTAGTGGATAGACGAGGCGACGGAACGCTGCCCAGGGGTGCCAATTATCTTGGTCGGTTTAAAGAAGGATCTGCGGGATGATCCGGTAGCAGTGGAGGAGATGCGCAAGAAGAGCCTCAAGTTTGTGACGCAACGGCAAGGCGAGGCGATTGCTCAGGAAGTTGGCGCCAGAAAGTACCTGGAGTGCTCGAGTTTGAGTGGCGAGGGCGTCGATGATGTGTTCGAAGCAGCCACAAGAGCCGCGCTGCTCACTTTTGAGAAGGGCGAAGGCGGCGGTTGCTGTGTCATCTTATAAGAGTCGGGAACCAGGGACATGACCAGTGTCTAGGGCAATTATATTGATACATTACGACACCCTCGGCCAAAGGTCCTGGCTGGGCTCACGTGCCATCCCACGAACACCTTTTTGACGTCTGCTCCTCAAGGAGGCAGGCTTTGGACATCTCAACCCGTTGTTTCATGGACGCAACCAGGAAAATCTGTTACCTCCGTCCGTGCGTCCGTCCGTCCATACACCTGGGAGGCATTTGTGTATTACTAGCACATAGAAGCGTTTCATCTCCATGTTATCTATCCGCTGATTTAGGGTTTGATTCAAGGGGGAGGAGCAAGTCGGTCATAATGTCATAATCGTCGGTCTTCGATATCGATGCCCCGCCGATATTAGTTGGCTTTGGGAGCTTGGGACTGGAAATGGAAAGGAGGCCACGCATAGCAAAGCAAGCCAAGCAGAATGTTGACAAGCATGAGAATGAATTTGATGTTCTTCGATGTGTTTATGCTTAATATCGCCTGATTGATTTTATATATACAAGCGTCCTGGCAACAAGAAGATGTCTTGTATCGCACACGAACTTGTTTTCACGTTGTACACTTTATGATAGCCCCGGCCGAGATTGACGAATTGCCTGAATGCGCCTGCAAATGCAACCGTTTCTGTACCCATATCTTACAATGTTCAGCCATGAGGGAATAGTCTAGAGCTGAAATGAGGCTTTGTCGTAGTGAGTGAAGCCTTCTAGCTTCCAGTTTTATACAATGCGAGGTACTGCACCTTGGCAGACCTCCTAGTCGCGCGTCCACTCGTGGTTCCATGCCATCCTCGCAGGCGTCTCGGTCTGGGCCTTTGCGTACTCGATCGGGATTGCATTGTGTCCGAACATGCCCTTCTTCTCCATTGCAACGCGGTACAGATATCCCTCGTCTCGTGTTCCAGGCCCGGACGTCTTTCGAAGTTCCTCGGCGGTGCTGGCCATAGATTGGTACATCCTATATCCATCCAGTCAGTTTATCGCGCGATCCCAGGGGCGGTCCACCTCAAGCGAGAGAAGGGAAAGTGGGCACCAACCTCATCAGCTCGTTTTCCTCCCTCTCCCTCTCCTTCCTCTGCCACAGAAGCCATGCCCTGTGGATGGTCCAATGCCTCAAGTGTCTGTTACGAGCGAAACGCAGCGGCGCGGGCACCTTGCGCGGCATGCTGATCTTCAGGTTGCGGATCCGGGGGTCCGGGCCCTCGCCCTGGTTCTTCTTTCGCTTCTTCGCCGTCTTTCCGGGTTTCGCGCCCTTTGCGCCCTTGGGCGCGGCGGCCGCCTTCGCTGCAGGACATGGTGTCGTCGTGAACTGGCGAGCTATCGGGAGGCAGGCGGCGGGTCTGAGAAGAAGGCTAGACGGAGACCCAGTTCTGGTGGTCTGCGACACACGCAGCCTTTGGAAAAGGCCGCTCAGGCTGAGAGACGCCATGATGTGTGAATTGCGTGCTTGGTCGCTGGCCGGCGCGCTGAGGTTTGATGGGTGCTATGCTTTGCGAGAGCAGCGAAATAATTAGCTGCGATTGAGATGGGTCGGCGGATTGAAATTGCGAGTGCCGGTCTTCTGGGGGGCCACACGGGCGCCAATGCGCCAAGTTTTTTGGCGATAAGAATAGGTAGCTGGTGTAAGTGATAAGATCAACAGCTCTGCTTCAATTGCTATAAAAAAAAATGTTTGAGGACACGAAGATAGACTTGTTGGAAGCTGGTCATTTTTAACTTATTCCCCGCAGTGATCTTGTTTATATTCGAAGATATCGAGTCGAGCGAGCATTAGAATACGGCGCGTGTTTTGACAACAGTCATGTAAGGACTGGTAATATGCGCTCAGGCTATTTCTGATGATCAAGTGAACCGCATCACGTACCATAGCAGACTCAGGTATTTGAAGTCAGAGTAAGAGTGAGACAGATTCCGCTCGGCACGAGCGAAGAACTCGTGGTGGAATATATGTATCTCTGCTTAGAGTATAGGGAGCAAATTAACACACATCACCGAGATTTATGTGTCATGGTAATTGGCAGAATCTTGAATCCGGTGTAACAAGTAGCCTAATATGGATGCAAGATGGTGTCGACGAGTATGCTATCGCGAAGCTGAAATCTAGCAAAAAAAGGGTTTACACACGCTGAAGAAGATCCACGAGTGACACTCGACACTATTCTACTGCCAGATGGAGCAGACATCTCCGGGCCCTGTTCGTTCATCAAAGCAAATCCATCTTTGAAGTACATACTGATCGAGCCAGGTCAGGATTCTGCTGGTCTGGGCCAGAGTCTGCAATTGATCCTATTTTCTCTGAGAACTATTGTTGCCTAATTACAAAGAACTCGAGGAAACAATTGAGGATGAATTTCTAGAACCCTTGGATAATCTTCGTCAATTATTTATTGAGTGCCCTCCACCCATGCCGTTGTCGTGGATATTAGACTTCTCAAAGGCAGGTGTCAAGCATTGTAGGCAGCTCAAGCACGGCCAGCCTCGGCCCGAAAGGATGATGGAAGAGGTCGAGGGCACTCAACAGTTTCCGTTGGTCGCCATCCCGCTGGCAAAGCCCATGTGATCCATGATGCAAGGAGTTCCAACTCATGCCACTTCCCACGGCCAACCGCCCGGGCTTCGACCTTACGGCCTACGTGCAGGGCTGAGCAGTTGACCCTTCGTTGGTTTCGCACGTGGCAGAATCGATGTATCGTTTTATTGACAATTTCTGCGTTGCTGGCCTGGCGCGAGAGATCCGCATATATATCCGGCCAGTAGAAGCCGATTCGGCCAAGGTCTGAATGAACGTGATATGGGGCTACTTACCGTCGCATCGGCGTCCAATCAGCAGCCGTGCAGGGTTAAAAAGTCGTCATCCTACAATACCTAATATTGGAGCCCTGTCGCCTGCCCATTGGGCAATGTGAGTACCTATGCAAGGAGATAGCTGGGATTGCCCAGTACCAAGACTAAACGAATCCGTCTAAGCGGATCCATGGCTGGTTTCGGCCGCTTTCTACAGCATAGTACTTGTTGCCAATTCTGGCTATTAGTGGAGTCATCTCACCAGGTCCTTGTCGGCCACACCCCTGACTAACTAACCAGACAGTTAGTAGTGTGAGCACTGCCAGTGAGACGCGAATGATGAATACCGCAAAAGATCAACAATATGTCAGCTCAGAAAAGTTTATAAATGTTATATTGCTTTGTCTCTGCCGCCTTACCCAGCCCTTCTTTCTTCTCCCAACTCATAATGTTCGCGCCTTTCATTTTGGAACAAGTTAATATTTAGTAAACCATGACGACCTTCAGTATACCGCCCGAGTACCGGGACCAGTTGGAGGTCGTGGACGTCAAAGACACACGCACAGACGAAGAGATCCTCCAGTCTCTCACACAATATGCTCCAGTCACCTCGGAGAAGAACATCTGGGCGTTTTGGCACTCGGGTGTATTAAACATGCCAGGATGGTGTCAGCGGAATGCAATCGACTGGGTTCGGATCTGCGGCCCTGATTGGACTATCCGTATTCTGGACAATGAGCCTACATCGCCAAACTACGCGCTCAGGCACGTCCCGGCCGAGCTGCTGCCAGAAGCTTTTGTGAAGCAGGAGATGAACGGACCTTATGTTGGCCCGCATAGTGCAGACTTCCTCCGAGGTGCTTGTTTGCTCCAACATGGCGGTGTGTTCATAGACGTCGGCTGCATCTTGTTCAGACATATGGATCGCATTGGATGGGACAAGCTTGAGGATCCGAACTCGCCATACCAGGTCGCCGTTCCTCTGATGTATAGCCAAACAATGGCGAACCACTTCGTGGCTGCTCGGAAGGGCAACCCGTTCATTCGGAGATGGTGAGTTGCTGGAAACGACTCTTCTATCATAGCAACGCTAAATCAGTGAACCTTTAGGCATGAGATCTTTACTCACCTCTGGATTGGCCATAAGAATCACGAGGGACTCATCGAGAATCCTTTGGTGGCTTTTGGCGCCGAGGTAAACTTCGACGAGTCTCGTGCCAGCAATTTCTCGTGGGATTTCGCTGTCCCACCCAAGACGGTGATGGAATACATCTCCCAGGTTCTCTCCTGGCGACGTCTCTGCATGCTCGAAGATGCGGGCGACGGCTTTTCTGGCTCGGACTACTGGCAGAATCATGTGTTCTGCTTCGATGTCTTGAAAGAAGACTGGGCTGCGGAGGATGAGATTGGCTTCTCCGGCGAGAAGATTATTGACCTCCTGACCCTTAGTCGCGATGGCGATAAGACGACGGAACAATACAGGGAGGCTGAGAAGCTAGTCTGGAGGCTTCTGAGTCAGGCCTCAATGGAAAAGATCACTCACGGTAAGGGTTTGACCAAGAGGGTATCACTGGGAATCCTCCTAGACAAGCCTGAAAATGAGGGGAAGGATCGAATGCCAGGCACTTTTGCGGAGCTACTAAGGTATGGAGCTGTTCATTTCAGACAGAAGAGGGAGAACATCTTGCAGAAGGAAGCTCGGAAGGCGGCCAAGACAATGAAGAAGGGACTGCTAGAACCTTGATATAGCGAGTCAAGAAGATAATCGAGTCGTTTCGCATCAGCCAGTAAAGCAATTGTGTTAGTGTGCATGATTATATCATCTGCAGTTCGTCTTCATATAGTAGGTAATATTATAACGTCTGGTCAGTGCTTTTGAGAATTCTGCCTCGCCATGGTAAGAGACTCCATCATTAAACGGCTACCCAACAGGCCGAGGGTCCTAACTTGCTGCGGCTTACGCCTCACCCAGCCAGCATGTGGAGTGTGACCACTTTGCGAACCATCTTTACAAAACATACGTCCATGGTAGTGGACGGATGGTCTCCAGTATAACGCCCACATTCTTTGTTCCGCGTCAAGTGTCAAGGGTTCCACATAGACAAAGGATCAGGTTCATACTTAATAAGAACGGGCTGGAGAGTGATTGTAGCACTTCGTGCTACAACTCTTTTTTATCCCTTATCCCACCATACACCGTGTTATATCAAATACGTTTGTGATCGCCATTAAGCAAAATCGCCTACTAACTTAGTTCCGAGTGACAATGACCTTGTTACCTGTAGCTGTGTCATTCACCATTTTCCGGGGTGCTTCATTAGCTCTGGTAAACAGAGACAAACTAGATCTTCTTGATTCTCTGTATACTTGTGCTTTGAACAAAGTATGTAATACAAGAGGTTAGATAGATGTATATAAAACAGGTGGTCTTCTCAATATCTCGAGATATCTGGTTTATAACATCAAAGCAAAATTACCCAACCATTTACCCAATTACTAATCACTTGACCAATTAATATCAAAATGTCATCCACCGTCGATCAATGGAAGAAATGGAGTCACAAGGAGAATCGGCCCCTCACTTCAAGATATCTATTCACACTAACACGTCCGGTTCTGTTAGCGGACGAGCGTGATCATGCAGATACCAGATGGGGCAAGGACTTTGTCCGGATCGATTTCAGAGATGTAGAATTCTGGGATGACTTTAATGAAACGAACATAAACCAGGCTTTTCACAGAGTCATAGACCATAAAACGTCATTCACGAATTACCTTGATAAGATCTTGGGAAACCTGGACCAGCCGACCAAGGTGCACCTGGAACAAGACATCGACGAACTATTCCTAGACACCATCGGGCCAATCTAGAGCCACGCGCTTGAGGACACCCGAGAGTTACTGGTAGAGGCTACTGGAAGCGAGTCAGCATCCAAGGTAAGGATCCCCTATTTTAAAGAGGCGTCCAAGGTCGTCCTGCCCGGACACCGTGGCAGCGGCAAGCAGCACCAGAAGCGACCGAACTTCCCAATATACCTGCCTGCAAAGTCCATGCCACGTATGACACCTTCTAAGGATGTCATCTATGTCATTGGAGACTCTGCTAAGACCAGATCGCTCGGCCCTGCCTGTTTTGCAAATAGCCACGAGTTTGAGGATTTCGGGGAAGCTCATATTGGCAAGATAGCCATGTACGCAAAGGGCGCGGGCACGTGCCTGGCCTTCACAATGACCCACGTAGGGGTCACAGTTTTTCGATTTTTCACTGTTGATGGTACTTCTCGTCTCGGCGTACAGCAGCGCTCGTTCCCTTGGTGCCCCGATTGGGTTTCTCTCCCGGCGGAGAACCACATGTCAGGTATCAAGGCTATCTACTCATTATTAGTGATGTCTCTATTCCAGGAAGGGCGCGCGCTGAAGCCGCGCTCCGAGTTGTGTTCGCTGGAGAACTGGCCCCGCCTTTGATAAAGGAAAACTGAGACACAGCTGCGTCCGGCTTTGTCTAATTGAACAAAGACGCTAGGTGGCTAATGATCAAAAGTAATGGCCTGCTGCTTCCTATACATACGATATACTTTATATATTAGACCTGAACGTAATGTAATATAGAATTGTCAATTCATATAACTACCTAGAAATTCAATTTGGCATGGCAGGGTTGCCTAATGTGCCGGGGCCAAAATTGGAACCATTCGTCAGCGGTGATGCTCCTCTCAATATTGACTTTATACGGCTGTTAGGTAGTGGTGAACATGGCCATGTGTGGGAAGCCGTAATCAATGGTCATGCCTACGCGTTGAAAATGGTATGCTGGGCTGTTTCTGAATCGATCACTGTGTCATTGGGGATGCTGATGCTTTCTAGTTTAGGTTCGACGATCGCTTCACACCGTCTGATTACTGGAATATCCAACTCAGTGACGATGATCAACTATTATACATGCACCCCTTTAATTGCGAGTCTCGCGCTTATGCAAGACTCAAAGAGCTCGATAAGGAATCAATCGCAGTTCGCTGCTACGGCTATCTTATGCTGGGCGAGGAGTGTCAGACAGCGCTGCGCCAAAAGGACCAGCTCGACTGGGAGGAAGACTGGGGCCATTGCGATGCTTTCGAGGGCCGGCCATTGCAAGCATTGGTCAAGGAGCTGGTAGAAGTGGAAAATGTGGGCGAGTTCGATAGGGCTCCAGATGCCAACTATAGGAGGATCGTACGGGCGATTGACTGCCCTGATACCGGGAGGAAATTGATTCAAAATATGAAAACACTCATCGAGCTGGTATACTGAACCGGGATATCAACAACTCCAACGTTATCAGGGGCAAGTTCCTCGAGTTTAGTTCGGCATGGACGGTGCCTCATCCTTGTTTGTCCACCAAACTCATTGATGCAGATGTCGGACCAGTCGGGCAACTAGGTATGTGCGATGCGCATCGAGTTGATGGACTCATCGAGAAATGGAACCAGTATCATCCATCCAAGGAGCCGATCTGGGATCGGGCTGCGCCGAATAGAAAATACCAGGCCAGACTACGCTCTCACCAGCACCCCGAAGAGGGATGGCGAGAGCCGTGGAATTGGAATCGTGGATATTGGATCCGTCCAGACAAGTTCCAATGGGAAAAGTCTGTTCAACAAGTAAAGCATCGTAAAAAAAAGACGCCCCAGCCGAAGACGAAGCGGCGTTCCCGCAAGAGGAAGTAACGGGACTTGGCAACAGATGTATTTTCCAATGGCCGCTCCATGGGCATGCCCAACTGCATTCAGTTTAGTTGTTACTTAGTCATGACAACGGTCACCGTCTAAGTATGTAACCATATGCGGAGCTAAATATCCATGCAACCTTGCGTGCCTTAGACGCAATTCTATGATGTGATTCAGTGGACCGCAGTCCAACAAATTGATTTTGCGCCGTTCAAGCCACGTATCCTTGGGATGGCATAATCGGCTTTTTAGTCCAGCGAAATGGCTCGAAATAAAATGCGATAGCAGCAACTAGGTACGGTATTCCGCGTGCGCAGGCTTCTGGCATACATTGTCTACGAAGTCGAGTTGTTTGCATAGCGCGCACACATGAAATGTCACATTAGTGAGAAATAACAGGAAGTTGTTCTGTTCTCGGCCCTGGAAATACCGAGTGCTACCAGAATAGAAACTGTTCATAAGGTGGTGTGGTGAGATAGCGCGCTCTTGGGGGCTGACAGTTTTACGAAAGTTGTCGAATAGCGCTGCTGACGTGCGCCGTATGTGGTGGCGTCTACCAACAAACCTTGGACAGGAGACTCAAAGACGTGATTGGCTAGGGCTAAGAGATCGGATCAATCACCCCCGGATCTTGAGCCTTTCACGGTCACTTTTTGCAAGATGGAGCCGAGTTGGCTTTGAAGACTCGTGGCTGACTACTCGGAAAACCCACGTTACTCTCCCTTGCCGGCTGAGGCGAAGGAGTTGCCCAATGACAGACCCCACAATCCTCAGCTGGATTCAGCGCAGCCTCAACGTTGGCTGAGGCTGAGTTCTTCCTGAGTGAGATCGTGAGATCGCATCGCAGGGGGACAACTCGGTGCCTGCCAATGTTGCATCGACGATGGTGAAATTTCAGTAGACGGTAAGGATGTATATCAAGTGCTCCCATCCTCTGATGATCCCTCCTGTGAAAGACACTCACATTATCATATATTGAACACTCTCAACCAGAGCACCATCATCAAATCAGGCCAATCCACTTAGAGTGTCCATCAAAATAATATTTTCACTTAAAAAATGAAGTGCGCAGTCGCAGTCATTGCTCTGCTCTCTGCGAGCGGTGCCCTCGCTGCCCCGTCTCTTACATGGAGACGCCAGTACACCAATGTCACTATACCCTACCAAAACACAACCGTGCCATGCAATGGCACTACTCCCACAAACTCGACTATTCCCTCCAACTCAACCACACCTTCGAACACAACAACCCCGACCAAGTACTCTGGCTTCGTTCTGCCTACCCTGCTCAAGATCCACCACATTCCCACCAATGAGAACACAGAAGACGTTCAAATCGCCACTCAACGCAACGGTCCAGCGGAGACCTCGACTCTGTATGAGATCCCCGTCCCCGAGGAGCTGGCGGGCAAGACGTGCAGTCTAGTCATCCGCGCCGGGCTTCTCGGCAACGGGACCATTATCCAGGGCACGCAGGCCATGGACATCTTCAACAACAACATTGAATCCCTTGCCAAGCTGCAGTCGGGCAACCTGCGAAACCTCCAACTCGCGCGGGTGCGCTTTGACTACAAGACAAGTCTCTACGCTTTTGAGGAGACTGTCCTTCCACCACGTATCAGATCGTTCCCCTGCCCTGCTGGCAAGACGCTTGAGTGGGAATCCGTTGCCGTCGGTGATTTTGACATGAATGTTATCAAGCAAGACTTTGAGTCCAATGGCCAGGGCATCCCCAACGGCCTCAGCATCGGGTACTACTAGACATCTGATTACATTAGAATTTGGTTTTCTTTATAGAACGGATTGGAGGGTATAATCTAGACCAGCATCAGCACTGGCAGCATTGGCAATATTTTTGGATAGCCACTCCTGTACGGAGTCTAAAAGCATAGATAGCACTACCAGGAGGTCTTACAACGTTTAATTAATTCCCTGGCCACCACATGGGTCACGGATAACGGAATAAAATTTTATGGATTCTCCAAATGTCCTCTGTTACCAAAGTTACTGCATCTGTCAAACCGACGACTTGTGGTTTTAATTCTCTTTCATTCTCGAATTTCCCAATGATGAGTTTGGACTTCAACTGCATTGATATATTACCTCGCTCAATGTGTCCATAGTTGAGAGGTATTCAATATGCTGCGGCCTACTCGCCCACTCATTTAGGTTGGACTGTTCTCAGGCTGTGTACATGGTTCTTCCCATCGGAGACTGGTTGTTCTAATTGGATCGATTTGAATATTTCACAGGCCCAAGCTCACAGTAATAGTTTAAGTTAGGATAATGTAGTCTAGTAGAGCCACATTATAACAAGCAGTAAAGGTCCAACCATAGTCTAATGGATTGAATACATCATGGACTCAAGCCAACTCCGAGATTCGCACACTCTTCTGGCGTGGGATCTGACGGACTTGTGGCAGGGCCTGGAGAAACCTGGACGGCGAATGGTGAGATTCTTTCAGAATTGGCTGGGAACGTATCTGGGGTGATATGTCAGCTTTACACGATTCCCGTTTCTTCCAAAAGATGTCAGGAGTCAAAATCATGATAGTTGTGTAGAGTGCTCTGAGTTTGGCTACATACACTCCCGTTGCCACGTCGGCTGTTCTGCTGCACGCGCTTCTCGGTCACGTATAGGAGCCCTTAACAGTTGGCCCATCCAGTAGTTGAGTTAAGGTTTTTTTTTTTTAGGTTTTTTTTAACTCGCCAACAAGATTTTTAGATCCATCGAATATCTATGGAAGGGAGTTGGCTAACTAGAAGATATCCGAAATGCAGTGCAGTCATATTTTGGGTGGATGGCACAATACCAACTTTAGGATATCACCACATCAAAGGCTAGTCTCCTCGGCCAGTCCAGTTTCCTTCTGGAAGACAGTGAGGCGTATTTTCAGGAACAGCAGTTTCCACGTCGACCGAGAAGTAGAAACACCATCCCGTAGGCATCCGACAGAGACGAACTCAAGCTTCAATTGCCATCTCCAACAGCTGTCAACGGAGAAAACCTATCTGTACCAATGGTGTTACGCACTATGCACAGACCGAATTCTTTCCTAACACACAGCTAAGCCCGACTTATCATCAGTGGTCTCGCATCCCTTTAGACTTCAATAAGACTGCCAGATACATATGGTGGATCAATGTCAGCCACTCACGATGAAGCTCAAAGCATATAGTTTATAGAGTGCGGAGAGCAGACGTCCAACTACGCGGTCATTCCTATCCGGTGGACTATCCTATCACACGAAACCGCCTCTTCGAAAGAGCTTCAACCGAGCATGGAACTCCCCAATGGCATAAAAGCGACATAATTCCAGCTGGCAGAGCTGTCAAGCTTGGGAGTCATGAGTGTTATACCCAATCGGACAGTTCAGTCACGGAGCATCCGACAATATGGGGCCCCCAACAGAAAATGTAACAAGGAGTCAATATCTCCCAGAACGTCATCACGGGCGTCGAAGTGGTACAAAATTACCAAGAGTCCGAAGCCCGACAGCCAATCATCTCGTTTCCCGCAAGTGATCACATCCGGTGTTTGGTAGTTAGGATGTAGCCCGAGGCCCGATGATGGGGAGATCAAGATGAGAGCCAACAAAAATTAAAGCCCCCCATACAGTCTTGACGAACCCACGGATCCACACTTACCCGTCATGAACATAAAATATCAAAGGTCTTTGGCTGCTTCATCGAAGCGACGCTCTGATGCAGTTGACGACAGCTACTCAGAGCTTGCGCCTTGGACAAATACGCTGGATGCAGTCATTCAAGAGCTCGATCCACTCGACTGGGAATCGGATGTGCCAAAAGTCTCAGTACTTTATGGAACAATGGTTGACTAGGTGAATCTCAGGACACCATTCCTAGAGAGACGGCAGTTCGTAGTCCACGCCTGGGGAAACGGGTGTCACCGGCGACCGTCAGTCTGATGAACGCATAATCTTGTATTAGTACGTTTGCATCAACCACGTCGATCGTTTGTATCTGCAACATCGTGGTCTTCAGCCTTTGGTAAGTTTCGCAACCATCGTTCGGGGGTACTTACGATACTTTCTTCAAACCACAAGAAGCCAAAAATTGATGGAAATGTTGTGGCTAAAAATCGGGCTATGGAGGAAGTCATTTGTACTTCAGTCATGGGAGTTCGCTACGAGCCTTACACCCGAAAACCCCATCCTTTGCACATATCGGCACAGACAAGAATTCTATTTGCTCCCATCAAGTGATGTGGAACGAAAAGAACGAAGCAACAGTACAACTCAAGACATGAAATTCACGTTGGGGACTTCAGCCAATGTATTCGGAAGGTTGCATATGGAGAGATTCACTCCAAATGTAGCAAGTGATTCACCCCCCACCCCCCCCAAACTCAACCCAACAACAACAACCAAAAAAAAAAAAAAAAAAAAGGATTTATATGGGTAGCCAAGGTCTTCGAGAAATCAAGATAAGCAGAAGTCGGAGTATCAGAGTCAGTCAGCACGAAGATGAGTAAGGCCATTGATTAAACTTCAGCATACTTTGCCCCTCTTCTATTACGCTAACAGGAAGGAGGAATGTCCTGAGTCGAACATACATGATCTATGCATAAAGCACAATGCCTCCTGACCTACGAAACACTATCCATTCCAGGCCGGGGTATATAAGATCTAGAAACGACCCTTCGAATCCACGCTGGGCCTCAGATGAGGCGATGAGAAACCATGACTCCTAGTAAGAATGCTTGATGTTCATTATGCGACATGAACTAAAGCCTGAAGAACGCCGTGAACGAGTGATGACAATTTGAGACTGAGACAGTAAGTGGACAAGAAAAAGAAAAATGAAGACTGCCACGAGCTGAATAAGATCCCGGCATTGGTCCCCATGGAAGGCCAATTCAGTGTGATCAGATATCGTCCATGATAAAATGTCGCTGCCCCCGCTCATGGAAAAAATTGGCAACAGGAAGTTCGGCAGCAGGTACAATGCTAGTATCCATAACTGTCATGCTGGTGTATAGGACAGCGGCCATGGCCACCAACCTCGAACCACTCAGTGATGCATTTGTAATGGAAACGACACCAGCACTCTAATCGGGCCATTTTGTCGCCTGGCTTGAAATATTCGAGGCAGATGGTACACTCTTCCTCGCTTGCAGCATCCTTCTCAGTAGCAATATACGAAATCATGCCAGTGGGGCGCAACGCACGCGCCGGCGAAGTACCAGGTCCGCCGGATTGAGGGGCCGCCGGAGGCGTACGCCTGAATGTGCTATGCTCTTCAACACATGACGTAATATGCTCCTCGCGCAGTCTTTCGAAGTCGGGCAAAGAGCGAGAAGGTAGTTCATGGTGGCAAATGGGACACTGATCTTCCTCTGGAATCTGCGGGGGCGGAGGCAGAGGGCGGTTAACGTTACTGCCATTCGAAGACGCTGAGGCAAGATTGAAAAACTCCGCGGCGGCGTCGTAGCCCTCGGAATAACGCAGAGGTCCCGAGGTTCTGTTGGGTGGGCGCCTGGTCGAAGGGAGCACTGGAGAATCTGCGTAGGTTCTTCCACCTGGAACAGTAGCATTCGGGGCTGGACTGGCAGAAGGGAAGAACCGACTATCGGTATTAAATAGACTCGACAATAGCTGACGATCTCTCGAAGCTTGTGTGAACCCCGGTGGTGGCACTTGATTCTGGATGAATGTCAGCTATTTGTATGAACCCCAGCATTCATCATGACCTACCATGGTAGCACTCCGACTCCTAGTAGTCGCGCTCCCAGCAAGGCTTGTGAATGTCGGATAAGGGGTTGGCTGCATCGCTGAGGCTCCACGATAGGAGAACGCTTGAGCACCAGCACTGCTCTGGGATCTTTGGTGGCCTAACCTTGGCAGTTGATAAGGATGAGGAGGAAAAGCCGGCCAGGGCTGAGATTGTGGAGGTGTTGTGTTTGGATCCGGCACACAAGGATTGCACATCCGAACTCTCTCCCCACCACCCTGGGCATAACTGAAGTCGGCAATTCCACGCTCGCCCCAATACATACCACCTGTCGGCGCAGTGAAAGATTCACCTGGCGAACGTACAATATACTGGTAAGGAATCACGATGCGATGAGGTGAACAGCTGTTACAAACCACCCGACCGCATTTCCTGCAATGGTGCCTCCTACTAATGAAGCTGAAATTGGCATGGCATACGGAGCAGCTGGCCGCCTCGGAATCCGGTTGCCAAGGTGGAAGTATCACATCTTCAAGTTCAACG
The DNA here is from genome assembly GCA_039778275.1 of Seiridium unicorne. NCBI lineage: Eukaryota > Fungi > Ascomycota > Sordariomycetes > Amphisphaeriales > Sporocadaceae > Seiridium > Seiridium unicorne. Next base: position 99,278 of record JARVKF010000168.1, read on the forward strand.
CCGCGTCTCCTTTGAGCTTGTCGTGAAGCGATGGTAGAGATCAAAGAGCGGCCTTCAGACGGTTGGAACGCTGGTGCGTCTGGCCGCAGATTTGAACGCGAGGAAGATGATGAGGGCCGCGAACTAATCGCCAATTCAGAGATGTCTTGAGTAAGCTGGACAGGAGCCGTTTCAACCGCAGTACTGTCGGGTGTTTCGGAAAGAGACGCGCTCCTTTCTGCCATGTTTATTGCTGAAACAGCAGTAGCCAGCTCAGTGCTCACACCGGGTGAGCCGTACGCCGCCTCATCCTGATCATGGACATTCTCGTGCGAGGGCGAGCCGGGTTGGTCTGTAGGTGCGGCCTCGGCAGTACTATGATCTGACGAAAGACTAGCAGCGTATACATCGGGCGTATAGTCTGGATCACTATGGCGGCGCGAAGATGACCACCCAGGCATGGTCTGTGGACTATCGGTCGCCAGCCTCGGGTTGTCGCTCTCTCGAATGGTAGTGCCACTGTCTGAGGCTGCTCGTTCGATTTGGTGGATGGGTGATTGGCTTCCCACGGGTTCGCTTTCTAGGTACGTTGGAGCTGGCAAGCTTTCGATGGGCGAACTCTCCACGTCTGTGTCGCCGTGTTCGTCCCTCCGAATCTCGTTGTGGTTCTCGGGGGCCGGCTCGCTGTTTTCGCGGGTGACGGGTGGCGAGCCCTCGCTCTCGTGGCCCGCCATCCTGAGTCGAAAGAATGGCTTCAATGAAGCTGGTGGCGGCGTGGGACGAGCGGAGGAGCGGCTGTCATCGGATGGCACTGGACAGCCTTGTGAGAGGATGGGAAGTCAGTCACCTACTTCGATCTGGGTCGACTGGGCGTCCAAGCCGATGATGAGTATATATCTAGAGCCAATGACCGAGGCGATTGCCGTCGCTTATAAAGATTCCGCAACTGAAAAGGAGATGATATTGAGTACGGGAGAAACTGTGACTGGAAGACTGTCTCGTGCCTCCTGCGATGTCCCGCCTAAGGCGGTTGTCGTATCTTATCGGTGCTCTTATCGTTTGGTGCTAGCGTGCGATTGTCACCATGCTAGTGACGTGACGTGACTGGACTGGACTGAGTGGTATTCGCAGATCGAGCATCGAGCGGCCTGGAAGTTACGACCTCTTCGGCAACCATTCGATTGCCTTTTGGGCTTCCGCCATGGTCTACCCAGAGCCTGAGATGGGAGTCCAAGGTGGATTTAATCCTGCACTAACAGCCTGATCAGGGTCCAACAATCGCGGGGCTGTAAGCAATCAGATCATCCACTAAAGAATTAGTCACTGTAGCTCGTACCATCTTTGCGTACATACATACATTAGCACGAATCAACTGCCCAGGGGTCGGCAACCGTTGGTAGCTGGTTGTGTGGACTTGAAGCATGTCTCAGCTGAACTATAATAACATACATAACTTGAACCTCGGATTTTTCCCGCATCATGTTACTTCGCATCCCAATTATCGACCAGAGCCCCGCCTAATTTGGTACTTGACTGCAGGCTGTTCATTCGTCCTTCGTCGTGTCAATTGTGGCTTTCCATAATTTCGTACTCCTTGATCTTACAGAATCACTCTTCAAAGTAGAATCCCACCGTCTGTAGTGTAATATCAGTTTCTAGTCTAAATCTTTCGGGCAAGCTTCACACTCTAGGTGCAGACTTCCTAACTAGATTAGAATATGGGAATGCCTTATGATGTGTATAAGGAGAACTCGTTCGGCTCGGAATACTTCGACTATTATAAGAGGCTATTGCCTCTTCGCATTTTGAAAACTATTTTCAACTTTTGGTCTACGCTTTGAGCTGAACCTCAAACAAGTCTAGATAATATATGCAGCTTGTCCATCTTTAAAAAGCATATTCGCCACCGTTATACCACGAATTGCTCGACCTTTCAACAAATATCGCCCGATGGCTCCTTTTTCGAACCTCAAGGACCACTTTAACTTTCTCATTAGTGAGTAGGTACAAAGGCGCAGTGCGTGAAACTAGACTCGTCGGCCTCGACTCCATGGCTGCAATAAACTCGGACCCTAGATCGTCCAGGCCGCGATAGTAGTTTCGACAGAACATATCCTATCTTTATTCTATGAACATATATTTTGACCTATCCATGCCTCGCTCTGCAAAGCTCGAGGAACATACATATTTCGAGCACACTGTCTATGTTTTTGGACGGTTACTTTATGTATCCCATCATTCTACGTGTTATTCGCCCTATGCTAGTTTGTAAACAAATATATAGGTGACTATCAAGACTCTGATCATCCGGAATAGTATGAATACGTGATCAGCATTGCAGCGGCTATTCAACGTCAGACTCCTGCTTCTCGAACAAGTGGTAATTAGCAGCTTACAAAGCTCTTTTTGTCACTCGGCTTGATCCTGTTCTGATGGAGAGATTTTGTGTGGAAGCAGTTGTTTGTATGTGCACCTGAGAAAAGAGCTCGTAGCCGGCTATCACGAAGCCGCCACAGTTAGCGGTGAGATCAATGACCAGACGCTGTTTTCCTGCTGCTTTGGACTGGGACAGGAAATTTTCGACAGTACTCTGGAAGTCGGTCAGGTACTCAAGTGTGCCCACGTTAGCACCGTCAGAGAATGACGAAACAGCCAATACTGCGATATCAACGTCCGCTATTCCATTGAGGAAGTAACCAGACGTCGAGTCAGATCCACTATCTCGTATGACTGGGACTGGGTACCCTTGAACAATCGGGGATACGGGTGCAGGCGAGGTACTCGTGCTGGTCGTCGGGACTGGTGCAGTCACGACACTGCTGGTCGAGGCTACAGCCGCCTCCGGATCGCAGAAGCGGTTATAGAAATCATCTCCAGTGCTGATGCCCGAGAAGTCTGCACCTACACGAAAAACTGCGAAGCTTTTCTCCGTCTTCTCTCGACCATTATCATAGCTTGGGGTGACACTCAACACTTCGAATACAAGGGACGCAGCTATAGTGAGTGTGGTACCCCGTGTCGCATAAGTCGGGAACATCGAGTTCCATTGTGAGTCGGCGTCCTGAAACCCGCTGAACTTTAGATTCAGATCTGCTATAAGCGTGGCTGCATCCTGGCCATTAGTTTTCGTGATAGCAAGAGGCGTGACCGTCTCAATAAGGTCAGCTTAAGAGGAGTTAGCGTCACTATATATCTTACCCGGGATGCGTTTTTGCCTTACCCAAGTGGTAGATTCCGGGCACTTTCTTCCCGTCCAAGGACACTGAGACAGTGTTCGACGCAAGTGTATTACGAAAGCCGAAAGCTTTGAATACATCTGGGCGGTAGTCGAAATGGCCGTCGTGGGCCGACATGAAAGTCTGAGAGATGGCCAATTGAAAATGGTCTTCACTCTTGAAGCCTCCAGCTGCTGAGGTGGCAGAGATGTTACTCAATCTGCCAATGATATCTGTCGCCGGCAACATATATGACGCTGGTGGATCCTTGAGTACTTTGCCACTGAACAAACGCCTGGAGACTATCGACCAGCTTCTTTGCCGGCTCAGGCTTGTTAGGCACTGACTGAAGGCATTGATAAGCCAAAGTTGTTACAACTGTAGGTGTCGCTACGCCGGTAAGTCAGCACTCCATAAACGCACGGGTAGAAGTAGTCTTCGGTTTTGTCGAAGGAGACCCCAGCTACTTCGTGAGCCACGTACCAGAAGGGCTTTAAGCCAGCCAAGCATCTATCACGGAAAAGATTTGGCCACAAGCATTGGATTCACAGTCGCAGCTGGTGTTGATGTTACCTGTGGTGCCGGCGCTGTGGATATTATAGACATAGATACTAAGACGAGAAAGCACCAGTTCTGTATCGTCCGTAATACTATATCCATCCTAACAGCCATTAGAATACTACGAAGATGAGAAACCGGTTGATTAACACGGAGCTTCTTACACGCGTCAAATGGACCATCGTTGAAAACATCATTTGTCTTATAGTCCTCATCACCTCATGGCTTACAAGGCGGCACCAAATCCGCCAAAAAGCTAAAGTTACATGATAAAACGAGTAGAACCTCAAAGGCACGATACGATGTTACAAGTGCTGAATACGTAGGGAGAGATAGCAATTATATCCGTATTATCCTCTTGTTAGATGGAGATAAGATTCCTGGCGGAACGCCAATCTTAGCTAAAGATATTCGTACATGGCGTGTTATCCTAGAGCCTCCGTGGGGTGGTCAGTAAACGCGATGGTTTGAGTCGGAGGTTTACCCCTTGAACAGCGGGGCATGTCTCTTCCGGACCTCTCCACTGCCGGCTTTTATGCTTAACTCGAACCATCCCCCAAGCCGTCTTAAATATCACCCAATGCCACAGACTACCACGTTGTGAACAAAGCACATGGTCTATGCGAATAGGCGTAAGTGAAATACAAGAGGAATCTGAAGTCACGACTTGCCAATGAGGCTTTCACCGTTTTTTCCGGCAACGAGCCATGACCCTCTGATACAATAAGGCATGAACCCCTGCAGGCACAGAGCGTTTAGATCGAAGCTTGGCATCATGAAAAGTCGACTGGCGTCCGCGCGAGATTTACACCTACAAAGTCGACAAGCCAAAGTCGGACGGAATTTCAGAGGGCAATGAGGGTTAATGGGAAGGAGCCCCGAAAGCATTACCACTGTCATTGAAATTTGTCCGCGAACCATCGTATGCCATTCACTTTCCTCGGTTATCTTATACATAAGAAATTCAGGAACAAAATAATATCTAATAGGGTTATGCATTGGATTATTCGTATTATATAAATTACATGCTTGGCGTAGTTAGTCAGCATATTACCACCAGGTCAACGGTTGTCAATAGTTGTACTTTAATGATCGAGGCGCACTCATTAGACTTACAACTATGGCATACCCATATCGAACACTTTGTTTACGGAGCACCTGTCTACCTTAATATAATCCGTAAGCATATCGCAGTTTGTTTTCATATGTAATATTCACAGCAAAGGCGCTGGCGTAACTTAATTATTTTGCAGCCCTGTTCAAGCGAGACTTGTCCCAGCAGGCGTGATTGCGATTCATTTTGCGGGCATTCCGTCAATATCACTCCATCCACGCATGGCCCCCCTGCTAGAAAGCCGTTATCTTTTTTTCGGACATAACCATCTTGCACGTGTTTAGTGCCAGCTGCAGGGTTCATTGGAATCGGAAGCAATTTTCTTGGCATGAACTACTCACTTGTACATTTACTTAATAGTAGAGAAACTCGATGATGGAACCTACGTTGAACTATATGACCAGGAACAATGGCCTTTTGGCATGTTCGAGGACTTGCATCAGATACTTTACCGCACCCCTTCGGCAGAGGTTATATCTAGAGTATGAGTTACAAGTACGGACTTCCACGTAGGTCCATAGCAATCTTCAGGTAGACAAGGTGTGTTCATTCATCATTTTCTACCAAGTCAGCATTGATTGTCCTGAAGTGATGACCTACGGTACTGTAAAGTCGTGCACATCAAACTCTTGGGGGTAACCGCGCCATGATGTCCTCTGATGATGAAGTTTTTCAGGCTATGCGAGTTGGACAAAGGGTTTCAATCATTGCAGCGACGCCGGTCCGATGTTCTGGTGGTGAAACGATGATTTCTAGTCTGAGTTGTGATTGACAAGAGGGGAATGATTTTCGTGGTGGTCAAAAGAAGCCAGTTGATATCTGCAGAAAGCTTATCTATCGCCCACCATGTGTAGACTACTTGTCGTCAGATAGTCTCGCATTTAGTCGTGGAAAGTGCTTAAGGGGGGCAAAACAGGAGAGGAATTTGGCGTGGCTGGACTACGGCTCTTTTTGAATGTACTCGACTATAACGGTTTGCTTGACGGTTGGGGGTCCTACAACATGATCTACTATATCTCCCTACATATACTCAATATATACCCCCAGGCGGGCGCGTTGAGGCATTTCTTGAGCTGTTTTGGCCATTCCTTGTATACGTCTCTCCTCTGCTCCTCCTGAGCGCTGTAAAGAGACGGGGAAATGCACAAATTTGAGGGAAGGAGGCACTCACCGAAAACCTAGAAAAGCCCGAAATCGCAGGAAAGGTTGAAAGGCCGTTGGTACCTAATCAGTTGTCAAGGCGTACGGTCTACAAGTATAGATCGGCCCAATCCAGGTCATTCTATATGCACTAGCCGACCCGCCCTCACAGGCTACATGGAACAACACCATTAGCATGGCTCCGTCCCCGCGCACTCAAATCGCAACAAATAATGTAGTCATGTCTGTTTGAACTTTATGGAACACGTTGTACGACAGTGTACAGAACTGAGTAATGCCTTGCGTCATGATCTTGGGCATGGAAACTGAGGGGAAGCGGCAACGGGACGGATCTTAAGCCTGGGGTAGAATTGGAGGCGCAAACCTGGGAGGGATCCGCGGAGATGTAACTATCCAAGCAGGTTCTTTACTTGATGTAGAGCAATGTTTCCAGTCCAATCGTGCCTTCAAAGTTCCCGTCGAGCTATATCATAACGTGGAACAAAATATGCATTACCGCATACTCGCGTGGCAAAGTCTTGAGCGCAGATTTACTCAGATGCTCCTACCTTGGAATGGTGTAAGTTGGTTTCTATCCATCTGCTTTGAGAGAGAAAAAATAAATAAATAAATAAATGCTGTGCTTTGTTTTGGGTGGGAATACTTGACGAGCGACAGCCAACAGCCAACCCGGAAGTCAGCGCCAAGCTAGTGCCGATAAAAAGCAACTAGAAAGTAAGCCCAAACACAAGCTCGTAATGAAACTTGCTAACAAACTAGAGCCAAATATTGCGAGAAACTAAACTTCCCCGTCCACAGCAGAGCTTCTTCGTGTGTCCGACAACGATCAAAGCGCAAAGGCACTTGTCTTGGCGGATGGATATCTGGTATGGGAATCAATCAAACCCATCTTTGACATCATGGCAATCAATACAGCAGTAAGCTGGTGTGTGATCGTTTTATAAGATGCAGCTAAGAAAGTTAAAATACGCCATGGATTAGTTTACACCAATCACAGGGAAGAAATACATTTGGCGAAGCCGCTCCAGACCTTTGCACTTTTGAGTATGGGATGCGACGCTTACCTTCGGAGTGCACAATGCCATGAAATAGGTTCTACAACAGAGATTTGCAATTCATCACTGCTGAAAAGCACAGTATCTCCCCGCCTCCGTCTGTGCCAAAAAGCCTGGAGACCAAGGTATCCTCTTCGGACGAGTCGGAAAGTCATGGAGGACCGCCTGAGCTACTTCTCATTGGTGAGCACGCGGGAGACTATGCATTGGCGGAATCTGCCGCACGCCATTGCACAGGGCGGCTGGTATCGACTATCACTATTTAGGAAGTACAACTATGACTGTGGTTGATGTTCAGTCAAACTACTAGGGACAACATGCATGGGTGCATCAATTCTGTTCCGGAGTTGATAAGCCGAAGTACGGTCTAACTAGGAGCACTCTTCAGGTCCTCCAGCTACCAGTTGGTATAGGTATACGAAGGTCGTATCATGGTGCTGCAATGATGGGCGCCAGTGGCATCAAGATGGCTTCGTAGATAGCATGAGTGCTTTGTCTGCGGCCATCAACGGCTTGCCACAACAAGACAAGACGAGGTGTCCCACACCCAGCATCAAACCGCACAGGAGCAATAAACTCTACGACGTTTCGCGATGTTCAACATACCAGCCTACATGCTCTAGTGTTTGCAAGGGGGTCACTCAAACATAAAAGGCCGTGCTTAATCAGCAAAGTTCCTCTGGTGCAGATCGCGATCACAAAACCAGAATCATGCGCCAGGACGGAGCAAAAGATCCGGGTCTTGCTTCCGCAAAACCAGTTTTGTTAGACTTAGCTGCACAGTCTACAACCGCTTCGGGACAAAGTGGACCAGGGCGCTTGCAGAATTTCTCTTTTCCCAAAGCTTGTAGCTCGTCCAGCCAATCGTGGTGGTCGGAGAAGGACCGGCGTCTTAGCCTTGGCCCCGCCAAACTTCCTCCTATGGAGGTTTTATTCCCGCGGCGACTACAAGCAGCTGCAAGATGGCCGGTTCGAGATGGGAGTCTATACCTGTTCAAGCTCACACAGCAGCCGGCTTCACGTGTAATCCCCGTCGCAATCATGTAACTACGGCGTCTCTATGCTCGCAGGCAAAGGTCCAGTACCGGTCAATGACGCATCGGCTACAGCTCCGAGGCTTCTGATAAGCTGGTACTGGTACTTGGCAAGGTACGTAGACGACGCGTCCAAGCACTTGGAGCAGCGTCCCTCGGGCAAGGGGTGGACTGTGGACTGTGGACTGTGGACTGTGGACTGCTGCATGCTGGGGAGAATAAGCTCTCTGCTATTTGAGCCAAATGATCAATTGACATACCTTGCTAGGACCAGGAACGGCACCCGGAACTCAATTGACGGTTGGAGGTCACGCAGCCTGGCGGGCTAACATTGAGGCAGGCAACTGTGAGGAGAATTAGTCTGTACACTAAGGTTTCCTTCTAGTCCGGCGGCTTCCCCATCTCTCATGGCAACATCGAAGCCATTCTCCTCGGTCCAGTCCCAACGTCTGACCACTGTCGCGCTGGGAAGGTGCTGGCTCATTTGCTCCGTGCCTGGGCCGGAATAGAAAACTGGGCCAACCCAAGTACATTAGTTCCCTTGCTTGGCAGAGACAAAACGAGTCCAGAGACGGTGACCCACACTCGAACCCAGCTACCAGCTACCGAATAGCGCCACTGCCACTCTTCTCCACACAATTGGCGATCCCACTTATTACTATTGCACTGAAGCACCCCCATCTTCTCAAGCCCAAGTCCGCACCAGAGCGTTGTGAAGCTCTCTAAGCAGCGAGCTTTCTTGTACTGTACAGCACGTCTTTCGGCCAGCACGTCACAGCCCCGCATCTAGCTGCACGTCTTTGAAGTACGATTCTTCCCAAACTCTTCCGGAGCCGCAGCCCCGTTTGCCATCTGGCACATACATACTCACACACCATACCTCCTCTGGTCTTTGGCCTGAATTGCAATTCCCTTCCTCGGCCGTTGAGTACACCTCCCATAATTATTGTCGAGCTATAACTCGACGAATTCGAGCATCGATGATGGACTACTGGTCCCCCAACGAATCGACCGCTCTACTCGAGTCCGACCAAATACGGGCATACACCACAGACGACTTCTCGGCACATTATGGTATGAACATGCTGCCGCCCAACGGCTTATCATCGCTGCAGGGCTCATTAGCGCCTTCTGATTTATACAATACCATGGTGGAAATGGAGGATGTCAAACACGAACCTGATTGGGAAGGCCAAACCAGCAGTGTAAGGGGGATACCATTTTTACTCACGTCACAAAATGCTTTTTTGCTGACGATTCGTGTGTGTCACGTAGACACCTGAATCAGAAAACACACCTCATACTGATTTGTCGAGCGTTACGACATCTACCGGAACTCGATCGAAAAAGAAGCGCCGAAGCACTTCCGACTCCAACTCAATAGCCTTTCCATCTAGCGACCTCAGCAGGGAAAAGAATCGTGTAGCCGCCAGCAAATGCCGTAGAAAGAAGAAGGCCGAAGAGCAGCAACTAGAAGAGCGGCGGAGAATGTTGCAGGTCCAGAACGCAATTCTTCAAGACTCGGCAGCGCAACTCCGTAACGAGGTACTGCACCTGAAGAACGAAATCCTTAAGCATGGAACTTGCGACTACCCTCCCATCCAAAGCTATATCAAGACGGCGGCGTCGCAAATCCGCTAACGACCAGGTGCTGCGAGTACAGCATGGCGTCGGGCGGGATCCGACTTGTATTCAGCTTCAGAGGGAAGATTGGCATGTCCAAGTGCTGGAGTGTCGTTTGATCCCGACTTTTATTGACCAATGGAGTTCGTGGTTAGGAGCAGCCGCTCGTGTGAGCAAATTCTTCTGACGTTGATGGCTTGGTGCCCAGAGCAAGACCGGGTTGATATAATACCAAGGAGTTTTGATGTTTGGGGCGTTCCGATGGCGTTTTGCAGGGTATACGAAGATGGGTTTGACGAATGATGGCTTGTTTCTGAAAAGTAATTCTCCTCTACGCGAACAAACACATGTCGGTAATGTAACGGCTAAAGTCGTAGTTGACGTTCGATGGCGAAATCAACTTGCGTAGTCTCGAGCACACCAGTATCATAGACTAGTGCCGTTGATGTACGAAATACCGCTGAACCAAGTTTTGCTCCCAGTATAACACTACTTAATCAGTTATTTCCAATTCGTATAAAACGAACCGTATCACTGGGATTGACGGCCAACAGAGCCACATCACCCTCACGATAGTACAAACCATTGGGGGTGTTCTGGGAAACTTACCCGGGGTTGATTGAACTGCTTTGTCAAGCAACATGGTGTTTGGTTTCTTGGCACATGTATGGCAAATCCAAGTCGACAAACCAGTAGATAAGGCTGTAAAGGGAGACGAGACTCGAGTTCGTGGACTTGAACACAACGGTTGAAATCAGCGTACCTTGCTTGCAGCGATCGAGAGTTGCAATTTGGTTCGGATTTGAAGTTTGTATAAAATATTTGATTATTCCATCACAGAGGAACCAGAGAGATGGTGCTTCTTAACACTCTGTCCTTTGAAAATCAGGCCTCAAGGCTCATGTGGAATCTGGGGACCGATTTGTCGATATCATTTTGCTGTGTATTGATTGGGTCTCTGAGTAGCGACGGGTTTCGGGTGGGGCAGTTGTTCTTTCAGTGCAGCTTCGAAAGGACCAAAAAGTACACCAGAGGAAATGCAACCGTCGAGGGAGCTGGGAAGGGTGCAGTACTCTTCTTTTTGAAGGCAAAGGCTACATGTACATTTTGCCCGCATTGATAGCACGGCTATATGGGGCGCTCTGCCATGGCCCATGGGTTTGTGAGTATCTGCGTGGGCAGTGGCTACGTTAGGTATGTAGATTGTTAATACATCATCCGACCCCATTCGATCGTCATTACCCACCCGAAGTGATCACACCAATTCATCAATCAACAGTCATAAAAGAAACTGGCATCGCCCTCATGTCTTGACTGCATGTACGCTAAGCATTTCCTTTCATTTCAATGGTCAATTCCACGGAGGTGAAGCCGTGCAGCACTAAACATTCCTTTTCGTTCCAATGGTCTATTCTACGGAAGTGAAGCCGAGCAGCACTAATTGGCTGACAGTCCACACGAGTACATACAACCGACAGTGCTGGGCCCTGATCTAGACTTGATCTCCCTATGCCTGACTATAACGGATGCAAGAAGCCTGGCCAAAGATCTAGCGCAAGAATGTATTGCCCCCAGCCAGCAGACATTTCGTATCTTCAAGGCAATAATTGTTATTTTTGGTTTACCTTTTAACAGTTGTTACATGAGCAACTGTCCTGACAGTCTTGGTGTAAGTAGCCGGTTGTATCCACGGCTTGTTGACTTTGTCCAAGTAACTAGTACCCGTCAATTCGACGGGCTTTCTTTCCACTTGTATCGCGACCGACAAGGGTCTATCTAGTGAGGCCCCCGGCTCTCTCTTGATGTACAGCTACAAATTAGCACTGGATATACAATGCATACTCTTTTATGGCCACGTCGCAAATTGAATTTTGTTGGCATAGCAATGTTCAACATTACTACCGGTATGTATCCGTCAGTGTCGTAACTTGCACATGTGAGAAACATGACCAAGATGTGAATTGCACCCAGACGTCGCCAGATTCGCCGCCGGCTTCTCTGTCACTGTCCCTCCATTCTCGCCCACGCAAACCGTCCAAAGACGCACCCATGCTACCCTCCATGAACGAGGAATGGCCTTTTACGGTAACAGTAGCAAAGCGGCGAGTCACTACTCCCCAACAAACTGCGCCACTTCACCACGGCCGGATCGCGAACTCCCTGCTCGCCTATCATGGCGAACAGGCACAGAAAACCTTTGTCGAGGTCATGTCGATTTGCTAGAGAGAATTCATACAAATCGTCACACTTGGGTATTGATTAATGGAACTCAAGTACACTGGTCTCATCGGGGACCATCCTCGCTGCCCTCCTTAATATCAGCAGCATTCGGACACGCTCGAGGTCTGCCACGCGGTTCAAGCCGTGCAGCCCATACTTTGATTTCCACTCAATATAATTGTATGTACGCCATGTGTCCGTAGTGCAGGAGTACGTCCGAACAAAGCAAATTGTAGGAGGGATATCGCCCGGCACATGCTGTAAGGCATCCTGGGTTGTGGGGAGGCCGTCACTACTAGTAGTTAGATAGTTCTTGTACTTGAGAGTACACCATACCACCGAGGTACATCACAAATAGTATATGGGAACGCTGGATTTATTGAACACTAAGGTCATAGAGTAACCCATATCTAACAGTACTCATTTCTTCCAGCTATATACCTTTGCCAACTGGACTTTGTCGGCTTTCTGGCCAAGATCCTCAACTAAGATCAACCCCCAACCAACCCATATCGACCCAGCACTGACTCAATCCAGACAGAAATCCGTTAGGGTGCAGCATGGACCCGAGCTTTGAACTACCTCATTCGCAACAATGTCATGTTCTAACCAATCTCGTCGATACCATATTGTCCGTTGTTGCATTTTAGCACTCTGAGGGCCGCAAAGAAAAACAAGGGACTCAGGGGTACCAAAAAGCGGAAGCAAAGCCGGGTCCTCGATGATTTGGTCCCTGCGAGTAACCCGCTATGCTCCTATAGACAGGCTGGAGATGATATTGCGAAAGGTGCATCAAGGAGCTATATACTACATGTGAGCACTAAACAATACCACGAGTACCACGTGGGTCACATTCAAATAAGATCATAGAATAAATAGCATCAAGCATGTCCCGCAAGCCGTGCTCCTGGTAGTCATAGACATATGGAAAGTCAATCGCATGAATCCGCAAAGAGATTACGGAAAGCCCATAGTTAGCTTGCACCAGTCGAGCACGCTAGCCAGGTAGCTGACAACGTCTATTTTTTACTCTTTTCTTTCCAGGATTTCTGCCATGACTAATAGACCTATTGAGAGTGACCTGTGATCCTCCGTGACGAATCCCCATTACAACTCCATGTTCATCAAACTCTTCAGGCTTTCATACCTCTTTGTACTCGAGAAGCAGCATGACCTGTCAATTCATCCCCGCAACAATGACCGATCGCCTCGGGGAATGCTCTAGTCGCGGGTTCTAGTGAAATTAGTGAGTTCTCCTTGGATGGACTTTAAGCGCATTGAGAGTTCTCCCTCAGGCACAGCAATGCGGCAAGACCCGCATGATCAGCACCTGTACCAGATCACAGGCCCAATGCGCGTCCCGTCCCGTTCTAGGACCAGGCGCGGCTCCTTCAGCTATATCTCAATTTTGAAGACACAAGAGTAGTGTCACGTGTTCAGCGGCTTCGGGTTCTTTTCCGCAAAACCACAAACCAACGATAGATTAACTACATTGTCCCATTAGTATAATGGCCAAATTTCTACCATGGAAGGCACCGACTCTTCTGGGGTCGGTACCAATTACCGCGGGGTAGCTTGGAAGCTCCATGACAACCCCTCCAGAGGTGGATGCCAGTACAAGCAGGTTATCCAACGGAAGCAAATACCTCACATTATTGCTTGTTTCCTGTTCCGTCCTTCGTACAGCGCGACAGTGTAGCGCGATCTGCTCAAGAGCCAGTCCCTCCCTTACGGCGATTGCTATACCTAACATAGCAGTTCCCGTAAGAAAACCTTACGGGAAACGTATCATTACGAACCTTGGAGCGGGGTACTCAGCCAGAGCATACATTAGGCGGGGCATTGGTGGAACTTGGAGTCGAATAGCTCAAATCTTGGACGAGAGCTCGAACCGAGGCGCAACAGAAACTCGCACATTCACACAAAGTCAAAGTGAGCTTTTTATTGCAAATAGTCCTGAGATTCACGATACTCGCGCAAGAGTAGGATTCAACATGTCGGGGCCGGTGCCAGAAGTCACTGCGTTGCAGGAGATCTATACGGAACAGTCGCTGCTGGACCAAGGCGTACGATGGAACAAGCTCCTCGAGAAATTCCAGTCCCTCTATGGTCGTCCGGCTGACTTCGTGGCACGATCGCCGGGTCGCGTCAACATTATCGGCGAACACATTGACTACTCCCTCTACTCGGTTCTGCCCATGGGCATGACCCCCGACGTGATCATTGCTGTCTCGACCGAGCTCGAGGCCACATCTACGGGAAGCAACACTTACAAGCTGAAGTTGGCGAACTTAGACGATCAGAGGTTCCCGACCCGCGAGTTCGAGCTTGAGCACGGCCAAGTCGAGATCGATGCGACGAAACATGAGTGGACGAATTACTTCAAGGCCGGCTTGAGGGGCGCACTGGAACTACTAAGGGAGAAGCATGGCGCCGAGTTCAAGCCAAAGAGCATGCAGGTCCTCATGGACGGCACGGTGCCTGCTGGGGGTGGTCTCAGCTCGAGTGCTGCGTTCGTGAGTGCGAGCGCGTTGGCCGTCATGATAGCAAACGGAGAGAAGGATGTGGACAAGAAGCACTTGACCGAGGTTGCAATTGTGAGTGAGCGCGCTGTCGGCGTCAACTCGGGAGGGTAAGCAAACACGCGCAGCCTTGTCAGATTTCTGTCACTGACACAAATGCAGCATGGACCAGTCCGCATCGGTATTCTCGGAGAGAGGATCTGCTCTGTTGGTTTCGTTCTCGCCGTCACTCTCTGCGAGGCCAGTCTACTTCCCCAAGACAAACCCGGAGTTGATCTTTGTGGTTGCACAATCTTTCGTCGAATCCAACAAGCAGGTCACCGGCCCTATTCACTATAACCTTCGAGTGGTAGAATGTAGCATGGCCGCTGCCGTTTTGAATGCCAAGTTAGCATCGGGCAGTCAGCTCCCCAAGGATGCAGGTCCGCTTGGCGTATCCCTTCGTGGCTTCCATTCGAACTACTTCAAGGATACCAAGAAATCGATGCCGGATCAGCTGGCAGAGTTGATCGAGCTTACCAAGTCGACATTGACTCGAGAGGAAGGCTACACGCTTGACGAAGTCGCCTCCGCCGCCGGAACTACCGTGGACGATATAAAGTCGAAATTTATGTCAAGCTTCCCGGTGCGAGGAGAGCGCTTCAAGCTGAGGCAGCGAGCCCTACACGTCTTCACGGAAGCTGCGCGAGTCTTGCAGTTCCTGACCCTGCTGGAGGATAAATCGCACCATTCAACCTCGGACGACACCAGTGACTACAACCAAAAGCTCGGTGACTTGATGAACGCGACTCAGGACTCGTGTCGAGAATTGTACGAGTGCAGTTGCCCTGAGATTGATGAGATGTGCAAGATTGCACGTGATGCGGGAAGCTACGGCAGTCGGTTGACGGGTGCGGGCTGGGGAGGATGTAGTGTGCATCTTGCCCCTGCGAGCAAAGTCGATGATATCAAGAAGGCCTTCCACGAGAAGTATTACTCGAAACGCAACCTCAGCGAAAGGGATCTCGAGGCCGCAATTGTCGTTAGTCGGCCAATGAACGGAAGTGCGGTGTTCAAGTTGACGGACGGGAAATTGCCGTGAACGACTGACGAGTGCTCCTCGCACTGCCAATGTATCGGTTCGACAATCTGTATATAGCTTTGGCCCACCAAAACTAATATATATCGGCTATGTCATGATACCATCCTTCGATGGAAAGTGAAGTTGTGAAATTTTCTACCATTGGTAACGGGGGATTAGTGTGCACTGACTGCCACCATAACAATTGAGCGCGGAACAGGACATGTGAAATGCAATGGTCTTTTCACCAAACAAATCCCCGCAGCGGGTCACGTCGTCCCTCGGGTCGCAATGGGTCGTTCATATATACAAATCCAATGTCGACGATGGTGATATAACTATCACGATCGCGAGTGGGATTTCGTCTCACTTATGCTTATTTCGGCTAAAGTGGTCCCATCCCGCTGGGCACTGGCAACCCCTTGCAGGATGCGGGTCCCGGGATCTAGTCTGTAGGGCAATAAGTTAACCGCATTGAGGGAACATAGTATACTGGCCAATCAGAACCCCAATATAATTAGCAGAGTGTTGGCTGGAAATCCTTGGCAGGAGGCGCAGCCCCAGACGAACGGCAAACGGTACGCTGCGGCTGGCCGTTAGGATTTGTGTTATCCATCCTAGACCCAGGGCCATTCCTCAGCTTTGATCAGCTTCGAATTTCCGTCAGCACGCAAGACACTGCGATCCCTTCTTCCTGTTGGCACAAACCAAACCTCCCTCACACGATCGTGCTATGTCGCGCATAGTGCCTAACGATGGCGTCCCATGAGGACTCGTTGTTCGACAACAACAAGTATTTTTTCCCCGAGGGAGCGGCCAAGATACGCGAGCAGCGGACCCAGCAACCTGGTTTGGAGGTGCCAGCCCAGCGAGACGAGCAAGGGACACCAGGGTTGCAGCTGGTGCCTGACGAACAGAAGTTCGTGCATCAAGACAACAGCAAAGGATTATACGGAGATTACAGTGCGCCCGCGTTTCTGCCAGCGATTTCACATACAACACATGCAACACATACCGCCAATGTCCCTGCGCAACATGATGGCGTGCTCTCTGCCTCACAGGCTTATCCATGGTCACAACCTGCCGCGATAGTATATCCGCAGCACTGGTCGCAGCCAACTGCTGTAGTGGAACCGCAAATTGAGCCGCCGCTGCCAGATGCTGTCGATCAACAATATCAGTACTCCCAGCCAATTGCAGAGCAACCCCAGCAGAGCTGGCAACCTCCAGCTGCCTCTCACGGTCAGACACAAACGTCGCAGTCAACTACCACCATTACACAAAGCAACTATCCTGAACAAGTTTACTGGGCTCAACCCACAGACACTAACGGGAATCTGCACCCGTATAATCCTAGTCAACACTCTTATACGTCCCTCGAAGCAGCATCGCGATATTCAGATGGCCAAGCGTCAGCATGGACACATGGCACTGACACTCGGCCAACTCTGCTGGGGGGCGCAGAAGTGCCTTTCATGAAGGAACACATGACACCACAACCGAGCACCGGGTCACTAGCTTCATGGAAAAATCCTCGGACGCGAAAGTGGTGGATTGTCGGCGGGATACTTGGGCTCCTAATCGTGATTGGCGCCACTATTGGCGGCGTTCTCGGCGGCAGGGCCTCTGGTGAAAGCAACAACCACGAGCACGGTGGATCAAACCTCAACAGCGACAACGCCACATCAACAACCACCTTGACAACGATCAGACAAAACTCGAAACTAGCAGTCACAGGATACAGGGGCGGCAATGGCAACTACAGTCTGCGGCTCTTTTTCCAGGACCCAGGTGACCGTCTGCGGTTTATGGACAAGTCAAGTTCTGTTGGGGCTTGGACTGATCCCGTCACCCTAGACACTCTCGACTTTGAGCCCATGCCCAACGGATCCATTGCCGCTGGAGCGTATTTGGGTCATGATCCCGTAAGCGCACTTCCTCTCATTTCCTCGGGTTGTTTCATGCACTGATCTCAATCACTTGAAGCAACTAATCGAGCTTTTTTACCTTGACGCGAATTCTAGGATTCGGGGACAGGTATTTAATTTCTGGGATGACAGGACGCCCCCCAAAGGCCACTCCAGCACCATCAATGACTATCCTCTTCAAGTAGCAGAGAACTCGAGCATCTCCTGTTACTTCCCCTACATCGTCTCGCAGGACAAAGACAACGACCAGATTCGCTGGACATTTATGCCTGGCCAGAACATGAGCAACGATTCACAGCCGTGGTGGGTCAATGACACGAGTGTGAACACTTTGGGCTCGCCACGGACGGACCTTGCCCTCCTCCCCATCACGCAGACCTCCCAGAACAACGGCGGCTTCGTGTACCGCAGCGACGATGGCAAGCTCGGCCTCACCATGAAAAACTATTCGGGCGACGCCGTGACCGGTGTTTCATGGAACGAAGGGACACTTTCGACATCCATTCCAGCCGAATCGGCGATCGGGGCTTTCGTCGTCGGGAGGCCATACACTGCCGATAGCGTCAATACCTACATATTGTACCAGGATGAGCAGGGCGTGATACAGGTGGTCTGGCAGGACGGCGACGATTGGCAAGGCCCGGAGACGTATGATGCCCTGGGGAATGCAGAATTCGGAACCGATATTGAGTGCCTGACACAGGCCGCCTGGGATCAGGACCACGTGCAGGTGTCCAGAGAACAGGATATGAACCGGTGTTTCTTTCAGGACAGGGGCACCAGGAGAGTAAAAGAGGTCTGGTTCGATGGCACTGAGTGGAAAGACGAGGGTTTCGTACCGCTTGATTAGTGGGCATTGGTGATTTAGATTTTGTAATTTACTGAACAAAGATACCCCGGGAATAAAATTCAAAAATTTACAAGACTATAGATATATTTCTGCAGGTAACACACTGGCTGCCAATAGTATTGGACCTAGGCTTTTCAGGACTAAAATACATCAGAATTGTAGATTCAGAAATGAAGGAATATTCAATGTTCACGAACGCTACTAAATTGGGTTTAGTAAAACCTTTTTAAACGCATGTGAAGAGATTACTATGGCATGCTATTATGGTTTTCCAGTCTTATAGTGTTACTGTTTATTGATAAATCCAAATCCAGGCTATCCGATGACAATCCCTAGGTTTTCTATCAATCTATTGCAGGCAGAACGTGTCGACCATACACCAGGCAGTGGACCCCCCACTTTGTGATGTAAGAGGGAAGTGGAGAACAGCTGCTTCAAAATAAGGCTCACTGCCAGATCGTACTTCTCACACGTTCCATCATATTATGGGAATTCGAGCATCTCGAGTCAGGCCAGAATTCAAGACCTCGTTTCAGCATCCGGGAAGCTCCAAAAGAGTGGGGACCATGGATGAAATCGTCCAGAAAGCCATCGCCCATAACGAGGCATCACGGAAGACGTCGGTGCCATGGAAGGCAGATGAGCCGTACTCGCAACAGCACTTCCTGTTTAACAAGACCAAGCAGGAATGGGAATCGCAAACCGCTGCTTCAGCCACGGGAGAAACTGTATCTCCAAGTGATAGCCCCGCAATCGCCCGCCTGGCCCTCTACGCTTGGAATGTCGACTTTATGCTGCCCTATGCCGAGTCACGCATGGAGGCCGCACTTTCGACGCTGCAGAACCTGACGTCTCAGATACCCTCCACCACCGCCGTGGTCATCTACCTCCAGGAGTGCTTGCAGTTAGATTTGGACACGATTTCCAAGCAGCCGTGGATCCGCGAGCGCTTCGCCGTCACAGACCTGACGGGTGAGAATTGGGCGTCCGGGTACTACGGGACCACCACTCTGGTGGATCGACGTCTCCCTATCACCGCGCTCTTCCGCGTGCACTACGAGAAGACGCGCATGGAGCGCGATGGCCTGTTCGTCGATGTGCTCATGGGCAAGGCCCGCGACAAGAAGGTCCGCTTGTGCAACTCCCATCTAGAGTCACTAGCCACCATGCCGCCTTATCGCCCACCCCAGGTGGAAGTCATCGCCCGCTTTCTGAAGGAAGGCGGAGTGGACGCCGGTGTTGCGGCTGGCGATTTCAACGCGATACAGGACTTCGACCGGACGCTGCACAGCGACAATGGACTGAAGGATGCCTACCTTGAGCTTGGTGGGAAGGAGGATAGTGACGAGGGGTACACGTGGGGGCAGCAAGCTGCCACATCCCTGAGAGATCAGTTTGGGTGCTCGAGGATGGACAAAGTGTACTTCACTGGGGCATTGGAGCTCAAAGGGTTTGAGAGATTTGGGGCAGATGTCCAATTGGAGGACCAGAGGCAGAGAGAGAAGCTTGTCGCCCTTGGCTTTGAGAAGCCATGGATCACAGACCATCTGGGCATCCGGGCTGAACTTCAAATCAATGAATGAGTATGTCGTCGTCCAATCAAGCACATAGCGAAGAGCACAAAGATAATTGTTCGGTCGCCTCTTCAATATTTCTTTTGATACTACGTGCCTGTCGGATTATGCCTATTTGGTCTCATATTTTAGAGAATGAAGCTAACTGGCCAATATTCCAATTTCATTCGTGATGAGTCCCTATTCGTCGTTGATGTGACACTGCATATGCACCCGGCCAGCGAGAGGCCCACCATTATCACTGGCAGGAGGAGCCCAACGAGGCTGAGGAAAAGGACATTCCACATTATCATACTGTAGTCATTTTGTCATGTTGCTAACTCATTCGTGGTTGTGGTAAACCGGATCATGTCCAAGGGGAAGAACCAGCAGAAGAGCCCTTCTGTGAAACTTGCTGAAAGCGTTGCTTTCCTGTCAATCTTGGATCAGGTCCCGGAAAAGGTGACGCGCAGCGATGTGCCGGTTTCGAAGTACGAAGAAAGATCACGTTTGATGTCTTTTGATCAAGAGCTTGCCATATGTACGGATCTACAAGTCCTAGTTCGGGTTAGTGATGACCCAAAGTATATCATGGCAGTGGCAGTCGAGGAGCATCACAGCCCCAACCGGATCCACGTCAAGCTAGCCGTCAACAAGTCAAGGCCAGACGATGGAGACGAGCCTTTAAAAAAGGGAGTCTCTGTATTGAAAGAAATATTAGATGCTCTGGCCCGAGCCGCAAATGGTCAGTGTGGTGTTATCGGATTTGTTCTCGTTACCTAGCTGAATATATATCAGGTGAACCGGAGATTTCTGCTGATGCGGTGTTCCATGAGATAACAAGAGTCTGCCGAGATCCGATCTTGAGACGATTGCAATCCAAGAAGGTTGAGTACAGCTGGAATAGGGTCAACAGATCATCACTCGTGTCACTGTTGGGAAAGACTCGAGGTGCTGTCAGGTCACTGGCCTGTGCTGAAACAGAGACCAAATTCAACCGCCCAGTCGACTCAATTATTACAAGGATGGAGGAAATTGAGATGCTGGATTCTGGCGCCGAAGAGCTTCGGCTTTTAGGGCGTCTAATCAAGAAGATCGCACGCTTCTTGAACCACATTGATCTTGATCAATTGTTCGATCAGCTCAGGAAGCGAGTAAAAGGATTCGACCCGGGTATTGGAAAAGCTGTAAAGGACAGACTGTCGAAGCTCGCCCAATATCATACGGCGTCTAGACGTTTGTTCAGTCATGCACGCATGCTGGAGCTGTTTAAGCAGTTCAAGGTCGAGACGGTCCGCTATACACCTCATCTAATTCCAGCCGCTGGTGTGAGAGGAGATTTGGGAGCAGTCTTAGACGATCTCGAGGTGGACCACCGAGTCAAGGAGTCATTGATGGGTAAGCTTGAAGGCCAAGAAAGGCGAGGCAGATATTCGGATGCAAGGGCACATTTTACTAAAACCGTCAGCAATACCTTGTCTTCCGGCAAGGTCCACGCTGAGGTCCAGCTCCTTTTTCATTACGAGATGATGCAACTGGACCGCTCCCCGCGCGTGATCGCGTCTACAAAAAGCGCTTGCTTCCTCTGCAACGCTCTATTCCGACTTCACGGAAAATATCACATTCCCAGTACTCATGGTAAGCTTTACCCAGGATGGCTGTTGCCGGGTAATGGGGGCCCGCTGGTCGACTCCCTGACGAGCCGCCTGAACGATGTGGTAAGTACATTCTTAAGTTCATTATTTTTCCTTTACACTTTTTTACCCGGAGAGGATTCAATATCTTGAGTGGCATATGCTTCCGGGACCTATTTTAGAACTCCCAGAACCTATCCCAATAACCATTACTTACCCTGATTTGATGCAAGGTAAATGGGCACAATAGAAGGATCATCAAACAAATCTCATCCAACGCACCACGGATTAGGTATTATGCTAGCAAAGAAAGCATCGTATACACACGTGTGACACAAGTCTTGTCGTCCACTAGCTCCCTTATGTCCAGTGTGGCTTCGATAGTCCAGAGAACATCAAACACATTGAAAACAGCAACAGCACCGACACGAATGTCGACACAATCATTGATACGAACATCGGTACAGCCATCTTCGGGGAGTTCTTCATCGGCGACCATTCATCCAAACAGAGACGGCACTAAAGATATTGAGCACTCTAGCGACTCTAAAGTCGGCCACGATCTTACAACAGGATCATGTTCTTCCACCGAAGTGGTGCCTCGACGCGAGTCTATTGATTCTGATTGTTCGCTGGGAGAACCAGGCCTTTTGACACAAGGCAAGGTATACTGTTTCGAACTAGATCCAGAGCAGGTCTCGAAGTTTGTCCATACCAACCTCCTAGGATTGTTCTTGGAGTATCCCGGCAAGAGCCCGGTGATAGTGGAAACTCGTCGCTTGCCCCGGGTGGTCGCGGAAGTAGAATGGTTATCGGCAGACGACTTGGAAAATGTTATTAATGAAGAGGTGCACGACATCTATGGCCTTTCGACTGAGACTGAGATAGCGAGTGGAGTGAATGGACATATTTTTCTCAGGGCGGGCAGTGAAGTTATGCGGGTGACTAGGAAGTATGACAAGCGCGAGGATATCCTTCAGTAGAAGATATAATTCAAATATAGACATGACGATAAGTGAAGGGATAAGCTATATAGATGCTTTATAATCTTTTTGTTCATCAGTTCGTTGGCTACAAATAGCAAACGTTGAGTACATATATGCAGCGATCTCTGCTAGTCGCTTGCTCCCACCTTGACCTATCCCACTCCGTAGCTAACCATCTATGACTGCAGATATCAACAGCGTCCAGTGACCAGCACCAGATGATATGATATTACCGCACGATGATCTTTTATCTAGTCAATATACTCGGAGATAGACCAGTAGCTGAAGGGCTCTTCACACTTCTGACTCCTCGATACAGAGGCTTCATTAGTGGCAGTAGTTGAAGTTGCCACCGGGTCGTGGCACTAGAAACCACTAGAGGTGGCTTGCGCACAGACCATTTGTCAGCCTCGACCCTTGCTTCAATGCCATTTTCAATGCGCGCGCCGCAGCCTCGAACATTTTCTGGACATCAATCTCAACTTCGCCATCACACCGCGACCCATTGTCTAGCGCCAGAACAAAACTGAAGCGCATCGCCTCGCATTCCAGTCGCTCACCCGAGCCGAAAACCAAGTCGATCGTCGTCTTTCTCCCACCGCGACATCGCCAAGTAAACCGCACTCTCTCCGTCTCTTACAACCGTCCTTTAGCAATCCGTCACGATGGCCAACTTCCTGGCCTCCATCTTCGGCACGGAGCAGGACAAGGTCAACTGCTCCTTCTACTACAAGATCGGCGCGTGCCGGCACGGCGACCGGTGCTCGCGCAAGCACGTCAAGCCCTCGTACTCGCAGACGATCCTGCTGCCGAGCATGTACCAGAACCCGGCGCACGACCCCAAGAACCGGCTGACGCCGGAGCAGTGCGCGAACCACTTCGACGCCTTCTACGAGGACCTGTGGTGCGAGCTGTGCAAGTACGGTGAGCTCGAGGAGCTCGTCGTGTGCGACAACACCAACGACCACCTGATCGGCAACGTCTACGCCCGCTTCAAGTACGAGGACTCGGCCCAGGCCGCCTGTGACGAGCTCAACTCGCGCTGGTACGCCGGCCGCCCCATATACTGCGAGCTAAGCCCCGTCACGGATTTCAGGGAGGCCTGCTGTCGCCTGAACAGCGGCGAGGGCTGCGTGAGGGGCGGCTTCTGCAATTTCATCCATCGCAAGAACCCGAGCCCCGAGCTCGACAACGACCTGACTCTCTCGACCAAGAAGTGGCTGAAGGAGCGCGGCAGGGATGCTAAGAGCGTTAGTAGAAGTCCCAGCCCTGAGCCGACAAGGAAGAGGTACTAGAGATCCGTCGAGGATGGCCTTGAAGCGATGTATGAAAGGGCGATGAACATACATTATGGAACAGCGAGACTGTGGGTGGCACACGACAGAGCACGAGGGATGATTAAAACCGAGCAGGCTGCGGCACTCTTGCCTTATTGGAGGAAGTTTCTGTTATCAGAGTTGGCCTCCCGAACTGGAAGCAGACGTAGGAGCTTGCCCATTCCGCTTACCCATCACTCAGCATTTACGAACTCCTGAGAATGTACCGAACCTCAACCAAGGAGAGTGCGTGCTTGCGCCAGCGAAGAGGGGTCCACACGAAGTGGGCGACGCATTCTTAATCGGCAGAAACTCCTCATTTGCAACTAAGCATTGGAGTCTTGTCTCTTCAGTCATGAAAATTTGCAGGAAACGGCGTTATGGACAGGCCTCAAAACGACCTGAGAAACTCTGGCATGTGTTATGGTTTCGTATGTTTGCGCTTGTAATTATACTCCATAGTTGTACAATCATGAAGTAACTTCGCCAAACTTTAGCGCATACGATGGGTTGATGACAAGATTTGTTAAAATTAAACTTGGGAGGGGAAATGTGGTTGCTCTTCACGTAATATTGTCGTTGAGAACATCCATATCTAAAACTCCACGACAGATGTAGAGCCTTTAGTGTCCCAGAACCAGCGCGATTAACGCTACGTAAATGTGCCCCCGTACCTTATGTTTTCTTGCCTGCTCTCCCACAAGCTTACATCCCAGCGCTACCATCCCGATCCCCTTTTAGACGGCGACAAGTGTCTCGGCTTATGGTTCAGCATCGAAAAACGCATCATTACTCTCTTCTGTCTCGTTTCTTTTGAGAGTCGATGGTTGCGTCGGTTGCGTCTGCGGTAGCGTATGCTTCATGTCAGCACTAAAGTCGATCAGAGGTCCCTCGGGTGCTTTGTGACCAGTCGAAGAGAGCAGCTGTCGGATCTCGGTCGAGTCCTTGCTCGGTCTGTGTTCCGCTGCAGCAGCGATGTTCGGATTTTCGGCTGGAACGGGTGCAGCAGCGGGCGCCTCATTATTTCCAAAGTCGATCAGGTCAGCAGGCGCAGGCTGGGCGGGCGGCTGGACGGCAGTCGATGGGTGACCTACAGAAGCGGGTGGCGGAATAACGTTGCGCTCTAAAGACTTTTGGCCAGGGATGATGGGATGGATGGCCATGACCTGTTCTGTCTGCTTTTGTGGCGTGTCTCCCGTACTAGAATGCCTCAGTTCACAGATCAACAATTAGTCAGTACCCGCGACTCACATGTGTGCGTTGATGATCCATTCTAACTCCTCCTCGCCCTCTTCTTCACCACCAGGGCCACCTCTGACGGCTCTGAATAGTCTTGGATGCCATTCGACATTCTCAGCGGCACGCTTTGCGGCTTCCTCTCGTTGCATGTCCTCAATTTTCGTCTTTTCATCGGTCGCAAGCTCATGGTTCTTGTCCTTGACAGCGCGCGCCGTCTTGCCCCATAGCTTCTGCGACTCACGCTCGTCCTGCTCTTCCAGCGGTCGAACCTGAGGCTTGGATGGCTTGGCCTTGGCACCATTAAAGAATGCTTCCTTGTGGCCGTTCTGTACAGACGTTAGTCGTGTTTGGCGCATGATGACGGAACGTGGTCGAGCTTACCCGGAGATCCTTGATGACCATTTCGTCACTCCACAATCCAGAAAGCTCAAATAGAGTCTCGCCAGTGTTCT
Organism: Seiridium unicorne; assembly: GCA_039778275.1. Taxonomy (NCBI): domain Eukaryota; kingdom Fungi; phylum Ascomycota; class Sordariomycetes; order Amphisphaeriales; family Sporocadaceae; genus Seiridium; species Seiridium unicorne. Next base: position 124,777 of record JARVKF010000168.1, read on the forward strand.
CGTTCCGGACAGTGCCGCCGATAGCATTATAGGTACCGCTCACCCAGCCCTTCGTCTTGAACTCGATATCGGCCACCAGTCCGAGCTCGGGGCAGCGCACAAAACTGTGGTCGCCCAACTCATACTTCATCTTTCCAAACAATATACCTCGCGCGTACATGTTCGGTTGAGTCAAGATATATTTCTCGCCCTTCTTGGGGTCCTTGCCACGATTTAGGAGTGTCAGAACAGCCGTGCCCTCCATCATGCTCCCCGCCGAGTTGCCGAGGAATTTACTGCGCGGCTTCAGTGTGCCATCAACTCGGATGTGGTGATCGGGAACCATGTAGAAATAGCTGGACTTTGGCGGATGGTGCGATGTCTGCTCGGAAATGTAGTAGGCGCGGGTGTTATCCGGGAGATCCCAGTAGCATGTAAAGATTTCGCCAAGGATCGGATTGAGGGGCTTCTTGACGCCTCTACACCCAAGGTTTGTAAGTATTTTGACTTGTATGGGAGTTCAGGAATCACGAACGGGGGTCTTATATGCCAGCCGCTCAGGTAGAACTTGACGACGGCGGCGAAGCGTTCCACCGGATCTTGTATTTGGGGTATCGGGAGAAGCATTTCTGGATGGCACATAAAACTGCGTGATACGATTAATCTCTCTGATCAGCCATGTGTCGCGCGTGGTTGACGAACTTTGTTATCCTCTCCAGCATGCTTCGCGGCTCGAGAATGAATGTGGGCAGGACGACCCGGCTCAGGTCGGCGCCGGGTCGTAGTTGCGAAATGATGTGCCCAAGGACTGTAAAACATGATATTAGAGATGCCCTTGGCCGGGACCTCGGATTTGGGGGCAGTAGACATACCATTGCCCTGGTCACCCTCAACCACAGTAGTATCGCTGTCATCCCCATCCACGGATGATGTTCTGCCTACCCGACGCCAAGTCGTTAGTACCCCAACGAGACTCTCATGTATGCGCAGACGGTAGAGGGCGTACTCGTGCTAGAGCCGGCTCGTCGCCGGTGCCCTGTAAGGCCCATGGTGCGTTTCCTGGGCGGTGTTGTGGTGAAGCGAATGGGTCGAAGGCTGTGGCAAGGACGTAAAAGTGCCTGGGTGACAATGGGGTATGGGATTCTTGCCCGTTTCCGGTCGCAAAATGCAAGATGGGGGAGAGAAACTGGGACCCCTCACTGCCCGCAATGGAAGTAACGGGGCTTATCGATTGAATCCTACAGGGGTATGACCTCACTGGTTCCAGGACCCCTCCGTCAATGCCGGGCTGTTGGGTCAGGCTCCAAAACACGCAAAAGATGGCATAAACAACAATAGGAATTCTACAGAGATCCAAAGATCACCAGTAACAGTGTTTTTTGAACGGTCGTTTGGTCTGTTATAAGAAACAAGGAAACAAGAAGGGGCAATTATAGACTGGCAATACCCGACCATGTCACGAATACGCACAGAGCGGGGAGAAGTGATTGGTGCCTACGTCTGTTCTTCGACGCTTGCGGCGCGGATAGTGAGCGTAGGGAATGACGAACAGGACGGCCTGGTCGGGGCCACGGGGGTCCAGAGATGACGTTGGTCACGGACGCGACGGCAACATTTTGGGCGCTTTTGGGTCTTGGTGGCTGTGTTGGTTTTGGAGCTTTTCAGTCCGCATCACTGCTCTTCTTGGCTGCATTCCATGTAGGTATTTTGCAAAGGGTGGCGTCTTCCACCAGTTGGATTTAGCTACCAATGAGGCTATTCACACCATGTAAGAATGCTCGGCCAAGTGACAGACGCTCCTGCTGCGAAAACTTCTCATTGACATTGTGCCGGGAAGAAGCTATCTTGGCTGCGACATGTGTACCTCCATGTACCTAAACAGACAGTCTTGACACTAACACTGACAGTTGCGCTGCGGGGTTCACTACAATCCCGTGCCGTCGGTCGCGGTCGCGTAGGCCGCTATGTATTTGCAGCACGTGGTCCTTGAAGCACTACAAATTTGGCCAATGGTCGTCAGGAGCTGCAGACCCCAATAATGTGTGGCATCTCTGATATTCAAGACTCGCTTATAATCAGTTCCTCTCATCTTCTAAGGGGTGCCAATCTGGTAGGTTTGATGTACACCAAGCCAGCATATTATAACTAGATTCGCCTTATTACGTTACGCCCAGAAGTGTTAGTTTCCCGCTCTGACCTCCGGCGCGCTGAGCACGTTGGCGCTCCTGCCAACAGTCTCTAGTAATGGCCATAGAGCCTTGACCCTGTCCCTGATCTCTGATTCGTGAATTTTAGTTCCAGCCATGATCTGTTTGTACGTGCTTTCCACCACCCGTCCGAATGGCGAGTCTAGACCAAACATCTTCGAGATGTTGTCGTGGACCTCGAACAGGAATCCATAGTAGGCGATACGCAGATCCACTTCGCTCTTCAATAGTTCTTCGTATACTTCTCGATTGGCAGGCCCACAAAGGACGTTGGTCACCGTCGTCATTGCCCATGCATGAACCAGCTGGTCCGAGGAGAACTTCGGAGGGTATACGTTAGGCATAATCTCGAAATACATCTTCAGTCCCAATCTGAAAGACTGATAGGGGTCGCCAGTAGCGATATACATGCCGAATAGCTGTTTGCACAGATGAGGCACCGGCTGTCGTGCCCATGACCACAGACCAGACTCAATGCATATCTTGAGCGCGTCTCTGATCTCGCCTACACCGGGTTGCCTTCTATCCGTCAGGGTGCCTGACACAGAGAAAGCTTCTGCTTGTAAAGCTGCCAGTCTTTTCTGGTCCGTTTCGTCATTGGCTGGCGTGGAGAACTTGGACAGCTCACTGCCATGGCGTTTGACAAGAGTGTCGGCAAGCTTGCGGTACTCGGCTGAGAGCTCACTAGCTGGCCTTGAGAAGGCGTCCTCCATGCCGTGAGCTCCTTTCTTACACTTTGGACATTGGCAGTTGAAGTAGTAGGCCTCCTTCAGTTCTCCCTGTCGCACACTGAAGGGATTGGTGACATCGACATATTTCATGAAGATCTCATCCCCCTTCTTTATCCTCGTGAGAGCTCTGAAGACTGTAGCGGGCTGGTTGAAGACAAGATTGACATTAGGCTCACAAGAGTGGTTTGCAGTGCATATCAGAGGATCGAAGCCCAGGCCGAGGCCAGTGTCGTCCAATGGGGAGGCGAGACGGAACTTGTTACAAAGGACCTACCAGCCGTTTATCAGCTTTCGCATCGTAGAAGTATTCTAGAGAGTTGAGCACGCACGTTGAACACAAACCCCTTGGAAATGGCCTCATTTTCCGAGCTTGGGTCGTTTGAATACCTCCACGCAGCCCAGCCAAGCATATTGAAGTCGTCAATCAGCTGCTTCGTGTTCTGCCGGCTGAACTCGTCAAGGCCCTGGCCCCCAGCGTATGGGCGAAAATTGAGGATATACTTCAGGTCGTCGCCCTTGATAGCTCCGGCCCTCAAGCGGCCTAGAAGCTTGATGGCAGCACGGACAGCCTCTGGAAGATCGGGCCGTTCGCTTGGGGCCAGGATTTTACACTCATACTTGTGCTCGGATTTCCAGGCTTTGGTCTGGCATTTCTTGGAGCAGTATGATATACGGCGGCATCCCGTGCACGCCTTAACCTCGATGAAGCCAGCCGGGAGTCCCATTGCGGCGGACATCGCACGCTCCTGAGGGTCCGTTGCACCGCGCTGAAAACACCACGCACAGGTGTCGCGCAGGCGGTCCATGTCCAGTTCAGCCACCAACGGCCGGTCGATAGCTAGAACGACATCTCCAGGTTGGAAATCCTTGAGAGCAAAAAGCCCACGACCCGCACCACTGATCCCGGACTGCTTGACTTCAATATTTTCGCTTCCAGGCATTGTTGGGCAACGCTTGAGTCGTCTTTTGCACAGGTCTTTCAGGATTCAGAGGTGGTCTTCGAATGGCGGGGCAGCGCTGGAGATGTGGTTGGCGCTATGTGCGTTGAGAAGTCCAAGCTCTCCTTCGTTTGCCATGACGTAGATCAGCTGGCTCTTGAGAAGCTATTCATTACTCGAATCTACGCAATGTCGTCACGCGGAATGGTGGTTAAATTTTGATGAGCATTTCAACATTCAATTAGTCCAATGTGCCTCCAAGGCAGGTTGAGGTTGAGGTGTCAGAGGTCATCACCTAGGCGAATCAGTGCTCGGGCTTTACAAGCCGACGCAAAATTTTGCCCACAACCATGGCCGTGATGGGCTGTCGCACACTGGCAGCCAACTCTATTTGGACGGCCAACCGGCTTCAACCGGCATCCTAACTTCTGATGGAGGAGTGCTCGCATATGTGCTGGGTTGACAATATCACGCCGAGATTCCGAGAACCGACTGCCGCTTCCCCGGCAGAGGCCAGGCCCATAGAATCCCGTCTTCGGTCTGTCGTGGCAGTTCAACCCCAATGCTCCTTTCATTAGGGACTTCTCGGGGACGTCGTATTAGTTTAATCTCCGGCTTTCCCGCTCGGGTCCCCACTGTACGGCCAGTATAGCGCTCTTCCTCGGATCCAGCTCCTCAAAAGGGGCAACTTGCCGATCTAGATCTCTGGTTTTTGGCGATTTTCCTACCGACAACTCTTGGCATCGTATTTCGGAGATTTTGACTTACAGAAGTGGATTCTGGGCCGACTGCCGGCTGGGAAGTTTCCAACCTGCGCGGTCTATAGTTGTATCGTGTTGACATCAACTATACGAGCTTACCAGAGCCAGCAACATCCTGAGTATTTTACACCTTGTGGCTAGGGAGTATTTTATCGAACTCTGAGTATTGGTAGGATTTGCTTTCATTGGTCAAGGAATTGCTGTTTTGTTCAGCCGCTCGAAATCCTTCGGGACCGAGGATCCTTTTCTGCGGGAAGATTCCCGGGAGCGCTGCCGCTGATGCCGGGCCCGTATGGTTGAGCGTTCGCTTTCAGATTTGCCTCCTTTTTTTAGTGGTTTAGACACTGTGACATTGCAGGTCAACACCTATAAACTGGACCTGGACCATCTGATTGTGCCTGACGCGGGGAATTCCTAATGGGTAACGGCTGACAGCTCCTTCACCTCCTCGATCAGGCAGCTCGATCGGCATTCGCCAGATGTATGAAGGGTCCGAACTTACATAATCCAGAATTGAGGTTAAGCTTAAATTTTCCTCAATGACATAGAAGTCCAAGACAAATGATTAGGGTGAAATAGCTATATTTCACTCACCACTTGGTCTGCTTTGGGTGTTAATAGCCTCAGCCAGTTCAACTCATCTCTGAGTCCCGTGATCTAGTCATAGTCAAGCTCAAGTGCTTGTATAGAGAGATACTTTCAAGGTGGTAGGGTTCTCATACACGTTCGAGCCAATTACACAATAGCCGCTGGTTGTTGCTACCGTAAACTTGAATGAGGACGGTGGTATTCGAAATGCCAAGGCGGCTGACTCCAAGGCAGCCGCGCGTATAATGATAATACCACCCACTTTCTGGCCAATGGCTAGTTGGAAATCACCCTCTCGACGGTCACGTTCGGTATAATTGGCGTCCAGAAGGCCTACGACCAACTCCGAACTGACTCAAATCTGGGGGTAGCACTACCCCTACCAAGGCTGTCTAGTGAAAACAAAAGCTGCTTCATTAGCCAACACTTCTCCTCATAGGACTGCGTCGGAGTATGCCGCTCGAGCCGCGTGTGTTTTGCTCATTTGGCTCTGAAATACAACGTTGCGGCCCCGGCGACGTTCTCCTTAACAGCAAGTAAGGCATATAGTTGTAGCTGCTTCTCTATATAAGGATCAAAATACGGAACTTGTTGAATACGCTGTGAACGATCCAGTAGCCTGAAATTCTTGATACTCATTCCATTATCTACCCATTCATCATGTTTACTTCGAGATTCATCCTTCCTGTGTCTCAGCTGTTCTTGAGCATAAGTTCGGCTCAGTATAATAATGGCATTGATCCCCGTGATATATACGAAGAGATGGAGCATGTCCTAGTGGATAACAGGGGGACCAACAGTGACGGTTTCGTAAACGCCGTTACGCCCTGCAGCAATTATGTCGGCTTTGCGAGCGGCGGAAGTAGTAGGGGCGAACAGAGCTCTGGTCAATGGGTCCGCCTGGCCTTCCATGACTTCATCACCGCGGACTCGGACGCGGGAACAGGGTAGGATCTCGAATCAGCCTGTGATACTGGACATAACTTTAACATGAGTGCAGCGGTCTTGATGGGTCTATCGGATATGAAGCCGACCGCGCCGAGAACGTCGGTCTGTTCATTGAAGATACACTGAGATTCATAAGTACTACGACTCCAGAGATATTTGATCTCACTAATGACCGAATTAGATGGGACCTGTGAGTTACCCAGAACATGTCTGAACGTGAACATACATACATTCTAACTTTTTCCCTCAGACCATCACTGCTTACTTGAGCATGGCAGATAACATTGTACTGGTAGGTCTCCTTGGCCTCCTGTCATAGTCTCGCTCATATCTGCAGGGACTTGTGGCATCAATAGCAAGCTGCGGAGGCTCCAACACCGGCATTCCTCTGCGTGCCGGCAGAATTGACGCTGTCGAGGCCGGGCCTGCTGGCGTACCCGAGACTACGACCGACCTCGACACCACGTTCGCTCGATTCGAAGCTGCAGGCTTCAACCAGACCGACGCAATTGCTATGACGTGAGGAAAAATACATGTCTTTCCAGGAGCGAAGACTAATGGCAATACAGGGCATGTGGCCACTCGCTGGGACGGATTCACCAGTCAAATTTCCCTGACATTGTCGATGAAGATGTTGTGGATGACAACAAGTAAATGCTCCTTCTATGCCTTAGCACAAGGTCTAAGTGCACTTACTAATCTTGCGAAGCATGGATGGCGGAGTCGCCTTCGACAACTCCCCTTCGATATTCGATGCGAGTGTGGTCAATGAATAGTAAGGACAAACAAAGCCTATACTTTACCTATTCATCACTAATCGGAGTTTAGTCTCAATGGCACAGGTCAGCAAGGTGGCCTTCTAGTCACCGCGCCCAGGGAAGAAGACCGTTCGGACCTCCGCCTGTACCTATCCGACAATAACGCGACAATGAAGGCAATCTCGGAAGAGGCCGCGTTCCAGGCTCGTTGCTACTCGCTCTTTGAGCGCATGCTCAACACGGTACCCGAGGGCGTGACTCTCACCGATCCCATAGTGCCGATGACGTGGAAAGCGGTCGACATGGCCATGGATATAGACACATCTGGCAATGTCTCAGTATCCGGCATGATCAGAAACTTGTACACCGACGGCTCGCCGCCCAGTACCGTCACCTATACAACCTCTGGCGCAGATGGTATTTCGGCAGAACGAACGAGCGACAAGTCGTCAGGCAGCGGGTCGTCCCTCTATGGCAAGACAACATACTGGCACTTCAACACCACTGTCGCCTCGCCAGGCACGACGTCCCTGGACTTTGAGGACCAGACGTATCCGATCAACGACACTATATTCATCCTTCCAAAGCAGAGCTCCAGCAGCCGGTCTCTCACAATCAGAGCGGCAGCGCTGACCTCGCTCAAGGCAGCCGATGGCATGGCGGCCACTCTGTACGTGCCGACGTCGGTGCCTGGCTTGGACGTGAAGCAGATCCAGAACGTGACCGTCCCCTTGACCGAGTACGGAACTGCTGGGGAGTATACACTCTACCAGGGAAGCACCGATACGTCCAGAAACTCGGTCATTGTCAAGGTAGTCATGGGGGATATTGCAAGTCGGACCGTCAAAAGTGATCTGTTTGGTGGTCATTGATTGGCTGGCTTCGTACCTGGATTTTAGTCTAGTCGTATATGATAGGCATGCGAAATGACCGATTAGGTAATAATGCTGAGGATCGTGCTCGTCATTGACTTGGCTAGACCAAGCACCCGCGCATAGTACGTTTCAAAGAGCCGGACTTGTCGCGCCTTTCCATTACATTGGTATACTATTTCGATGCCAGAGAAACTTTTAGTGTGGACTGTAGTAGGATGAATTGAACCAATCGTGAATTAATCCGCTTGTATAGCTATAAGCATTTATACAACTATAAACCTGAAATTGGTGTTGTTTGCGCATGTTCGGCACGCCATCTGAAAACACTGGGTCAATCAAGCATAGGGTGGGTCGAACAAGCTACTCTATCGGATTTAAGCCTTTCGGGGCGCGAAGTACAGTGAGTGAGTGGTGTTGTGCAAAGCTGGTGGGCCAATACCACATCATTACACTGACGATGCAGATATTTGTTCCTGGTGGATGACTATATAAGTATCGTCCTCTCCCCTAGTTGCCAAGCATATGAATTCTGCAACCTGCTCTGTCATTCTACGTTCATAAGAGAATTATCGTCATCGTGACAAGTCTTTCGCAGATTGTACACTCAAATTGACCCAAGTCAATACTACCTGATTTGGTCGAAACACTACGCCACCAAGCCGCTCGTACTTTTCTTCTGCATTGGCGAGATGCCGTTCCCTTACAAGACAGTTTTGATCGTTGGCTGCACGTCCGGCATTGGACTTGCCCTTGCCGAGCGCATGATCGAGAACGGCATCTATGTTATTGGGGTTGGCCGTCGTAAGGACCGCCTGGACGCATTCGTGGCCAAGCATGGTTCCAGCAAAGCCGCAGCGTCCCAATTCGATATTACAGACTTAGGCAGCATCAAAGACTGGGCTACCAGGTAAGCCAGGCCTAGCTAGTCAAGTTGGACGATCAACATACTAAACGTCCCCAGTGTTAGTCAGGCTCATCCCGCTATCGACTGCATCGTTCTGAACTCGGGAGTTCAGAGGGCTTTGGATTTCACTCGGCCGGAATCTATCGATATATCTCTTGTGGAGAATGAGCTGACTACCAACTACACATCGTATATCGCGATGATCGCAGCCTTTCTGCCACATCTGCAAGCGAAGGCCCCGAATCCAGCGGCGCTCGTCACAGTCACGTCAGGCCTAGCATTGGTGCCAATCCCGCGTCCGGCAAACTACTGTGCCACCAAGTCCGCTCTTCACTCCATCACGTGGACGTTGCGTGCGCAGCTCTCGCACGACGAAAAAAGCAAGCATATCAAGGTCGTTGAGATCATACCGCCCGCCGTCCAGACTGAACTGCATGGGCTCCAGGAGGACCTTGTTGCGAGGGGCGAAGGCAACTTTGGAATGCCGCTTCCAGAGTTCACTGATTGGGCGTGGGCTGGATTGCAAAAAGGAGACGAGGAAATCCCCGTAGGTGAGACGTCGCTTCGGAACCATGCAGCAGAGGCGGGCCGCAGGGAGGCATTTGCCAATGTTTTGGGTATGATGGGAAATCCCAAGGCGCCTTTCAGCGTAAGGGGCCGCTGAGAAGGATACATCCCCCAGAAGTGGGAGATTTTCGCCATCTCCCCAGGTGTAGGTGTAGATACTTCTATATGCAATAGACATATCTGTAACGTCACATACTGGAACATTCGTTGGTTCAATAAGACAAGCGCCTCCTATGTAACACGAACCAGTTCTTCGGCTTCTTGTGTCGAGGTTCCAACGGCCCGAGCTCCCTTGAAGGCTTGGACCACTTGTTTCCAGTTCACCTTCAACATCTTGGCCTTCCCTTTCCATTCACCCTCGCAATTGCCTCCTGAAGCATGGGCACGGTGAAATTGGCACCAGAACTGATGATGATCGAGTGCCTCCACGTACAGTCTAAGCTGCGGCACATTTGCATCCCTCAGAAATTTGAGGAAGCTTTGGAAAGGTGGCTCGGTAACAAAGCGAGGCGCCATGGTTTGTTTACCTTTGCACCGGCGGACGAGCTCGCATTCTTGGGCCGAATCATCGCCATCGCCGCCCCAAAAGTCGGCTGATGGGAAGAGACTGTGGATCTGGAGCTCCAGGCGCCGTAACGCACCGTGCTCCACCATATCCCGTAAAGCGGGCCCGTATCGGGCATAGAACAGATGGGCATGCTCCCTGATTCGAAACTGGATGCTCATGATCCGTGTATGACGACGTGCGCATATCCGCGTGGTTGGGCCGGCCAAGAAAGGATCCGGCTTGCCTGGGGAGAGCAATGTGTTCAGGACGACCTCGCGGTAGAAGATCGAGGCCGCCTCCGAATACATCCTCTCGCATGTCAAGAACAGACTGAGCACATCGCGATGCGCGTTGACTTGGGCCAGCATCTCAAGGACATGACGCCTGAGTTCGGGCGGAAGGTCGAAGAAGCGGAATGGGCCGGGCGGCTTCCATCGTGCTGTCTTGAGTTGCTGGAGACGGGATGAGATAGGCTTGCTGCGGATGGCAACGGTGGCCTTGCCCATGGCAAAACGGTGGCTGTTGGCAATAGCTTATTTGAGCGCCATCTGCTGCAGGCGACGGTGTTGCTCCAAGTGAGTGATGAAAGCAGTATCACTGAACAGGAGTTGTGGCTAATGTAATGTTAACTTGGGGGAACAGTTGCGGTAGGTTTAGTTTAGCTGCAGCAAGGTATGAGCAAGATCACGTGACCTCTGTGCGTGTATTGTGTTAGCTGGACGGCCGATGCATCGGATGAAGATCTTGTGATCGGTCAGCGTATGGCTGTCCTTGATTGTTCCAATCTTCATTGATCTGTCCTGATAGGCTTACAACTTCAACAGTCAGCATTATTTTGAAATGTCACTCAACGCCAATTTCCCTCCCAGGTACCAACTCCTAATCTAGCGCAAATGGTATCTCGTCACAATGACATCTCAGCCCAATAATTTGTCTTCCCAACATGAGGCAAATGCAACCAACAAAGAACGTTATCAACCAGGCGAATCAATTTTTCGTATCGTCGCCGCCGCCGCTCCACGCCATTTCACATGATATAGACCGGTAAACGACTGCCCATCAGTTCGCTCTTGCTCAATTGCACGTCTCTCTTATCAAAATCGTGCAGTAGTAGCCAGCAGAGCATTCGTAACACCAAAGTGCACCATATATCGCTGCGACGCGGCTCAAAACGATCGCTCATGGAAGTGCCCCAGGTGGTTGCACGGCCGCTTGGTCCTCTCATCGTACCCGCCCGGCTACCCAATCCGAGACCGATGGTATCAGTGCGAATGGGCCGCGGCGGGCCTCCTGAAAATTTCGAGATATGTGAGATAGGAGGTGAAGGGGTCGGGCTTGCGTTGGTAGCCTGATTCGGGGAGTCCGATGCAGGGTCGGCTCCGTGGGCAGCATTGGGGTGAGCACTGCCGGGCGACTGAGATGCCGCTGCGATCTGCTGCGGTCGATTCTGTTGCTGCTGCTCCTCCAAATAGGACTGCAACGCGACATCATGGACCGTCTGCGTCGTCTGCTGAGGACTATTGGCATGAATATGCAGTGAAGCCTGAGCAGCTTGCGGATCATCATACTCGGGATCAATAGTGATCACGCGAATGCGAATCTCATTGAAGTACTTGTCCATGAACAGTTGTTCCCTGTTTTCTGGCGGAACGCCAAGAAGATCGTCAAATGAAGGGGGTCGGTTTATTGGTGAGGATGGGAGGTTCGTGGTAGAGGCGTCCGCTTTTGTGTTTATGGCCAGTAACACTTCCTGGATATGCCGGCGCAACACATCAAGCACCACATTCTTGTCTTTGCTGTCTTCTGAGAGAAGCTCGTCTGTGGCGTCAACCACCTTGTGGATCTCGTCTAGATTCCCCGGGGTAAAGCGATCTGTCTGATCAGGAAGATTGCGCTGGAGTTTGCCGGCGAGAGCTAGGATCTTTTCGAGCTCATCTGTGAAGGAGTGTTGACTTTGTGCGCCAACCTTGATTCCTTCACGCAGGTTTCGTTCGAACTCGCGGAGCATCCTACGAAGGTTGAATCTTTGCGAATTCCATGCTACCAATGTTGGATTCGGCAAATAGCGGAAGGGCCGGCCGGGAACGTGTAGCGTCCGCCCCAGCATCCCTATGATTTCAAATGTCACTGGAAACAAGTGCGTCAGCTGCTTTGGGTCATCTTTCTGGAAGTACAGTGTTGTATTAGTATTGCACCCGATTAGACTCAGTGTGTCAAGGATTTCCTGGCGACTTCCAAGTTGCAACGTTTGTAGGGTCTTCTGCTCAATCATCCTGGAGGCCCATCTCTCATCGACGTCTCGATTCTTCTCTCGGTAGAAGGTTGGGACATTTCCGAAGCAGAGCTCCTTGACCTCATGTGTAGGAATAATCCGACTTTCGTCAAAGGATGCCCAACCTGTTTTCTCAAAGACGAAAACGATGCCGAAGTCATCAAGTCGGCTTCCAAGAAGACTGTACCCATTCCCTTCGGCGCGATATTTGTTTTGGTCCCGATTGAATTCCTTCCAGTAGAGCCCGAGCACAGCAGCTAGCTCGACTAAATGACAGATGGTTGTTATCGCATATGGTCTCTTGACCGTCGGCATCGCGTCGAAGCTTCTCTTCTTCCGTTGCATCCCAACGGCAAGAGTGGTCACATTTCCCTGCAACGAGGGCTGTGTAGCTTGGGAATTTCTCGCCTGGGCGTTCCGCCATTGTAGGCCCTCCCATAGCCTGGATTCCTTTTCCATCTTCTGGATAGCACCGAGGAGTGTGACCCAGGTGGCAAGCTCGTTGTCGACAGTATGCACTCTCTCTCGTTTGAGGTGCTGGTTGGTCGCTTCTTCATCCTGGTTGTCGATGACCCTAAAGTCTTCGAAACTCATTGGCGAACCGTTGGCGTACCAGATTTTGGCGTCCTTGCCATTGTCGTCCTTGACGGGCCCTCTCGCGTTATCGTTAGGCGCAAGAAAGATGACTGGGGCCTCGAAATCAACCTCGAGTCTCAACTGCCACCACTTGAACCATACGCGTGAAGAGCGTGCCCAAAGGCCCATGACCCGCTCATCGCAGTTAGGTAGACCCCTAGCAGTCGCAATGATGCTTTGTGCCAGCTGTACCACTGTTGTTATGAAGGCGATCACAGCGATGAGGAGTGCCACAATAGCCACCACGAGCTCATTGGTATCATCGGCCATTTTGGAAGGGTGGTCGCCAGCACTCGGCCTAGCTCTTACTGACCCGTGTATCTCCACTACCCGCCGCTCGACACGCTCCTTTTAGACTTGAACGGGCCGGGCCGTACCAGACAAACATCGGCCGATCTGCGGAAGGACGCTCTTTCTGACTCGGATTCCTTTGGCGCTCGACTCGTATATTGTCAATACGCGCAATGAGGTATCCGGCGATCCAATTTGCAGCAGGTTACAGGAAAAGCAAAGAAAACAGAAAATTTCGAGAGTCCGGAGCCTCGCCGGGCTTTGGGGGCCATATGGGAAGGGGGTTCCGCGCACTATTTAATCCGACTCGATCCAGGATGATGCGGCTGAAGCGCATCCACAACAGGTTAATGCAGTTGATAGGCTCGCTAACGCGCCAATACCCCGGGCCCCTGATCACCATGATCTTTCCTCTTTGAACCAGGAGGCTGACAGCGTGGCAGGATGGCGACATCGTTTCGTTTCATCCAGTCGAATCAGAAGAGGGTGGAAAGTTTGAGTGCTTTTTGGCCTCAACAAAACATACACAAATGCGGCGCCAATCGAAGCAGCAGCAAAGTTGCTACTGCGTTACTAGAATGCATACCGAACAGACAGTTTGTCCATCGTCCTCTAAACGGAAGAAGAAAGTCTGCGTCCTGAGGCTTGGACGTTCATTGGCAGCATGTTTCAAGCTAATTATAACACTCAAACCATATTTGGTCGAACTATACAGGAGCAGGAACTCTTGGCGCGACAGTCGCGAGAAACACCATCATGGATTATGTTGGTTATGAGATGCCCGCTACACTTTCAGCACGGCACAACTGATTGAAGGTCTGGCTGCAGCAGAACAGGGTTGAGAGAACTGATCCAGGCGAATCGCCCAATGAACTGGTTATAAATATCAAGTACACTGAAATTACAACATCTCCGCCAAGAGCACGCAAGTCAGAAGAAGCCATAAGCCACCAAAGCCGCAAACCGAGTACCATATCATTGTCCCAAACGCCTCGTTCAAAATTGACTCAGTATAGCCCCCATCATACGCCGTGAGGCGTGTCTCGCCCGTCCAGACTATTTATCCGGCTCTCGACTGGGCTGACAGTGATCGGACTGATTTCTCCACTCTCATGCATCACCTGGTCTTCGTCCCCTTTCTCATTTTCCTCATCGTTTTGGGGATGAATGGGACTGACGATCTCATCGAAAGGGCCGCCCCGATCTCCCCGCAGACTTGGTGCCGAAATCAAGCTGAGTCGATGGTCTATCGTGCGCCCGTCATCCTCAATGGGCGATACCTCGTCTGCCTCATCGCCCCTGGGAAATTCCTTCGATGGCCCGGCTCCGTCAAGATGGCCAATCCGGGTCTCGACTTCGTCGTTAAATGCCGCATGGATGGGGCTTATCGGATGATAGCTCAGCCGCGGGCCTTTCGACATGACCCTCGCCGAGTCCGGTGCGGTGGGCGACACTTTTAGACTGCTGCTACCCGGACTCTTCAACGGTGGCGGTATAGCGGTTGGTTGCCGCCCAGCAGGTATATTAGGCAAGCTGAGTGTCAGTATAGTTCGAGTCTCGCTCAGCCACTGCTCCGGGATCGGCGTCGACTGCGTGGACGGCGGCGGCGGCGGCGGCGGTGGCGGTACCGGATGCGATGCCAGAGGATCCGCAGATCCTAGCGGCCACTCGGGACCGTAGGACCGCCGGGTGGATTTTCCGCGCAGCATGCCGCTGCCGCTCTTTGCCACTGGTGAGGTCGGACTCATCACCTCGGGGATGGTGGACAGGCGTAGGCGCCGTCGGCGTTCGGCTTCGGGCATCACAGGAAGTGCGTCGGGGTTTGTGGAGACATTATTACTGGCTGCCACGGCGGCGGCAGAGGCATTGAGATGAGCCTGAAGTCTCTTGCGCCTCGCGATGAGGACTGTGGCTACGAGAAGTAGGATGACTAGGATAATTGCGCCCACGATGGCGCCAACGATTGCCCCAATGGACATGGGTTTGGCAGTTGTGTCCTCATCACCAACGGCGCCGAATGTGGAGCTTGTGCTATTGTCTATTTGTGTAGCAGAAGCCGTTGGTATAAGCTCTGGCGGGAAAGGATATAGCTGTCCGAAAACCTGTGTTGTCCCACAGGCGACGTTGGTATACGTGCTCCCAGGACTAGCGTCGGTGGTGTAGTAATGGGTCATACAATGCGGCGCCGTGCCTGCACTATCTCTCAAGTCAACCAACGACGTTGACAGAGATGGAAGATCTGCTTTTGTTCAAAAGCACTTACCAATATAGCACATGCGCTTTGTAGGCGTCATTGAAGCCTTCCTGACAGGTAGTATACACCATGGCACTACACTGGTCGAGCGAGCCACCGGGCGAGCCAGCACAACAGCCGCGGTAGTCTCCCAAGTTCATGCAATAGTCGGACGGGTTGGTGCAGGTAACTAAACCACAAGTCAGCACCAACGGCACATACGATGACATCCCCGGCAAATCAAAATGACGGCGTCCCCTTACTGGTTCTCCCCGTGGTAAAACCACAAGTGTCCGTCCCCATGACGAAGTCGTCTGTATTGGGATGCTGCGCGGGGACTACAGCCGGGGTCGTGATCTGCGGCGCTGTTGTCACCTGCCCCCTCGATGGACTATAAGTCCCCGTCTCCGACGTGATCTCTCTCACTCGTGGCATCGCTTCTTGTCGTGGTGCTATACCATGCAGCTACGAACTGATACACAAGGGGCTGGCTTGGCTGATGTCGGGATGTGAGGAACAACGTCGAGGCAAGTTTTCATCGTCGCTGATGGAATCGCCCATTGATGCTGGGGAAACCACTTTGGTGGCGGCTTGTGCACTGACGACCTCATCGCAATTGACGGGTTCATTGTCTCGCAAGCGGCAAAATGCCTGGCAGCCGGCATTCCAGCGAGATAGCCAAGTGACTAGGCCGGTACTTTTTCTTTATCTATTGAGTGAGACATGATGGGCTGCTCTGGAGAGTTTGAAACAAGGAGGACTTGAAAATGCAAAGAAAGGGGAGGCGCTTGGCACAATAGAGACGAAGACGATTACTTGGCCAGAGATAGTTCAATATAATTCATAAACGGCTCTACTAGCCCATTATCAGAAAGAAGAAGTCAAGACAGAGCTAATATTACCCCAGATTATGTCTGCTTAGATAGTACTAAAGACCGACAAGCTCGACAATGCGGTGCCAGGGTAGGCAAACATGGTGTTGGAAGAACATGACGAGCCCAACGCCGCGTTGTCGACCCAGGCAGGCTCCCAGTAGAACAAGCCGACGCCCGTGCTGACGGCATCGACAACCGCTGCCACCTTTTGCACAAAAGTTGTCTGCCCAGCGGCGGAGAAGGGAATGCTGGAGAGGTCGCTAGGGAAGGCGTAGGCCGGCGAGGAGCACGACGTGGGCCAGTCGGTTTCGGCGACGATGATCTCCTTACCCCACGTGCTAGCTAGGTTTGTGAGACTCGTCTTCAAGCTTGCAAGCGTGGCGGCCGAGTTGCTAGTACGAACAATGTTAGCGTCTGCTCGAGAAATCTTTGGCTGAGACCTTGTCTCATGAAAAATGCAGCCGGCGTGACGAAATGAGGAAGTTTGGGGCTCGATTATATATCGAACGTACTAGAAAGGATAATAGGAGACACCCATCATGTCAAAGTCGGACGTCGTCAGGGGGCCTTCGGCGAGCACGCTGGTGTACCACCACTCCTGGGTATCCCAGTTCCATCCGTTGTCCAGATGGATCGCGATCTTGGGCGTCGTCGCAAGGTCACTGTCCTTGACTCCGTAGGCGGCGGAGTGGAGGATCTGAGCGAGGTTGTACATGTTGCTTGTGGATCCGGTGGAGAAGAGCATGCCGGCAGTGATCTCGTTGCCGATGGAAACAATGGCGGGCGATACGCCGGCGTCGTTCATGGCATTGCACACATCCAGGGTGTAGTTGTAGACCTCCCATGCTAGGTCATCCACGGCGGTGGGCCATCCGGAGGGGATAGCCTGATCAGAAGGATCAGCCCAGGTGTCCGAGTAGTGGAGGTCGAGGTAAACTTCAAGTCCGGCGGCTTTCGCGCGCTTGGCCAAGGCGATGTTGTAGTCGAGGTTATAGTTGCCATCCGAGGGGTTGACCCAGACTCTTTGTCGGACAATGTTCACACCGTTGGCAGCGAGGATGGTCTCCAGCGCTTCGGTAGTACCGCTTGAGGTCGTGTAGGAGATGCCTGCCTTCTCCTCCACTGCGACCGAGGACCAGTCTACTCCCTTGTATGTTAAGGCTGCCTGGGCCAGCCCGGCGCAGAAAGTAAGAAGAGCACTTTGAAACAACATATTGACAAGAATTCAACCAAGGACTGATTAGGAACGAGAGAGTGGCTAGGAAAAACGAAAAACGAAAAACGACAAACCACTTGAGCGCCGAACGTGCCGTCTTTAATCACGTCCTTAGTCCATTTCTGGTTACGGAAACTCTTTCGGCCGCTTGACATCTTCCCCAGATTCCAATGGCGTAAGCATCGGAGCTATAGTTTCATTCAAAGCTCCGGGGCCCATGATTTCTGGATTTCCTCCAACAGGGAGGCCGTGAAAGAGGGGAGACCTAGATCCCTCTCATCAACCGTCGAATGTTTCCGGGAACACAACTCTTCCAGAGACCCATATAACGGCACATGGTTGTGGGCCAACCTATCAGTCTGAGGCACGCCACGCGGTGCCGGCTGCCAAGAGATCCACAAAGAAGAAGAGTCCCACGAGCTGCGGACGATGGGCCGCGGGAGACTCCCATTTTGGGCTGATGGTTCGTGAGCGGCGGAATGAGTCCCATCAATCCCTCTAATCGTCAGCTATCCGTTTGACCGTCAGTTATCCCCTATTCCAAGTCAGGGTAGTATTCATAAGTCAGGGGATCCCTTTTGCTTCTGACTAGGTTGGACCAACTGACTGAGAGGTTACTGCGAAAGCGTAGTGGCTGCAAGGATCATGGGCTAAAGAAGTCTTGGCTACTCCACACGACAGGGTATAATCTGGGGCGCAGCTGAGCTCCGTGATTGGCCAGCGGTTTCCTTGTACCACCGCATTGGTAGACTCTCGCTCTCGCTCCTCCATAGTGTCGTCTCCCAATGCTGACCTAGAAGAATAACAAGTTAGCGTGCCTTTACTCTAGGCTCCTTCGAGACGACCTAATCCGCCTCTAGGGAGCACTCCGCCCGCACTTAACCGCTCCGTAAACACCAAGATGAACACACCTGCATAGGGACCCAATACGAGGTCTATGGAATAAGTCGGGTTGGCATGGGAAGCGCGGCGGTGTAACATATAACAATGGAGGGTGAGAACTCCTTGTAGGCACCGCTACGAGGTTTGTCACGGTATCGTCACATACTGCGACGGATTGTAATTATAGTATGAAGGACGGGTTGCGTTGGGCGAACTCCCCGGCTCCGAGCGATCTCCAACTCTATCTCCGATTTGGTGTGTGCTATGGTCGCGCCAAGAACGTCGAAGCTGGCGTTCCTCCATTCGTCCAAACCCAGTTGGAGGACACACGAGAAATTGGGCCTGATAATGAGGCGTTTGCAGCTCAAGTATTGGGGCGTAACTCCCCTTGTTAGAGTTCTTGACGTCATACCAAAATGGATGGGCTGAACATATCCTAGAGTGTCAGGTCCTTGAACTTGACAACCTGCGGCTGTGGTGGCAGAAAGTTTGCAATCAGATAACTGACTCCTTCGTAGGGCTGTCGTTACCGGCAGTTCCGCTACTATTATGCGCCTCGAAAGAGTGACGCGTCGAATATCCTCTCAGACCAGCATGACCACAAATTTATGTTTTGACGACAATTTCTGACACCCGGAAGCTTCGGGACTACCGTAACGGGAACATCTAATTGCAAATGTCAGCTGACCAATGATGAGTGCCACCTAGAAGCGCAAATATTATCAAATCGCTTGGCGGCTTGAAGCCGACAAACCAAATCTGTTTTGGGATTCCCCAGACTCGCAGGGGATTTTCCGAGACTCCGCCAGAATTGGTGCATTCTGCCTCGCCCGTTCCTCGGTAACATTATATTGCACGGAATACTCGAGGCGCTGGGCAAACGCGTATGGCGGCTACAACGCTGGTTCTCGAACCACCATCACCTGCTTGAATGCCAGTACTTCGTAAAGGAAAGGAGATCGATGCAGCACCTTGAGGACTCGCACACCTCTCATCTGCATCACGTACGTCTCGAAACGGCTGTACCATACTAATGGGATCAAAGAACATCCATGTCGTTTGAATTTTGTTGGACCGTGAACTGGCTCCGCTTCTTCCTTCGGTACTGCTCAACCGGCAAGTATTGAGCGGCCCGTTGCCCAGCGGAGCCTGTGGAGCAACTGCTATAAGAAAGCTCGGTCCATCCATGTCTAGAATACCAACGACATCTGACCTTCTCCCAGCATGTTTTTGAACGTGCTCGTAATGTGGGCAAGTTAGAGTTGGTTAATCATTATTAGCACACCAATCTCGGGTGGTCAGTAACGACAAATCGCAATCGCCGCAACTTCCGAACGACATCAGCTTAAATGAAAGCTAACAGTCAACCAGTCAACCAAGCTAGACGTCCTGATCAGCGTAGATCTTGTCTAAATATATGCCAGCATCACAAGGAGGCGAAAAACGGACGAGACTGCACCGAAATGTATCCCACACTTGGCTCAAGAGCGCTGAGTAGTTGCATGTCGTTGGGAATAAGGGGCGCACCAAACTGAAGCTTCGTGATTGGTTGTATATTGGTTACTTACCAAAAGTAGTGCCTCAATTCGGTGGTCGACTGCATATCAGCAGTGATAGCGGAGGGTAATTTTGTCTTAGAAAATGCCACGGCCATCATTGATGCATTATTTGCTCCATAATTGTCAGGTGGTAGACGTTGCTTTATCTTTCCATAGCCACGGTAACTGCAGACTATGATCATGATTGTCCAAGCTTTGCCTATTCGTGTGGTCATTAGCCATTCCTTGACTTATACTATGCCAATTCGCTGCCTCAGTGGGACATACGCTTTAGACTTGATGTCTATCCATGGGTTTAGAGTATTGGTTAATAAATTTCGCGTTGTGAGAAAAGCGAAAACTCCGAGCTCACTATATCAGCGTGAGTATTGACGCGGGAGAGGCTCATTAGGGTCACACGACAATGGTCTGTGGCGCACTGCAGAATGCAGGTGTAGGAGCGTCAAGGTAAGCAACCTTAAAGACAAGAACGTGGCCCTGCTCGATGACCATATGAAAGGATTGATTGATCAAGCAGTAGTCGCCAGGAAGCGATCGAGATGGACACATACGTAGAGGTCGTGGATCTCGTTTCGAGGCATGTCTCGCGCAGCCTTGTCCGGCCACTTTCAATTCAAACCTAGAGAAGGCACAATGTCTCTAGTCGTCTGAGCAAGGGGATGAGATGTCGCCGCTGCTCTGTGGTGGCTTACCTGTAATTCTGCCTCATCTTCTTTTGGTTATATAAGGCAAGAAAGGGCAAGAACATACCCGGTCAAGAAACCATCGGATACCATCATCCCCCCCTCGAGTCTATGACAAGCACGAGTGAGTGTCTCGCGAATGACTCCTCTCCCGCAGGTTATATGGGTCAGCTACTCAATCGAAGTCCAACGATGAGGGCGCAGCCTTCGTATCGAGTGCCACTATACAGCAGTAGCCGCCACCAGCGACTAACACAGAACGAAGGTCGGGGGTCCTAGAGTTGTCCACTCTGCAGTAGGTCGCTCTGTGTTGTTGTTATTGCGAAAAGAGCCGTCGTATGAAGGAGGAACTTCCAGCCCTCCGGGGTCCTGAGGGTTGGTGGGTGGCCGAGTATGAGACGGACAAAAATATACCATAATACTCTACAAAACAAATATATCACTTACCTTGGTTTTGGCACATTGACACAATGGTGGTGAGAATGCGACTCAACCACGCCAATTTCTTGGTCTCATAGACTTTTGATGAAAACGCAGTGCTCAACACATGTTCATATAATCGGGAACTTGAAACCACTGCGCAGTCATATTCACAAAAGTAACACCGACCACTACTTCATGGTCCGCCTTATTAGTTGAGGATAGACAGAAACTGCCGAAGCTACCGCCGACCCTAGTTTGCCTGTGTGAGCGTGCGCGATGAGGAAAGACGGCGAGGCTACCTGTACAATGAGATGGCAACTGCGCAGCTTCGCTGATCAATAAACCTCACTGGGGGACAACACCATGGCTACTGGCGACGAGATCAACCACCACGAATCAATCCACCTCAAGCACTCTTTAGTTTCGCTGCCGTACTTCGCAACCATCACCTCTATTTTGCTAGTGCTGATTGCGATCTTCGCGAATTCAGCTCTCCCAAAGCCAATATCGAGCTCGGACCCAACTCGAAGGGTTGTCCCGGTGATCCAAGCGCATTGTATGTGGATAAGCACGCTCAGACAGATTGCTAGCTAGAAATGGCTTTGACATGGGCTTGTGTCTAATTCGACGGCGATATGAAGCCTTTCCCCCATGTGGTTGGGATATATGACTGAGCTCGGAGGTTGTTCCTGCCCAAGGAACGTCGGCCAGTGAAAGCCGCGGCGGCCCTTTGAAGATTTCTTATCAAACAATCATCCCGGTAATTTCCAGAAATGACCCATACATTAACTCCACGCATCAGTTTAGTAGCACAGGCAGTAGTAGCATAGGCAGTGGGCGTGGCTCTGTCGAGAGAGCATTTGTCGTCAAAGACTTAAATACCCGGCACCCACTGGACAGGTGAACAAGAAGCAGCCAGCTGCGCACGGCCGACGATTCCCTACTAGTAGAAGCGATACAGTCAGCCAATTTCAGATGTTGCAAAATTGGGATTCCTGAACCCTTTTAGCCCAATAAGTACTTTTTCGACGCTGTCTGGTCAGAACGAGCCAAGCATCAGCAACATGTATGGCTGACGGCAAAGGTTTGCAAGGTGCGGTGAGAAAGATCGCCGCGGTCGCGTCGGGAACCCATCAGATTGCGACGACTGTCCCACTCGCTGTCAAATCGCTGTCAAAGCCATCTCCATTTGTGGGCAGATGCGCCAGTTAAACTCGTCTTAGTGAGGAGGGATATGGTAATAAAGGTATCCGTAGATAATCCGTAGAGGATAGCTTCAGCTTGCGCGACACTGGGAATCAAATCCTTAGGTCGTCATGATAAGCGACCGGGATTGATGAGCAAAGAAACACATGGGTACCAGTGGTTTCATAAGTGTGAGAGCCTGATGAGATGAGGTCGCACCAGCTTAATAATGATGGAGCGCTATCAATCTCCCGCTCGGCAAGAAATGCCAAGCTTTCGGTCATTAAAGCCGGATCTACGAGATTGGAGCTCGAGGGAGGCCTGTCAGGTCCCCCAGGTACCTGTGGCTGGTGAGTCCAAGAGATAACAAAATAGGACCGTTGGGCCGAAATTGAGGTTCAAATTCATATCATCTCAGGTGGGAGAAGTTTTAGAGGCTTGATCAATCTCGCCCGGGCCTATCCCAAGATGCTGGAACTGCAACTTACTCTCTGTGCGACGCTTTCAATCGTGGTAGGCACATGGGAATGGACAACGGGAATTGCGTCGCTAGCGAGACTGACACGAGCACAGGCACAGGCAGTCGCACCCGTACAGCGGCTGGGGCGACACGCAGCAACCCAACGACGTTCCCCAACGCACCATCGTATCCGCAGTCATGTGAACTGAGTCGAACTGTTCCGAGTCCCGAAAGACGGCCGTCACCCACTTCTGCTGCATGTGTTGTCTCCGTAAATGGGCAAGCTCTTGGGCGCGATTCCAGAGCTAGCGATCGTTGCGAGGTGATTCCAGGTGAATGATGTCGTTGATATGTATGCGCTGTTCGGAACGTGTCTCGAGCTTCCTGTCGCCAGCGCTATTGAGAGAAACTAGGGGCGATTGGCGCCGCAAAAGAGGACACCCAGGTGAGCCGCGTACTTAGTAGTCCCTGCCAATGGGGGGCCCGGCGCTGCTTTGGGGTACTTGCAGGGCAAGCAGATGTCTTATCCACGGACGCGCCACAGCTGTCTGGGAAGCTAAGGACAGACTAGCGAAAGTTTGGGCAACTGCAACGTCCCAAACACTGTCGTCTCATTGGCCAATGGCACCTACCGACCTCCCCCAGCAACTCGGCCTGCCCTGGTGCTGCCTTGGTGTTTCTGATTTGGAGCTCACCAGCCACTTCTGCTGAACTCTGATAGCGGACAGGAGGTGCATGCGCATGGGTCCAGCGCGGGCTAGCAGGGCCCAGCAAGGCCCAGATAGCAGTTTTCCATACTTTTTTTCATATTTTCTCAGGGACTAGCAGGGGTGGCCTGGGCGGGAATGAGCAGAGATGCGTCGGCCTGCGTCGCATCCTGGTCGGACGACTGATCGTGAGAGCTCTCGTCGTCGGCGCGCGCCTGCTGCATTCGCCATTTCCCCATGCTCCGGCCTGGCTGTTGTGGCCTGCGGGAGATTTCTGTTTGATTAACCTCGCACCTGCCCGTGCTTCAAAACCGCACCTGTTCCCTCCCTCCCTCTCGCCTTCTGATTCCGTCCCAGCTTCTGCCTCTGTTTGCGAAAAGACTCCGGTCAGTCAGTCACTCTTGGTCATAGTTGTCTTGTGGGTCCCCCCGAGCACTCCGAAGTACAATACACATCCGTATCTCTCCCGTCAACAACAACAAACGAGCATCGTCACTTTGCAATTTCACCACTGCGCGAAATTCCAGTCCGCTCTTGGCACTCGACAGCATCTTTTTGCATCAATTCCAACACACTCCCACATAACTTCGCCCGAGGCCATCATCCAAGATGTTCACCCACAAGGTTGTTGCCGTCGCTCTGTCGGCCTTGACTGTTGTCTCCGCCGCCGGTAACTCGACTTTCTCCATCGACCCCAACTCGGTGACTCTCAGCCAGAGAGGTATGTTTCTCCCTGTTTCGCATTCATCACTGTATCTGCATATGTCCGAGATCAGAACACAATATTGACACCGAACTTTTATAGCTGCTTGGTGCACGTCCGAGATCAACGTCTGCGGCCAGATCTGCGACTACACGGCCAACAACTGCGACCCGGTGAGCCCAATAATATCTTCATGCTTGGATGTTCCATCTCACTGACATCCCCCAGGCAACGCTCGATTACACTTGCACTTGTTCCAGCGGTTCTTCTCCCGACATGAATGAATATCAAGACTCGCTTCCATTCGTAAGTTCCCTGCTTCGACCCATATATGCCAGATCTCCACCCGCCCGGAAATGCCGCTGACGCTATTCTATTTAGTACATCTGCACCCAAGCCTTCGATAACTGCATCTCTGCGAACGTCGGCAGCCAAACTGGCCAGGCAAACTGCACGACCACCATCAAGGACCAGTGCGGCACTAAGCTCGCCTCCGATTCCTCTTCTTCCACCACGTCTGCTGCCAGCTCTTCTGGCACCGCAACCGGAACCGCCACCGCCGCTTCTAGCAGTGGTACCGCCACTTCTTCCTCGTCTTCGAAGGCTGGCGCGATGCCCACCGGCGTCCAGCACCTTGGAAATGGCGCCGTTGCCGTCGCTGTTGGCCTACTTGCTTATGCTTTGTAGAACATGGTAGAGGCTTGACGTGGCACAACAAGAGACGCTCGGAGAGCTCACCCGCATGAACGACCAAGAGTCCATGCCCAAGTGTGCAACAGGGTTGCACGGGTGATTCGCTATTTTACTTGTACCTGCTCTGGTCGCACCCGTTACTCCTGGGATCGAGAAGACTATGTGGTATGAGAGGTACATCCTAATGCACGAGGAGACGATAACAGGTTTGATGATTTGGCATACGAGAGGAGGTGGAAACGAGCATGGTGTTTGGCATTGATTTACATCTTTCTTGGCACAGGTCTCGACTCTGGTCGGAGAGGAAGACAGTGGATAACTCGCGCGGCAGCATCTTCAGGTCATGGCACCCAGAATAATAGAGCTTGTATCAAGAGGTTGAATGCCTTCTAGTCCGTCCTTTTCTCGTGATATCGATAACTTGAAGCTATTGGCTGACATGCAAAACACTGGTCGCGTATATCGGTGGGGCACTGCTCACTTAGGCATGAGACCTCGCGAATAAGCCGGGGGGGAAACTTAGTAATTCCACAGAGGTAGTGTTCCTTAAACTATGGTCGTCTCAAACCTTGCCCAAATAGTCGCCCTGCTTTCCAACCAACGCGCCAAGCCCTCCCAGGCCAATATCCCAGAGTAAATCCTCGAGTCCATACTTCCCCAACGGCTCCGCCACTTGAAAGTTCTGAATCTCTTGCATCCGCAATTCCTGCAATACCTCCTTGTAACCCTGACTGACAAATATCATAGCACCATACTACAATCCCAATACAGGCAGTAGTCCACTGCTTTAGCCATTTCGAGTCGAGGCTTCCCCCTGCCTGTAAAAAGCCAATACTCCAGTCCATATCCGGATGGATAGCCCCTGCTCATGCGAACCAGTGATATATCGTCCCTTCCAGGTCACCCAATCATGATTCCCAAAGTCGTAATTCAGCGTGCCGAAGCCTTGACTATGAGGGTCGAGGAGGTTTCCCAGGCAGACAGGTCATGGGTTCGCGGCGATATTGCAGAGAGCTACCATGGTCGAGATCTGACGTTGTTCGGTAGCAGGAGCCTCCGATGTTATGTCCATTGCGTCCCATGAGGTCGTGTCCTCAAAACCGTGCGCTCTCATCAGACGCCGCGGCGCTCACAATGCTTAATGGCTGGCTGGCGAATTCACTCTGTGGTGTGTGCCTTGCCAGAGGATCTGAAAGAACATTATTACGGGAGCTGCTGTATGCAGAGGTCTATAACTCACCTAGGTTGAGGCGGCCTTTTCCAGACTGCGGCCGTTTAGCGATCCCCTTACTGGTGTTGTGTAACGCATTCTCAAGTGATTGATCTGGGTCTTGTGGTGCGGTCGTAGATCTGGTTAGCTTGTCATTCTCTGGGAGCACTCTTCTCCCGGCGGTGGCTGTGCTTAATTCAGGAGTTTCTACTCGATTGATCCAAGCTGCAATCATTGCTTGAGTCATCGGGACGCTCATATCATCCTCAACCTCATCATATTCCTCGGGAGGGCTGTCGACGCATTTGGTGCTATACCCACCATCCCCGTGATCCAATTTGGTCGCCTGGGCCAAACTACCTACATTAAAGGCTGTCAGGGGAACATTGACATCACACCGCCTGGCATACATTTGCTGCACATGCCGCTGTCCCGTCATTTTCTCTATCCTCCTCCATTCCGGCGTCTTCTCTGTTAGCCAACAGTCATGCCGGAACCAAAAGTCCGCGTGTTCGTTCGTCCAGCCATTTGCCATCCTGGATCCCTTTCTCAACGCGTGCTTCTGCCTGGCGGCCCGCCGCCTTGGATCGTGGAGCCGGGAGAGCGTCGGCTCAGCGGTCCATAGGAACTGTGCCATTTGTTCGACTACATGGTCGGGGAACGGATAGTGTAGATGCTCGCCCATGCCTACGCGAACTTCGTATGTACACGCCGGTGTGGCAACAACTCGAAAGCGGTCTTTGATTAATCGGACCAAGATGTCAACTCCATCCCAATCTTCCCCCTGAGCCACAAACACAGGGCTCGTTATTTGGATACCGATCCATGAGTAGTTCTTATCCAGTTCATTATCCGATTCCAGAGTCTCATCGTGGATCTGTAACTGAGCTTGGGTAAATCCATCAATATTGATTCCTGGGCGAATACGGATTGGTACGAGACCGTCGTCAGCATGTGAATCGATCGCTCCCACCGGGAGGGCGGCAACCAGAACGCGCAGCTTGACGCTGAAACTGAAACGAAAATCCATCAAGATAAAAATCTTACTGCGTGCCAAGGAGTGTGGTACGTTGATGTTCGCGGGAAAAATTGGCTGTGAAGTTGAAGCCCCTGTTGTAGCTTGGCAGATATGACAGAATAAAGAGCCCCAGCACCAGCATAGCGAGTTGTTCACCTATTCACTTAGTCAGTCAGTAAGTCACTTGATAATCATTTGGTCTAAGATTGGACCATGTCATTAGAAGGAGTAAGAAGTATACCAGCAATGTCTAGCATATTTTGTGATTATATGACGGTGACTAATTAGGAACACAACTATGTACATATAGAAGAGCAATATATTGCCTCTGCAATGGAAATTTCACGTTCTTATTGACATGCATCGTATCCCCATCGCATCTAAGGAGCGGAGGAAGATGTATAGTCTCACAATCGATCATCTGTCCGAGGGAGGGTTGTGCCTTGATCACACAGAGGAGTCAATACTAATAAGTAAATGATTATGTTTAGCTTAATGTCCCACCAAGACTTTCTAAACTGCACACATATATAGCTTACCTTGTTTTTTTTTTCTTTTAAATTATATTTCGACACCATGGAATTTTCTTGTTAACTTTAATACAGTTAAATCTCAAAATTCCAGGACGGGGAACACGTAACGTCAACCCCAGAGCCTTCAAGACATCGACGACTACTCACTTCGAAAGTTGCCCCAGAACATAAGTTTTCATCATAATGTGCTGGTGGAATTACCCGGTTCACAATGACCACTGCTCCGCAGGAGACCGATACATGAGCTTCTGCGGCCAGAGAGGCTATTGCCTTGGTATGTTGGACCGCGACATAGACTATGGTGATTGCCCCCAGCACTCCATCGAGTATTCAACCTGCGGGTCCGCTGGATCCCCTGCCGCAAGATCACGATAGAGAGATCAGGCAAGTAGCGGATGATCACGCCACGTGAGCTCTATTTCTATCTATGTGGCAGGATTTCCTTCTCACGATACATGGTCTCATGTAGGAATTTTCTGGCACTCATCGTTTGGCCATTTGATTAGCGTCTAGTCTAGAGATCCGGGAGGATCTGACCAACTTGGAGCTAGAAATGGGTAAGACGTGTAAAATGGAACAAACATGTCATTTTATTCATCACATGCATTATAGTGGACAAATTTTATATTAGGAAAGCATTGTATTCATCAAATGCTATCTAGTGTACAGTCGAAGCCAAGAGGTTGAATTGCAGAATACAAGTAAATGTTTCCGCCATTAGAACACTCCGGCTACCAGCCCGAAAACAATGTAAAACCAGAATTTATCGTCATCTTCAAAAGACCGTCAGACGCCAAAGCCATGCCATCCATGTCAATGTCCATCGCTATATAGTATGATTACCAGTGAACTCCAGAGTCATGCCGAGAGGTGTGAGTGTTGTTGATGTTGTTGAGGTGTGGAGGGATTGCAAGGAACATGCATCACCATGTTACGATGCCAATGTTACATGCAAGCACTCTAGTTGATGGCGATGCGGCGGCTCTCGTGCTTCTTGGCCTTCTGGACAGTGATGGTCAAGATGCCATTGTGAAGTGAAGCCTGAACCGAGTCGTTGTCGATGCGGCTCGGGAAGTTGAAGGAGCGGGCAAACGAGCCAATGTTGCGCTCGACCAGGTAGTACTTGTGCTTGGGCGACTCCTGCCTGGGCTTCTCGGACTTGGCGGCCTCGACAACGGTGGATGCAGGCGTGTCCTGAGGGGTGGACTGAGATGAAGCCACATTGCTCTTCTCCTCGGGATCGTCTTCCACGGTGGCATGATGCGACTGCGACTTGACCGAGGAAGTCTCGGCGTGCTCGTCGCCGGCCTCCGTGAGGGCGCCGCTCATCTCAGGCTTGCCGTCAATGAGACCGGCGGGTGGAGAGCCGGCGGTGTGGGTACGCTCGACCTTTCCCCGGATCTGGAGTGTTTGCGGGTCGGTGAACTCGATGTGAACATCTTCCTTGGCGAGACCGGGAAGCTCACCGTGGAGCTCATAGGCAGTCTCCGACTCGATCATGTCGAACTTTGGGTTGAAGAAACTGACATTGTTGCGGCTCTGGCGAGATTGGCCATTGGTGCCGTTGGACTGAGTTGAGTAGCGGTCAAAGTCGTCAATGAGTCGGAAGAGACCCTGGAAGTTGGGCTCGGGGACGTTGTAGTAGTGGTGAGGTCTGAAGAATGAGGCCATTGTGCGTGATGGGTTGATGGTTGCTGGAGTTGTGGCGATTCTGATGATGTTGCGTGGAATTCTTGAGGATCGTGTTAAAGACGTTTTGCAAGGCTGCATATGAAGCTCTGGTTGTTGTTGCTGTATTGTGTTCTGATGAATGAAGGAATTCCTCAAACACGGTCTCGAATCCTGGATTTATAGATTGGAGTTGTCTGTTTCGCAGCTTCCCCATGTTTCCGGAACTGCTTAGAAATTTCCATTTTGGCTTATTTCAGGCGGCCACGGAACTCGTTTGAAAATTCTAGCAGTTTACGGAATTGTGTTCGTGGTATCTGGAACACTTGGTGATTATTCACGATGTTTCTGGAATGTCAGTCAGCAGAAGACCCTGGAATAGTCTGGAACGAGGCGGAGCTATTCCATTAGCTCTGATGCGTGATTGGTTGAGGCAAGACCCCACAATGGTTCCGGCCGCTCGGGCTGCACGGTGGCCTGCTTATTTACACCAACATGGAGTTGTAACACCTATATCCTTGCCATAGTATATGCAATACATGGATGCAACTTTAGGTCCACGTTATGGTAATGATCGATCGCATCGCAAGTGCACGATGATGGGCTTGCTTGATTGTAGTCTGTGCTCTGTCTGACGTTTCAGCCGTAGTATGGACCATGTCTATACGTCGAGGACCAACGAAACAAAGGCCATCCGACTCTAGGACTGTCTGACAGGTCAATCTAGTGTAAACCAGGAGGATAGATCCCCATTGTTAAACTTGACGATACCCTCGACCATCCGATACCGAGGACCCCATAAGCACACCGCAGACGAGAAAGTTGAGGGGGATTACGGCATCCCACCTTAACAGGTAATAATTATCATCGAACGTAAACCCACTGGTTATTAATGCCTACAATAATGAATAGGGCATTTCCGTGGTAGAAAAAGTTTAATGTGCAGCGACTCATCAACAGAGTCAAACATTACGATGCCAAGACGTGCGGACGCACCTGGAGAAAAGGCGGAGACTTCCCCATGGGTCTAGATGGAAAGTGGCCTGATCTTGCCGTCCGCAACGACATCTAGAGATCCATGCAGTCGATAAGGTTAAGTAGAAGTATGTAGGCATGCATCATCCCGCGTTGGTTACTTTCTTAGTGAGGCCTTCCTTTTCTTCTTTTGCTCGAGACATTTTGCCTATTGAGCTTGGTCTTACGGAAGTCCTGAGCGGACGAGTTTAGGCGGCCACGTTAAGAGCCCAACCCAAGATCGGTGAAATGTTTACCGTCCACCAAACAAAAGTCGCTGGGTCTGACTGGTAATCAGGTCCTCGAACAGTCACGGTACCGTGGCCGAATCCATAGCTTCGCTCCCAAGACCAGAAAACTAGTGTGCACGTGTCAATGGAGAAAAAGAAAGCTGAACGTCAGTCTACAGGATGGTATTCATTGGTCGCCCGTCCTTAGAAACAGCCGGGTTCTCCAAATCGCATTTAGCTAGCCCCGGGGCAGACAATGGCATTTCGACAATCCCATTTAAGAAGAGACAGCCGTCCAGTGTTGGGGTTGCGGCTGTGCAACGCCACCCAGCCTGAGCCAGAAATAAGATTACGTCAAACAATTGGACGATGATCTTCCCGTCTTGGCACACGTCTTCGACCATCCATGACGTCATTTTCCCAATGCGGGTCCCATGAAGTGTCGGAATACTTTTATACAGAACTAAGATCGAGAAAAGCAAGTCGACCCTCATTTCAATGGGACGCTAAAGTGGATTTTCGGTCCTTTACTATGTGTGATTGCGTGACTTTGGGTGCATCGTAC
The DNA here is from genome assembly GCA_039778275.1 of Seiridium unicorne. Taxonomy (NCBI): domain Eukaryota; kingdom Fungi; phylum Ascomycota; class Sordariomycetes; order Amphisphaeriales; family Sporocadaceae; genus Seiridium; species Seiridium unicorne. Next base: position 155,636 of record JARVKF010000168.1, read on the forward strand.
GATGTTTTTGCCCAAAAAATCAAAGTCAAAACAGTATGACAATACAAACTGATGCTATGGATATGACGTCTTTTGTGATGTTTTGACTGCCACACGTTGCACAAGTAGATTGACTCGAGAGTTGGCGAAATTACACAAGCAGGCAAATGGATACGAATAAGTAAGTAATATAATATTATCTGCCTTGATTCGGCCGCCCCGGATAAAATATGGCCCACAAGGACAAACCCAGTCATCATCCCATTGACAAAAATGTACCCCCTATCAGACGGGCTATGATGAAGTATGCCTATGCGCAGCATGGCGTTGGAGACTTGCTCGAGCTCTAGGTGGTGAGAACATACTATACACAACGCGTAATGGCTGGATTACTGCGAAGGATAAGGAGCGCTCATTGGCGGAGGCGGTGGATAGCCTGCAATCACAGGCATGTTTTGACGCATCCCCATTGAAATTGGTGGTGCAGGACTCTGAACTCGGTTGAAGAGTCCAATTAGTCTTCTTCCCACCGATGGCTCCAGCTCGGTCCCGTCACGAGCAATCTTGACTTCCCGATTCGAGTTCCAGGGGTTTCTTAGTCCTCTTGTTCTATAGAACGGCAGCCGCGTGGTAGATAACCATTCCAACTTGAAAGGCTTTCCCCACGCCTTGCCGCCTTGTTCGCCATCGAGGTCGACGCGGGCGCTTGCAGAATCCTCCGAGTCGGTTTCCGTTGGTTGTGCTTCGCCATCCTCTCGTTCGATCTCCCAAAATATGGTGCCACGTGCTGAGTCATCAATGATATTTCCTCGTGGGCAATTGTCGGTAGCTTCTGTGGGGATTGCCTTGGGCAGGTCTAGATCGTTTGTGGCTTGGGCTTTTGGGGCAAATTCGATAGCTGCCGCTGGATCGTTGTTTATAGGTGACACCATCCTTGCATATCCAAAATACTCGCCCGATTTGTTCGCTGAGAACACAAGGTAGACGTTGTCGGCTGCCTGTGAGGGACTGTGTAAGTGCAAGTCATGAAGTACACGAATATTGAATATCACGTTGTGACATACCTTGAATGCGCTGTTCAGCGATTCTTCATTGTGAGACTGTGTCGCCCATACACCGTTTCTGACGCTCAAGTCCAGATCCTCCACAGTCAAGCTCTTCAAAACAAAAAATTTGTCTTTCTGTTGAGCATCACCGCCGCCGGGAGCAATCTTTGGCTCTGTTACGACCTCTTGACGCGTCACAGCCTCTCCGTCCACAGCGGGTACCGTTGGAGACTGCTGAACTAAAGTGGACTCGGGCGGCACTGTCTGCGCATGGGGGGATGTCGAAGAGGGCCCCGTGGGCGCTGTTTGTCCGGACGAGCCCTCGACCGTGCTCTTGCGTAGGCGACTGACCAGGCGAACGGACTGAAATTTCGAGTCGTGCAATTTTTGTTGCGCACGAATGCAACTTTGCTCGTCCTTGAAGTTCGCGAATGCGCAATTGCTCTTAGAGATGAGAAACAGCGACTCGAGACCAGAGGCTTCATTGCACACATGGTGAACCAGACTCATCAAATCCGTCTGTGGCGGTAAATTGCCTATCCAAATAGCGTGGCCTTTGTCGCAATGTTAGCCACCTTGAAGCGAAGCGAACAAGGTCCGCAGTTCGTTGGGAGACTTGGAAGAACGTACCACTTTGTCGAGGTTTTCGAGGAGGGCCGCGAACCACATTTGAACTAGCTCGTCCATTGTTTGTACCTGGACACCGGTGTCAGTAGTTGCTTGTCAGTAAGAGCACGGATTTTGCTCCTGCGCCTACCTTCTGAAGCCGCATAAGCGCCGCCGCCAGCTTGACCCTGGTATCCTCCAGGTGAGCTACCTCGTGGATCATGTGCGATATACTGGGTGGGCATCATGTTTCCCGGCATGTGTGTATTATGGTTTGGGTAATGGTTTGGATGGGGATAGTAGTAACCGGCAGGTAAGGGCTGTTGCGCATGGCTCATCATGTGTTGGTTCGGGTAGAAGCCCATACTGTGTCTGGGCGACATGTTGGCCTGCTGTTGGGATGGTGGTAACTGTGTGTTGTAGTAGGTCGGCATGTGCGCATGTTGCGGCATGTAGTATTGCTGGCCGGCAAGATGGTTCATGTTGGACTGTCCCGCGTATGGGGCCATCTGTGGTAGGATCCCAGGCGACGAGCCATCGGTATTGTATCGCGTTTGACTGACGTGGTTGACGCCAGGTCGGAATGCAGGTTGGGGCAGCGCATTCGCCATTGCGCCCATGTTGTAAGGGCCTTGGGAGGCCCCGCGCCCATTGACTTGCGGTTGTGTCATATCGAATTGGGAGGTGAAGGCATGCTGAGCCGGGTCAAACTGTTGTTGGTAGTGTGGCTGAAAGGCCGAACTGCTTGGGTTGGGACCTTGGGCGAACCTTCCCTTATTATCGTCAGGGGCAGATGCGCGGAAGGAGTTGTTGAGGGCCTCTTCGTCTAGGTGGTCGTTCGGTGAACTCGAAGGCGGCGGTACATCTCCCATTTGGCCTGACCAGCAGCATGAGCGTTCCGTGACCGAGAGGGAGGTTCAAAGTCCCGGGTAGCGAGGTGAAGATATGCTAATAGTCCGGAGAATTATTGCGACGGAGCCAGAGATATAAAATCGTGGATGGTGCTAACAATAGCCCTCGGGCGGTGTGGCGCTCAAAGCCCCAATCGATGGGTCGGCAAGGGTACTATGGCTCTCGAGAGGGACGAGAACCGGCAGAGTTGAGTGCCGAAGGCCTTGTTACAAGGGTCGTATGTGAGTATTGCCTGTCTCAAGTGGTAATCCAGGCCTCGGTGACCCTACGCTACCGAATCACAAGGACACAAACCAGCGGCAGCGCCCGAGGGGTGTCTAGTGGGAGGCCGCTCAACGTAAAGAAACAAAGCAGCTTTTCCAGACGACAGGAAACCAGATAGGGAAGTCCAAGGCGGGAGGCGAAAAGAAAGTCCAGGACCGTAGCAAGAGGACGGGGTGTGGCTAATTTAGGAGGCATGTGTGCAAGCCGACTATCTTTTGCCTCTCACTGAAGCTAGCTACCCGAAGTGCTATGCCTCTGCTACGTTAATTAGGTATGAGACGACAAGAAGGCCCACATAGGGGATCATGTCACCACCGAGGACGAACTGGCAAGGTACCGGCGAGTCGCGACCATGCGGATACTAAGTCGTAGGGCTCCATTGTGGTCCCTTGGCTGGCAGGGTGGTAGGGGTCCCGGAGTGATGATCTTGTGTGGAAGCAGTTGAGCCCCTAGCCCTTCCGTTGTACAGCAGGCGAGTTCGGTCCAATGGGGACACAGGGAGCTCGAGTGTCCATAGTCGTCAAGAGGACCAAAAACTGGGGTGTAAATGTGGTCATTTGCGTTAGCACCTAACCCGCGTTGTCTTCATGGTTTGCCACTCGGGCCCGGGTTGCGAGCTGCACTTGCAGCGTTTGACAGCCAATGCTGGCATGCCCAGCCACAATTGTTCTAGGCCTGGCTGGGCCATTGGTCCTGCCGAGGGGACCATGTCAAGGCCCCAATATGAATGGTTGGGAGAACTGTAGTGCACGAACGAGGTCACGGTGACAGACGTGCCATACTGTCGTTCACGGGCGCCTGGTCCTAGGCGTTGGGGTGACAACTTGCCATTCTGCATCGGCGCCATTCGTAAGGCATAGCGAAAAATGACGATGGCTTGCGTCAATCCAGGAACCGTGAGACTTCAGACACGCGATGCTGGAGCTTGCGGTACTTGCCGCCGGCGAGCCTTCCAACAAGGGTCCAGGGGTTTCTTCCTAGGGACGGGCCCAGCCAAAGCAATAGTCGAACGGGGCCGCCATGATTCCCAGGAAGAGCGCGGCTACTACCAGCTCTCTTTGGCTATCGTTGCGCGTGCTATGTGGGCTTTGCGACCTGCGCTCGAGGCGCGCATTGGGCGATACTGCTGCAGAGCACAGCGACCAGGTATGTGGAAAGGGGAGATCTGGACTGCGAGAGATGCAGCACAGCACATGACATGTCAACGAGAGTTGGCGGCCGCGTGAGACGCTGGCCTCGGCCTGCGTGGGGATGTATGGGCATCCTGCAATCCCAAGCCGGCCGGTCTACAGGACTACTATGGTATAGACTATTATGTGGAAACACACTTGGAGCATCTCCAGGGTTGTCGAGTTCTGCCCGTACCGCAAAGTACACCAGACCCTGCGTGGCCCTGGGCCTTAGCACAAATCGAGGAATGATGTCGTCAATGACCCCAGTGCGGTGGAATTGGTGGTTAGCTGCGCTTGGTGGCGCCCCCACTCGACGCTTGTCAACTGGTACCTCCCTGGTTCAATCCACCTCAAGCCTTGGTCCGCCCGAAATACACACTCTTCGGACAAAGTGGTCCTCTTTCACTCGGCCTGGCCCAACGACATGCCTGACCTGCTAGAGCCGAATGAGCGCTTGATAAAATGCCGGTCCCGCGGGCTGATGGAGAGTCTCCCTGATGCACCATTTCCGTAGTGCACACATTTCGTGAATCACCTCTGGGCTTGGGCTCTGACTCTTGTGCTGATTGAGGGCAGGGCGATGACATAGCTGTTGTCAGGATCGGGAAGGATCGACGGCGCAAAGATGGGGTTCGGCATGGCCCAATTGCTAGGATGGGAATTTGCAGAAATGCCATTGCTAAGAAAAAAAGCTCTGGCGTCATCTGTGGAGAACGCGCGACAGTTTCCCCATTTTCAGCCATCGACGGCAATGCCATGCCGATCTCCCCTAAGCCCTCCGTAAGCCCTCGGTGCGCAGGCCTCAATCCTCAGACTTATAAGCAGAGAATCAAGCACTGGCAGAATAGCCAATTGCTTCAACGAGCCACTGCCCTACAGCAGAGCCTCAATCTATGGCCCCTCTGGAGTTCGCTTCGACAAGCCACATTGGCAACCAGAGAGCGAATTGATGGTGCTGAATTGGCCAGTTTGAGTTTGCAGAAAACTTCACTAATGTATGCAGCTCGCTTGGGGACCTCACATGGGACTAGGCCCGACGGTTCTCCGTTATGAGCCATGTGCATAGGGGTGGTGCTCTGGCAATGGGGTTTCTGGGGTTTCGAGAATAGGTAATTGGGATGGACATGGGATTCTCTCGAGATCCCTTTCTGAGATGGGCGTCTGTGCCCGGTGGTTCGCTGGTCCGTATTCAGCACCGCGGCCAATCACCGGGGCGCTGCGAAGTAAAGTTCGCTTTGGCAAAATCTCGGGGTTCAAGGACAGGCCAGAACTCTAATTAGAACTACATGCCCCTGCCAATCTTCGACTGTCATCGACGGGCTTGCTACTCTTCCGTGCGACGATGCGCAGCACTCGGTCTCGCCCATTGAACACCTGACGGTTATCGCTGAACGAGCATCTCCTGGTTCCGGCGGCAAAAGAAGGAGCCTCCACAATACCGGCGCCGTGATCGACACCCTGCATTGCTCAGCCTCAATGATCCGCTGCATTTGCCGGCGCCGCTATCTACAAACGCGTGGTAGATTAAGTCTAGCAAATATTTATTCGCCACTTCCAGCCCATCAGTCCAGCCGAGACTTCCTTTGTGTGCTGACTAGAGCCCCGGTCCCGTGACAAATGCTACCACGGACGCTGCTTGCGGTTCCTAATGGGAGTCTGCTTCACCCAGGGCCGCCCGGCGTTGCCGACTGCCCGCAGACATTTCCGCATGAGCGCATTCAGAAAGGAACCCGTCCATGTGCTTCTGGCTCAATGAACGATCCCGTGCGGGCTGTTGCGGGCTTTTACACATCATTATTACGCATCCGAACGGAGATTTGGATATACCTTTCCCCAAGGGCCCCATATCACGTGCGGCTGGAGCTCAAAATATGCTAACCATCGATATTTGCCACTGTGTAACGAGCTTGCGACTACATGGCACACGCACTCCGGCAGTTGTCCAATGAGACCTATGAGACTGCACTTTGCGCAGCTGGAAACGACCAGGTTTGCTGGAGACACGGAGCAGGTGCCAGGTGCTTGTCTCCAAAGCATGGGGAGCAAGGGCACAATGGCACCCGCCCTTGTCTATCAAGCAGCCCTTTGCTTGCCCTAATTTCCTCGTGGGTTTAGGAAGTTGCTCGTTGAAGCAAGCTATTGGTAGCTTGGTGGCTAAGAGACCCTGATGAGTCGAGTGCGCTTGGCTGGCCTGTCCCGACAAACAGGCACGCGAGTCCGGCAACGGTTCGTTCCAGCTCTAAGCGAGGCCTCTAATGAAATCGCCCGAGGCCCTTTGACGCAGCGCATTGGTCAATGGCTCAAGACGTATCTTCTTCAAATCCTGGGTGAAGAGGCACAGTGGACATGGCCTGGTTTACGCTCGAGCTTCGGCTCGGTAATGTCGTGACCAAGAAAGTGCCATTTCCTCTACACCACAAGATCTCATGTAATAGAAACCTCAACAAATCATGGCCATGGGACATGGTTTTCTTCTTCATGTTGAAACACGGGGATATGCCCTTTCCCCTTACCATCCAACCACTCCTGTAAACGTACGGGGACGGTGCTGGAAACCCCCATCAACTCGGCAATTTATCGATGACACGGGACTTGGGGTAGCAAACAAATAATCAGTAGATCAGCTAGGCTTGGAGACAAAGGCCGTTGAAGAGCCGTTGGAAACTTGGACTACCTGCAGCTACCAGCCCCTTCGTCGAAACTTCGAAGACCTCGCTCACCGGCACCTGGCGCCTAGTTCATTAACCTTGGGCCAATGGATTGATTTCCCTTCTACCTGGGACCAATTGCTTATTACCATGAAGCAAAGACTTTTCCTCCCAATAGATGGGGGTTCCTGGACCGTTGAAACTAAGAAGGAGCTGGTCGTAGACTAAGGAAATAGCTGCCTCTAGTCAGCAATCTGTCATTCACTTGTCATGCACCCCGGTGCCACAACGCGCAACAGGTTTATCCAACATGGCCAAATCTCCACTGAGTGATAAAATTCCTACCAATCGCATCTTCATTGACCCGGGCCAGATCGAAATGAAACCAACGGGTTGTCTTCATCCTCAACGACCAAGCCCGCCGCCAGTTGCGTCCTTCGACGCCTCTCAATACATAAGACTGACTACTGGCTCGGGCAGATAAGTTGTACCGGGCCGTAAGCCAGTCTCTACACGATTACACAACTAGCTTCCCCGAATGCCATACCGGTACTGTATAAGCGTGAAACTAGTGGCCCTCTAAGTAAATCGCGATCCAGTATCGCTATGGTGTACTTGGCTCACATGAATCTCCGAGATCGTCTCCACAGTCGCCAAGGGATCATCTAAGCTCCTTCTCAGAATGAGCCGGAAGAAGAAGGATTCTATCATGCACTTGCTCTCATCGGGAATCTAAATTAGCAAGCTCCCTAGTGACCCCCTTCTGTCTATGGGCAGTGGCCCGATTTCACTCAGTCAGGCAGATCTAAGCACGCCACAAGAAGCTAGCTGCCATCGTTCTTCGTGGATCAGGACTCAGTAATTTGATTCCCCCACAACCCGACAGTATCGTAATATAATCGCTGACAAATGATATCCAGTAGGAGGATTCCATTCTTTGGATGGTGAATCTGTGTGCAAGGTACCGTGGAACATATTTGGCTTCTGGAACGAGGACAAAATAACACCATAATCATAATTCAGCCCGAGACTGCGCCGAGAAACGCGTAACGATGACTTGTTTTCCGCGTCCTACAGCATGCCAACCAATCGATCTCATCATCGTCAGATCGCGCTTTTGCAATCTGGAGCTGCAGCATGATGCAAGGGCCTTTGGAAATGATCGAGCAAGAAATTTATGAAGTTGGTAAGGGACTTGCCACCACAGCAAGACCCTTTGATTACAAGGAAATCTTCAACTTGTATTGGCTGTTATCACGGCGTCTATTAGGCTTGTCTACATTGTACCTTGCCACCTGCACTGCGACCTTAGACCATTATCTCAATATGCTGAGCTGACAGTGTTACGTGTCCTGGGCTCAAACACCAGCGCCGAAGATCAGAGAAACATGGCCCACGTACACGTATTAAATTTGTCCTTGTCGTCTGGACGCAGTTGAGAGAATATCACTCAATGTGCTGGGTACAGTGTAGGAAAAACGGATAAACCAAGGTGTGGTGACTGGCGAGCAAGGGGCAATACCCTCACTTCGACCACACAGCCTGAGAATGTGACGTGGAACTTTGCTGCAAATTTTATATGCAGGTCATGCCATTTCACGTATGATAAGACAGCCAAACGAATAGGATTTGCTCTTTCCCCTGGCTGCATGCTGCTTTGAAAGTTGGCACTTGCAGCAAATATCCTAGACTGCCAGCACTCTACACCCACTGTCATGTGTCAAAATCCGCCAATGGGGTGACTGACTGTCCATCAGCATATGTCGTCCCAGACTTGGTGTGAGCCTCTGGGTCATGGACTAATGCGCCACATTCAGCTTCCTTGTTTTCATCCTGCCATCCTGCAGCCAGTAGCCAACTTCCAAGGCCATTCCATTTTGTCATATAGTTGTCAGAGGCGTCCTGATAGTGAAGCTAATTGTATGAGAGTGTTAAAACAACTCAACCAGTTTTATACTGACATAGAATTGACAAAGGATATCTTTTGATAGAGATTAAACGGTATATTACTTCATGTAGGTGGACACGGAGAAGAAATTGCGGACTAGATCATGCTGGAATGTTGGCACCTTGGATTCGTGCTTCCTGGACGGCAGGCAGAGCAATATCCAACCCTAGTTCCAGTTTATGATGCAGGAGGCGCAGAAGAAGGAAACAAATCTCCTCAGCAATTCATGCTTTACTTCTGGAATAAAAAAAAAAACAACGAGAAGAGAACTTCAAAATAAAAGACAAGAAAACATATCGAAGGGCACAAGCTAATGACAATGGGACTTACGTATGCGGTGAGTGACGGATTACCTCCGGCGGATTCTAGGGGGTACGATGGCAGATTGCTATTGGTCCAAAGCACGACGCCGCTTTTGGTTTGAATATGCCGACTTGTTATTGCAGTGGCTATTGGGCAGAAGTTATTTATGGCGGTGAAGCCCATTGTTGAGCTTATGCTTATGGAATTCGGGAAATATTGATTGGCTAATATTTATTCAAGAAAGGGGTTCGAACTCTCTGTGCTGTTTGCTGCCATTTAACACTCGAATCCTTATTGCCCTATGGGTCCAAGGCAGAACAGAACAAATGCAAGAAGGAATGATATTATAAGCTAGAGAATGATTCTGGCACATGGCCTCAGGCTTGGGTGAGTTGCCAAGGCGTGTTGCATCTACATCTCCGTCCATGTGTTGGTGGTGGGGAAGCAACCAACGATTCCTCTCTCCACGAAAACTGATGCAGTCGAGCCATAAATCACTGCTGATACTTGTTCCTGCACCGTCAAGCTCGCAGGCTTATCGGTACACCAGCGGCTGAGACCCATGAGCTTGGAAAATCGTGCGTGTTGGAGTTGGAGGACGTATTGGGTATCCATAACAAGCGTACGAGCGTATGTGATGTGATGTTTGACAACCTCTCTAATTATTCTTATCATGAGAGTTTATTACAGTATGCAGCGGAACATGTAGCAAGAAAGTCGAAAAGGTTCATGATGTCACTCTATTCTTTAGGTACAAGTACAATGTCTTCGCTTGCGGCTCATCACTCCCTCTCTAGTCCTTCTTCAATGGCAGGATTTTCTCCTCAATTCCCTTACTCGTGATAATCATCATCTGTAAACCATCACCGACCTCAATGTGTCTCTCAACTGCCGAGTCGAACGCATCCTTGACCAAGATCTCAACCTCCCCCAGCGGCAGCGGCTGCCTCTCACGCTCCTGTAGCGCGTGGCCCTCCCCGCTCCCGGGCACGTACTGGTTCTTGAAGTTGACCTGATTATCCAAGAACGGCATAATCAAACTCGCTGCGGCACCACCAGCTCTGCACTGTTCTCTCTCGTAGCTTCCCACTGGATCGTAGCTGTAGACCGCGCCTTGACCGTCCTCGTCTAGACCTCCCAAAATGGCGTAGACGTAGTAGGGGAAGAAACGGCGCTGGTACATGATGGTGCTGAGGCGCTTGGCGCAGGCGGATACCGACATGGGCTTGTTATGACGGTAGCGGTACATCTTGCAAATGGCGTCTAGGCGTTCCTGAAGGGCCTCACCATCGGCGGCGAAGCCGACCACTGAGAGCAGAATATTGGCGTCGTCTTGCGAGGAATTGGAACCACCGATCTTGAACACTTTGGGTGCGAAACGGGTGTTGATGCTATAGCCGGCCGTCAAACGAGTATCACCAGCCATGATGGCAAAGTCCTTGCCGGCGACGGCGAGGGTCGAACCACCGTTGTCGGTATACCTGGAGGCAATGGATGTTAGTAACTTATCGACGGTAAGGAAGCACTATTGCTGGTAGATTGGACAGAGCTTACGGGTTGAAGCGGTGTTCTCTGAAGCCATCTACCTGATCTTGGACCGGTGTATCGGAGAAGGAGTAATTGGGTCCGTTCAGGATCGGGTTCTGGCTGAACATGGCCATCGTGAAATATTTCGCCTTGATGATCTGGTCGTATCTGTGGTAGGGTGACGTCGCAGGTAGAGGCTGCAGTGCAAGTGATGGGGCTGTGGATGGCGATAGATTTGGTGATGCTTTGCGGAAGGCTGACGGAGCTGTTTGATGACCTGAAGTCAGTCGTAGCTCCCAGTGTACGCTACGCGTCCAGCTTGCAGCCTTGTTGCAGGCTGGAAAGAGCACTAAGAGCTGGGGCAGCCAGGGTGGAAGCTACGTCCAAGAGCTGCAAAGTGGCCCGAGCGCCGGTATACCGAGATAGGTTAGAGCAGCTATTGGCTCGTTGAGCTGTCATTAGATGACAGGGGAAGCGGCACTGGCATCATTAATTAATTAGTTGGTTGGATTTCCACTGAGCAAGTCGCGAACCGCCTTGGGAGAAGTCAATGTCGCGATCAGTGGCTACGTCTAGCCGACTTTGATCAGCACTGGACTTCAGGTCCTGGAACACATTTCTTGCGATTGCCTACGTTGGTGAACCTGTCGACAAACAGGTCGCTATAGCCCGCAAAAGATGGCTCGCGACATTCGCCAACAGGCGTTGCAGAAGATCGCGGCGCTGTCTGCGACCAGCTCCATCACCTCCTTTGATCGATCCGACCTCGATCGTTTATGCAAAGCGACCGGCAAGAGCAAGGGAAGAGAGAATGGATCAAGCAGAGGACACTCATTGGCCCGGGTACCAATGGTATGCACACAACTAGCCATACACCAACGACGTTGAACCCCTGTTTCTGATATAAACAATGAACAGACAATCCGCGAATTCGAAGTCCTGCTAGCCCTATGCAAAGCTGCGCCCGCCGTACAGAGCAGCCAGAGTGCGCAAAAGCTCACAAACCAACTGATTCCATACCTGCTGGAAGCCCATTCACAGACGTTTCAACCATCACCCTTTTTCCGAAAGATCGAGCCTTCTCCCATCGAAGCTTTGACTCTACACCTGACCGCTGCTCTGCTATCGTTGGGCAGTAAATATGACGGCTTACACGAGACCGTATCCGATAATGTGTGGGCGTTCCTGGCCGCCATGAAAACCGCAATCCAGAGCATTGTACCCCCTGAGGACGAGGAAGGTGTTGATCAAAGCCTGGAGGACGCTACCCGGACTGCGACCATAGCTATTGCGCTTCTCGGTTTCCTGGATGCGGCCTCAGCCCAGGCCGACTTCTGGAAGACTGGCGGTAGACTGGCCTTGATCCAGCGGATGCGCAACCTCCTTTCTGAGCCATTCTTGACCGCCGTCGAGGGAGCTTTCTCTAGTATTCGAAATGCTCACACCTCGGACCGGAATGGGAAGGAGTGGAAGAGATACCTGAGACACTATGCTAATCAGGGTCGCCCCCTGAGCGCGAACCTGCTCCAGCGCAGCTTCATGTGGCTCTTGGTCTCGTCGACTTCCCTCTTGATAGTAGATGCTAGGGTTCTCAGGGCGTCTCACATTCTAGATCTGGTCATGGCAAACAAGGACCTCTTGAAACCTGGATCTACCAATAGTCCCGATGCCGATTTCCGCTCCATCGAAATGTACGCCAACATCGTGCGTGAGGAGATCGACAGGCTAGAAGAGGGCGCCGACTTTATTCAGATGGGCTCTGCGTCACAGCAGAAACTTGCTTTCGGAGTGAAAGGTGCAGCTATAATCAGCCTTTTGAACTGCACCATGCTCAACGAAGATGCTGCTGACCCGGACATAATCATGGGCTGGCTTGAGGAGTCAATGCTAGATCCTGTTCAGATGCATGATGAGGCCTTGGCTTCGATCGTTCTGCGATCAATGGCTATCCTCTGCCGGCTGAATCCGACTTATGCTCCCAAAGTCAGCCGCCTATTGCCTCGTTTTATTGTCCAGAGCTCACCTCGAGGCGATACAATAGCTGTGGCATCCAAGAGCTTGGCTTTCGTTCTTCAGTTGCTATCACATGATGCCGTCATCACGACACTGTATACTCTTGGAAATGTGTTGAGTCCAACAACTGAGCAGGGCATCCCCAATGGGTCAAACCCGGATTTCGCGACTGACGGGACAGGGGCTAATGGTATATACCAAGGCCGACAGTCTACGGGCAGCTCCATATCACTATCACTGCAGGGTGAGGAGGATACATCTGTGGTCTATGCCAACATCGTCCAAGCGATCAGCGGCATCGCCAATATATCGAATGATGAGAAAATCACAGCCCTGGCTCAAGCTATGCTCCTTCAGAAGCTCGACAAAGTCAATCACTCGGTCGATGCACAGATCATCACGGGTGCAGCCAACCTGTCCCTTACAAGTGGTCAGCTGGAGTTCCGTTCGCTTCTGAGACTTTACTCCAGAATTTGCAATGCTGCGCTTGTAAATGATAACGCCACTCTACTCATTGCTGTTAGTACATCCTTCGCTGAATTCTCCCCATCCATTAACACCGTCTAGGTGATGAAAGCTCGAAACCATATATCAGCAAACGTGAAACGTGGTTCTCCTCTATTTGATATTTATCTCGAATACATTCTGGACGAATTGATTTCTAAAGGAGATGTTCATGAGTCCAAGGATGCCAGGGAGTCCGATCTAGAATTTGCCGCGCGCGAGATTGCCCAACTCCTCCAACCACTCTCGATTCTTATATCTACGAAACAATTTGCTGCCTTGACCGAGTCTGATGACGATAGGCATGCTCTCATTCGTGACGCCTGGTTCAACATTGTGGTGCACGGTTTCAACCCATCAACTGAACGGGGCAAGAAGTACATCAATGAGTTGCGCATCATGGCAATACACTCGCCACCACTCGTGGCAGAGCAGCGAGGCGAGCAGAATGAAAGCGATATCGAGCTAAACACTGTGCTCCGTAGAGCAAACACCTCGGAGAGAGAAGCAAGACAGAAAAAACAGCTTACCGAATCAATTCCAAACAAAGCAACTGAGATCAGGGGCTTGAGCTATAGGAAGGTTATATTCCTTCAGGCAGCTTATCTGGTGGAAAGCCTGCGCGCTGATTCCGGCGAATGCACCAAGGTCCTGTCGTATTTCTTGGAGCCTAGTATGCACAGAACTGATGTCAGCAATGTTATGACCGGTATTGCCGAGGTCATCTTTGATCAGTACCTAGCTAAGACCTTGAGTGGGAAGCTGCCAACATTCTCTGCACAATACGCCGCTTCGCAGCTGGCGTTGCTTCTTTGCGGATGTTGTCACCGCATCTCGAGAGTCCAGCAAGCTGCCTTCGCCTGCGCCGACAGGGTTGTCCTTGGGGTCTCGTCGGCACTGTGTCAGAGATCGTCTTTGTTTGCCTTGTTGGAGTTGCTCTCTCTCATGTGGACGAGTTGTCTTGAAGCTGAGACAGAAATGTATGAACCTCGTTCCGTCTTCACATCTACACGAGGTAACGTTACCATTGAACTGTCCGATGATTATGGATTCCGCAAACAGACGCTAGACAGGCTTTATCAGAAAGCAAAAGTCTGGGTGGCTTCTGTTATCAACCTGGCGCCAGCAGATGTTAAAGGCGTCCTACAAACCTATCTCTCTGAGTTTGACGATGAAGGCGCTTATGGACACATGTCGTTGGGTCGATCCTTCGCCATGGAAGTTGGCTCCTCCATCCCTCTCACGGATCAGAGGCTGACATCGCTCAACCCCGTGGGCGCGACCACCATCAATACGGCATCCGACTTCATTGCTCAATACACTACACGCCAAGAGTATAGATACGGAGAGGCGCTGCCGGACCATGGGACGGACCTTGTCAACGTCATGCCTTTGGGTCGTAGAGCGTCTTTCATCAAATCGCCTCCGAACGAGACCGCCAACGCTGTCAATGCTTTGGCGCACATTGAGTCCCGGTTGGCTGTAAAAAAGGCCACGCCACTCAGCGAAGTGCGAGAAATCCTACGTCGAGCTGCTGCCCTGTTGTGCCGTTCAAGTAAGGACGAGAGTGCCGTCACTCATTACTTGGTTAGCATTCCTTTTGCCATGTTCACCAAAGACTCTCTTAAGCTGGGAGTATCTCTGTGGCTTGGTGTCATGAATGAGAACCCGAGAATGGAGCCACGACTACTTGCCGAGATTGCCCAACAGTGGGAATTCACCATCCAGAAGCGCCTTGGTCTATTCAACCCAGCCCTGATGTAAGCATTATACTACACTAATCCCCCCACCCCAGCAGCGAGCACAATGACTAACTATTGTGGAGGCACCCGGATCCCTTCTTCGTGAAAGAAGAGTTCGCGCCCAGTAATAATGAGGCTCTTGCCAAGCGGCGACAAGTCGTGCATAACATTCTTGCTCCTCATACCCGATTGGTGCAATTCTTCAGTAGCCATTTCAATTCAACTCGGCTGGGGAGCCCAGACACTCAACGCATATTTCTTCGAACACTCGATTTGACACTCGACGCAATGAAAAAGTCGATCTCTCACCCCATGGCCAGAGAACTTCGACTTCGGATCCTTCTTTTCAGCCTCAGAGTGTTGAGGGTCACCAACGGCGTTGGTACCCTCATGCAGTGGCGTCTCAAAGACAAGATTTTGTCTGCCGGGCTCAGCTGGTTCAGGTTTGTCCCGAAATGGTCCTTTGGAAGCAACATCCTTCAAATCAAGACCGAGGTGCGGTTGATATCAGACGTAATGGCTGCTTTGAAAGGCGTTGTTTACATTGCAGCACACCCAGTCGGATCCTACAAAGGTTTGCAGCAGAAGGAGCAGTTATTCCAGATCTTGCTCGAGAGTGAGCAGGCTCGGCTGAACGTCTGGGTCCATCCTCTGGGCGACCATGGAGCCAGAGCTGAAATCATGACGCATCAAGGTCAAAAGGCTCTTGAGGTGGGTAGACCTGGTCCCCATGCTTCGATTCAAGCTAATTATAGCAGGTTACACTTCATCCACTGATTCGCGTTGCATGGGCAGAGAGCCCCTCACTTGCCATAGAGCTTGTGAGTAGGTTCTCGTTCCACAGTGTTCACAATGAAGTCCGCTGGCTGCTGTTGAACTTTACGCCCAGGGCTGTTAACGAGCCTGATGCACTCCCAATTCTTCTGGGCGGTGATTTGCCGCTAGATGTGCGAGATCAGCTCAAGGTATGAATCCTACTTGAATCGGTTCTGAATAAGGCTGACATTTCTCAGTATCTGCTTTACTGGGCACCGGTGAATCCTGTGACGGCAGTCACATACTTCCTGCCAGCCTACCGCAACCACCCATTCATGCTCCAGTATGCTATGCGAGCACTAGAAGATCATCCGGTGGATGTCACTTTCTTCTATGTCCCGCAGATTGTGCAAAGTCTACGTTATGATGCTCTTGGCTATGTAGAACGCTACATTATCGAAACTGCCCAGTTCTCGCAGCTGTTTGCCCACCAAATTATCTGGAATATGAAGGCCAATTCGTACAAGGACGATGATGCTCAAGTTGTAGGTTGATTGTGCCCGCCCATGAATAACATGGTTGCTAACAAGCCGCAGCCTGATGATATCAAACCCGCTCTTGACAAAGTCATGGAGAAGATGGTCAACAGCTTCTCTGAAGAAGATAAAGCATTCTATGAGAAGGAATTTGCTTTCTTCGATGAGGTGACGGATATCTCCGGCAAGCTCAAGCCTCTGATCAAGCGACCCAAGCCTGAGAAGAAACTGAAGATCGAGGAAGAGCTTCGCAAGATCAAGGTCGAAGTCGGCGTCTACCTACCCAGTAACCCAGATGGCGTTGTCATCGGTATCGATCGCAAGTCTGGCAAGCCCCTCCAGTCGCACGCCAAAGCACCATACATGGCCACGTTCCGTATCAAGAAGCCCAAGACACTTCTGCAGGAAGAGCAGGAGGAACTGATCCAAACAACCAGCGATACTGGTCAAGTCCCTCAAGAGAACACGATCGAGGCATGGCAGTCTGCCATCTTCAAGGTCGGAGATGACTGTCGCCAGGATGTGCTCGCTCTCCAGATGATCGCCGCTTTCCGTGGCATTTTCCATAATGTCGGCCTTGATGTCTACGTTTTTCCCTACCGCGTGACCGCCACGGCGCCTGGATGCGGCGTCATTGACGTATTGCCCAACTCCATTTCCCGTGACATGCTGGGCCGCGAGGCGGTCAACGGACTCTACGAGTACTTCATTAGCAAATACGGCAACGAGGACTCACTACGCTTCCAGCAGGCGCGGAATAACTTTGTCAAGAGCATGGCCGCCTACAGCATTATCTCATTCCTGTTGCAGTTCAAGGATCGACACAACGGCAACATCATGATTGACGACGCCGGGCATATCTTGCACATTGACTTCGGATTCTGCTTCGATATTGCTCCCGGAGGTGTCAAATTTGAACGCGCGCCATTCAAGCTTACAGGTGAAATGCTCGCTGTCATGGGTGGTAGCCCAGATCACCAGGCCTTCAAGTGGTTCGAGGAGCTCTGTGTCAAAGCATTCTTAGCCGCTCGTCCATATGCCGAGAAGCTGAGTCAGATTGTGCTTTTGATGATGGACAGCGGACTGCCATGCTTTAAGCCTGAGACCGTGGCGCATTTCAAGGAACGGTTCGTGCTCGACAGGAACGAAAGAGAGGCTGCGCTGTTTGTCAGAGACTTGGTCAAGAAGAGTGCGAACAATTACTCCACGGCAGTGTATGATCAGTTCCAGCTGATGACGAATGGCATTCCATACTAAGAGTATGGTTTACCTCGGGGAAATGGGTCTGCGCTCTGTCGGAACAAGCGAAAAGAGAAGGGCGAACGTCGAGCAATCATAGATATCGTGCTAAATACATGTGACACTACAGGTCAATTCTCATTGATTGCATGCCGTTTGAAGATAGTCTTTCAAAAATGACACCAGCAGATGTCTCCGTGGAAATGATGAAAGGGATGAAATTTAGCAAAAGTAACAGGAGATGAAGAGCAATATGACATGTTGTGAGATATAATGGGGAGATCGATGGGGTGATATAAGAAGTGCATAGGGCATCTATCCGCTTCTACAATGTCAACTCCTAATTACGCTGGATCAAATACACCCCAATCTAGAACAGCAAGTCCTAGTCAAGAGACATGCATGCAATGTCTTTATATGATATCTGTAATTACAGTTGTCTGTCTTCGTTTTCGTACAGTCAAGAACCTCCATTATAGTACAGTCAAAAACACCTGGTCCGCTTCCACCAACTGATTACCCCTGCTGCGACATATGCGTAGGCAGGTTGTACGTAGCATAATCCGTGTGCACGAAGCCACGATCCACAATCGGCACGCTTTCGAGGACGTACTGCAGACTCTCGGCCAGGTCATGCGTATCCTTGAGCGGCGTGCTGGCATCCAATACGATGTCGACCTCAACGTTCAGCTTGTCGCCCGCGTGGTACGCCTGCAGGCCCTGGATCTGGCGGATCGTCCGGGCGAAGCGCATGGTGAGGTACAGCAGCACGTTGCGCTGGTCGGCCGTGGCCGAGAAGCCCGAGAGGTTCTTGATGTGCTCCAGGGATGTCTGGGACCAGTTGAAGATGACGACGAGAGACAGGAGCAGACCGCCGAGGGCGTCGAGCCACCAGATCTGGGCGTAGTATCCAACTATGGGAATCTCGGTTAGTAAAACACTCTAAGCGCTGGCAGTGTTCGGGGGAAATATACCGATGGGGAACAGGATCGAGCCCGTGTTGAAGATGACATCCGTCATGGCATCCGAAGCAAGGGCCTGGACACTCGAGTTCTTCACCAGACGGCACCAGAGCCAGCAGAGACCCTTGATGAAGATGGTGCCTGCCATGATCCCAATTGCCGGAATACCAAGCTCGACCACCTCGCGGTCTGGGGACATGAGCCGTTGTATCGACTGTAATCCAACCTGGACGAAGGATGTAATCATGATGACGGAGAAGACCAGCACGCCCAAGGGCTCCAATCTCCTTCGACCGACAGGGTACTTGTACTGATCCTGCCGACTGACCAGCCACGTGGTGATCCAGACAATGGCCGTGGAGAGAAAATCCAGAACCGCGTCCACCAAACTGGCTAGCACCGACATGGAAGACACGGATATTATCACAGCAATCTTTCCAGCCAGCAGGATGAAGTTTGCCGCAAAGTTGATGTAAATGGCCGTGGTGACGATGCTGTCGCTGCTGTCCACATCATCGTCGCCCTCGAGCCATGGGATCTCGGGCTTGGGCCCTTCCCCATCCCAAACTGCCTCATCCTCATCATCCTCGTTGCTGAACAACGGCGTCGTTTCCGTGGCGCGGTAGATGTCCCTAGGCGTCCGCTTGACCTTCTTGGGGTTCTTGGCCGACTCGCCGTTCTGAGCTTCACCGTTTCCGTTCTCTTCCCCGGGCGGCGAGCTGTCACTCGTCTTGCTCCCTGTGCCTTCGATGAGGCTGCCTACCGCGCTCCTGCTCGCGCTGCCCGGCTCCTCACGGATGGTGTCCGGGATCTCAACGCCGCGGAAGTGGCTCGCGGGCATATCGTTGTACTCATTGAGCAGGTCATGCGGCAAGCTGCTGTCCAGCAGTCGGTCAATGTACAGGTACTGCTGGATGAGATAATTGGTCCTCTCATAGTACGCCCGGATGGGCTTCCGCATGTCCCCCAGCTGCTCCTCGGTCTTCCAGTAGCGCTCCCACCGATACCGCGGGTTCGAGTTGCCAATCAGCCGCATGCTGCGCACGGGACGGCTCATCAGGACCGCCGAGAGGCGGCGTTCCTCGTACAGCGAGCGCCGCGACGCGTTTTCATCGTCGCTGGCTGGCGCGCCGACGTGACCACCAACTTGGGGAAGCATGGAGGTGGCCTCAACCCCGATATGCCCCTCGAGATCCGAGGGGTGGTCATGGACGACCGATGACCGCCTTGCTGCTCCGTAGTTTTGGAGAGAGCCGTGAGAACGGTTGCGGATCAAGTGCGCAAGGGTTCCCTGGCCCCGCGGCGAGAAGGTTGGCGGTGCTTCATCTTGCAGGACGAGGAAGCCTCTGCGAGGGAGACCGCCGCCACGGCTGGGAGATTTGGAAAGGAGGGCCTGTGCCTCGTTTGACGACATTGCGGATGGTGATTAGAGCTCTTTCGCCTTGCGGGCGAGGTCCTTCCAGCCGCTTGAGCTATGGCGTTGCAGTGCAAAGCTTTGCTAGGAGCGAGCAGAGACTGCAATACGCCTCTTGACCCGTGTACCGTTGAGCCAGGGCAGGGACTGCAAATGCAGAGCAGTGATAGCGATGGCAACGACGGCTGGTTCTATAAGGTTGCGTTCACGAGGATCTTAAGCAGGTTGGATGGCGGATGTACCGCGGCGGCTGAGCCAGCACTTTGAAGTGCCGGTAGTGCGAGCTAAAGGCTACTTTGTAACTAGTAGCTCGAAACAGGCTCGCCATGGCCATGCAGATCTTGGGTGCACGGAGAGTCTGACCAGTGGTTCAGTGCTGCGGCATCATAGAGTCAATTCATTGGAACTTGTCGAGCACGAACATGATAACATTTTTCAGTCTGAACACAACGAACTTGGGATTGAGTGCGAGGCTTCGTTCAAGGCTGCTGGGATGATCTCTGGTTTGCTGGCAGGCGAGCTGCTGCTTACATGGAGAAACGATTTTAGCTACATTAGGTAGTTAGTGGTAAAATGGGTTGAGTTTAGGCGGGGCCAGACACTTTGACCGTTAAGATCTTCAGGGTCGTGTTGGATGGATCGAATGGGCCTCTTCATGCTTGGTTGACCCCGATCCTCACTATATCAATTAAAACGAGAATGGCATGTTTCGGACAAGATGATTGACGTGTTCTTGTTACGTGTTCGAGGCCATGCTGCTCAAGTGTAACCCAACAATACAACAGCAGCAGCAGTAATAAGCTCGGCGCCTTGGCAGCTGAGCTCGTTCAAGAGCTTACACAGCTCAAAGACTGTGCAGCCAATCCCAGCTGCATAAACCATCAGAGCTCATATCCCCACTAAACGCGGGCATCGGCCGGCCTACGTGCCCCGAGAAACGCTGCACCACCTTGCGAACACAAAAATTTTCCGATCCGGTAAGGCATATCATATCGCATTATCCGCTACGCTTGTGCATAGGGCAACTTATGTCTGCCCAATCACACAGAGAATATCTCGAACCCTTGAGAAACATCTCTTGTCTATACCGTGAACGTTTCTTCAACAGCCTTGTTTTTATTTTTTTATTTTGGACATCTGACATCAAGCGAGATCCTAAGCATGGCTGAAAAGGTGCGCCTCTCGGTGTTATGCTCCGGAAACGGAAGCAACTTACAAGCCTTGATCGACAACGTCCAGAGTGGTGTTATACCTGGCGAGATCATCAAGGTCACCGTGGATAAGAAGGATGCCTATGCCATCAAGCGGGCTGAGGCTGCTGGTATCCCAACCGACTACTTCAACAAGATCAACCAGAAATTTGTTGCTGCCGGCGAGAAGGACCCCGAGAAGGTCAAGGAGGGGCGCTCCAAATACGATGCGGCCTTGGCTGAGAGGATACTCAATGACAAGCCCGAACTTGTCGTTCTTGCCGGCTGGATGCATGTCTTCAGCGCAAGTTTCTTGCGACCCCTCGCAGCTGTTGGCGTCGATGTCATTAATCTGCATCCCGCCAAGCCGGGTTCGTTTGCCGTCCTTACCTTTCGATGACGAGCTGGGTTTGACTGACTTGTGTTCCTTGGTCCTAGGTTGTTATGACGGTGCTGGGGCCATTCAAAGGGCCTATGAAGACTATCAGGCAGGCGTACTGCCAGACAATACCACTGGAATCATGATCCATCATGTCATAGAGCAGGTGGACAGAGGCGCGCCCATTCTGGTCAAGGACATCGTGATACAACCCGGAGAGAGCCTGGAACAGCTCACAGAGAGGATGCATGGTTCTGAGCACGAGTTGATCGTCGAGGCCACCGCCATCAAGGCTAAACAGATCCTGGCCAAAAGACGATCAGCATCATGAAACACGAGACCAGGGAAGAATGACAAAAGTTCAAAATGAAAGATTCAGTATATCTGGGCAGGTAAGCCTAGACTAGAGATACTCTGGATGCAGTTGTAGCCAACTGCATTTCTGAAGGCTCATGCCTTTCTGATACCTGGCAAACCTACTAGATGCTTCCGGAAGACAGACTTGTGAGATGGTGGTCGAGCATGGACTAATACCCCGGGAGGTACATTGCCAGTGATTGGATTCCGAAGAAGCACCCATCAACGTTGACAGACAAGAATATTGAGTATGCCCTCGTCGTGATAAGTGATATATGTTTGCGTACAAGGGAAGCCATTCACAACCTAGCCGCCCCTGATCTACTTGGCCACTCGCCAGGTCTCCGACTCCGCAAAGGCCGCTGACCAAATGCGCACGGCTCTAAACCCTAAATGGTATTCTACTGCCTTCAGCTGCAGCCAGGGAAGCCTCAATTTGATGTCATCCGATCGGCACGAAGTGTGCATCACTAAGGAACAAAGACCCGCTTTGCTGGGTCTTAAATGCCCGTATTCACGTTAGTTTGTAGTAGATCAGTTCGTGTGCGATACAAGATTGCATCGGTGCGACAGATTGCATAAGATCATGTTCAACCCGGTCAGATCAGCGGTATACAAAATCGCAGTGTTTCGGAGACCATCGAGTTTGTGGCTTCGCTGTCAGAGTGTCATTTGCATCCTGTACTTGACCCTAGTCGCTCCACGGTAAACGGTTATCATCCCTGGTCATGGTCATGGTGAACGGCAGATTTGGCGCTGATTGAGAAAAAAGTTTACTCGGTTGCCTGCTGTTGACGCCCAAAGAGGACAGATTTTAGGTTGCTGTTTGCCCATTTCAGCAACACGTCCATTGACCAGGGGACCATCTCACGTTAGATCAGATCTTTCGGGCGGCTCGGCTAACTCCAAGGCTGGGCTAAGATCAATGGGGCAGCGAAGGGCCACCTCGGCCGGCGCTGGATGAGATTTATCGATGCGTGAGCGTACGGGGCACATCCTGGTCTACTTTCCCATTGGAGAGAACCCCTGAGTCGCGAGATCGAATAGTTCAAGAGCTGGCAGACTAACTATCGATCTGGAGAGATTTGATTTATGCAGGAACTGACAGTAATGCTGTTAAATTCAAGCCTGAGTGGGGAATTGGCTAGGTGCTGGAGAGTTGGAGAAAGCCGTTCTTGGCTCTGAGCTTGAGTGATTGCGAGGCCCGAGGTAGCAATCGGTAGGCTGTTCAAATTGACTCCAGGATAATGGAACATCAGGCGGAACATGTGGGAATACGAGTGTTCGATGTTAGACGCATACCACTTCTGGGGCTAAGAGGTCAGGACAGGGGTCGTAACAGGATAAACCACTAATAAAGAGTTTGATATTGATCGTTGGCCCACAAACTCCATATTGATCCCCCGCTGTTTTCGATGGCGCTTGAAGGCAGACAGGTAAATGCTTTTGTGAAAACCGAGAGAGATTACACAACTTATCGAGTATAAATGTGTTGTACCATCAGGGTGGTTGCTCCGACCCGCGTGCTGGCTGATGCCCATTCACCGATTGCTAGTGGCACATATTCGATTTAGCACATAGATATACGTAGGTTAGTTGCTTCCGAGCTTCAAGAGAATTAAAACTCGACAGTCATGGCGGGAACCTTGTCCAATTGTTGATATATATGAGACACCCTTGTTATAGCTGGACGGCGAAGAGCAGGCGTATGGAACATATAGCTCGAAGCAGGCCGGTTTGAATGGAGCCACCATCGACCCCGAAGCTTTTCGTCGACGTTATGGGAGAGTATTAGAACAAACCCCAACGCACCTCAAAGCCATCTGCTAACAACTCGATGCCTGTGACCGGGGAATCGGGGCGAAAGCTGCTGTGTCACCTCGACAAACTTCTCGTTGAGTTTATTCCTTGGGGAGTTGCGTATGCCGCCAATGCATGGACGATGTCACCAGGCGTAGGATTACGTCGTGGATGGCGCAGCTTCTGTATGGTAGCAGCCAGCGTGTGCGTACTAGTAGCAGAGTCAAAAAGGCAGTCGCTCCTCATTGTCGGTCCGAGTACAACGTTTTCCTTCGGCCATGTCAAAATCCATGTGGCATCTGGCTTGGAGGCGTTGAGTGTGTGAATGCTTGCAGGGGTTCCCACCATAACCTTGGGCCAGCAGGGGTGATTTTGACTTTGTCCCAACATGAAGCTCCTGGGTTGTAAGACGCCAGAGGCTTGAAACCCGACGCCTCCCGGGACTTGATAGACGTATCCCATGCAACGACAAGCGTGTGTCGCTGGTTAGGCTCAGCACCCAGACCACGAGCAGGCTGCTCTTTGGGTTCGCCAATTTCCAAATGCCATTTAGGACCTCGCGATCTCCCCTGGAATGGAGCCGGAGCTTTGAGGTCTCCGAACTAGACTGTAAGTCTGTACTGTAACAGCAGCACTTGCTGCGCGCTAGCGGCTTCAAACTCAAGTGGTCAGCGACTACGGGCGGAAGAAAAATAAAAATGAATGGGTCGTAATTCCTCTCATTTTCTCCGGCCTCGAGAAGCGTTGATTGTACGGCGCGGTACCACACCATCGCGCAGTTGGCGCTGGGAAGAAGAAGCGTGGCCAAAGGCTGGTAGACTTCTCTCTAGCTAGCAGCCTGCTGACGAGGTCGGTGTGTTCCGCATTCCTGCTGGCGGCGACATGTGTATGTTCCGGGCGTTTGGCAACGTTGAACGTTCGTGACTGATGAGCCGCTGCAAGGAGTCCAATGCATCCGTCTGCGTCTGCCCCTACTGCACAGTCCAGCCAAGGTGGCCGCCGGGAACCTTTGCCCTTGGCAGCGTTACTAATGCGCAGTTGCGAAGCGTGCAGCCTAGCTCGTGGATGAGTGGTTGGAATCAAGGTTGTGCACCAGCTCAGTTACGAGACGCTTGGCCGAGATGAACCGCGTCGGCGCCACTCCACGAGCCAATGCCACCCAATTTCGTGCCCCTGGCCCAATTCACTGGAGCGCGCTCCAAGCACATACGCCCACCCCAGTCATTCGCAAGAATCTCGATATGCGGGCTCCATCAAGAACCCGCCACGCCACGCCAGCCAGTTCACGGCTCTGCAGCGGCTCTGGCTCCTCCCTGTGTCAGCCATCTGCGAGCGTGTTGTGTTCTGCGTTCATGGGCGCTCTGGATGGCTTCGCCTGCTGGGAATGGTCTTCCTTTCCATTGTCTGGCGACACTCATGCTCGAGGGAGGAGTCAGAGTGCCGAACGCCCACTTGGCGCTCTGCTCTAGGCTTTTCCAGCCAGCGAGAAGCTGCCCACAGCGCCTTCGGAACAGGTACTAGTGCCCTGAGCACCCTGGACACCCTGGACCACTCCATCTAATAAAAATAGACTAGGTAGCTCTCATGGGTGGTACAACTGGGACGGAGGCTGACCTGACTGACCTGCCCTGCCGGGGATGTGAAAACGAAGAAAAATAACATCCGATCCGTCTCTGCATTGCCGTCATCGAGCCTCCTCCATTCTCTCCTCTCCTTTCGCTGAGATTTCCTAACCTCTTCAAAGCACCTGGCCAAGGAAAAGTCCTCATTGGCTGTTAATTTGTGCATTCAACGTGTTTCCATTGCTTGAGCTTGATCCTGCCTGTCCAGTCACTCATTCTTCCGCACCATCCCCATCGACCTCGAGCTGCGTTTGTCCGCCGTACGTCCATCAGCTCTACTCGTTTCTTGTGCATTCGTCCGGCCCGTTCACTCTACCGCCTTGTATTGCCGTGCTCTTGATCGCAAACAACCAACACGTCTTCGGCATCCATTCAGTACGATTCAACAGGAGGATACATCGCTTTTGTCAGCAGAGACATCATAACCGAACTCTCCTGGCGCTGTTCCCAGACAATCACATTGTGTAAGTCGCAGTCCGGTCACCTCCCACTTCTACCGACAAACCCTTCCATGACAATGGTGAGCCCTCGACCATCATGTCATGCTACCAACAACCTTGTTGGATTGCGATGACGCCGCAAAAGCTGTCCGGCGGACCATCAAGAACATTTCATTTGTCATCTTGGATTTGAACCGACAAATACCAGCAAGCTACAGTAATTACTCTAGCCACGCATATCGGGCTCAGCAACTCTGTTTACCAGTTCGCGTGTCACCGCAGGCTCCGGGAGTGCGGCAAGTCACTTTTTTATGTTGAACATTGCTAACTCTAGGCCTTTGGCTCATGCAGTTGTCCGTAACCTCGCGTCATATCCAGAAGCCGCGACAGATCCCACCCCCTCCTGGCCATATTCGTCGATGAACCTCGAGGAACTCATTTTTGCACATCTGTAACCATTTAGAAAGCGGATCGCAAGTCGCTCGACGGCTATCGATTTCAACTTTTATGGGATTGCAGTGATCTCGTGGGCTTCCCTCCAAGTCATTCTATATGCCTAGATTCCCGGTCAACTTCCGGCGGAAATCGACCGTTACAGAGGACCAGAATGGCCCATCGGAACCATCTTTTCGTGTCCTCGAGCGAAGTGACGTGGGTCCAGGAAAATCATTTGACGGGGGAGTAAGGATGATGAAGGCAGCAGGAGGCACTCCCAGGACAACTCTGCAAGAAATCGCGTTGGAGGACAACCTCTTCGCTGATTCGAAGAACAACCGGTAGGAACCAGCACCTCCAAATCCTTTCCCGTTTCCCTTGCATCTAGTGCACGATGCTGGTCGTAGCTCATGGCACGGTCCCTGACTACTCCAATTCTGCAACCCCTACCCCTATTTTTATTTTTACTCTTTTTTAGCACACAATGTCTCACCATGTCCAAGACTGGCTTACTCTAGCGTTGTTCAACATGCTAATCAGGTTCAGTGGCAGCGGTAGTTCCAATACGACGAAGGCACCTTCAGACAATTCCTCGCGTCATAGCAATGCCTCCACGGCACCGTCATCCACCGACTACGCCGCACACGAAGAGTTGCGCAACTCGGCAAAAAGGCATCTCAATGACGCACCCCTTCCACCACCGCCAAAGTCTTCCGGTAGCGGATTCCTAAAGAGCGCCGGACGGACATTCTCCTTTGGCGGATCGAAAAAGAACAACCTTCCGACAATCCCAGCAGACGAGCCAGTGCCAGCGGTTCCCGAACATTTTGAACCTCGGACGCCCGGCGGCCGTTCTCGGGCCCCCACAGCCTCGACAATCACGACGGCAACTCCGCCCCAGGTAGAAAGTCGAGATTTCATGCTGGATCTGGGTGGTGATTTAAGTAATATGCTATCAGCTTTCAACAAAAGAGCAAGTGTAGCCA
The DNA here is from genome assembly GCA_039778275.1 of Seiridium unicorne. Taxonomy (NCBI): domain Eukaryota; kingdom Fungi; phylum Ascomycota; class Sordariomycetes; order Amphisphaeriales; family Sporocadaceae; genus Seiridium; species Seiridium unicorne. The sequence goes on from JARVKF010000168.1 coordinate 182,416, forward strand.
CTGTGCGGAATGAATCGGGACAGCCGGCCTTGGCCTCCCGGAATCTCACCACTGGCCGGCAAAGCCACCCTTCTCCATTACATCTGGATCATTCGAGTGCAGTGGAGCCTCCGCCGAAATCGTGGAATAGTCAGCGCTCCGACGAAGGACTGCTCGGTTCCAACAGAGCGGTCGTATCTCCTCCTCCAATGGCTGCTGATGTACCCCCGCCTGTTCCCAGGCACAATATGAGTCCTGTGGCACGCAGGAAGACACCCGAGGAGGATGAAGAGGCCAACCTACTGAACGACACGCTCGCCGCCACGAGATTTTTGTCTAGCGATGGGCCTTCTGAGAACACCTCTTCGAGAGGATACCGAAGAAATCAAGACAGTATTTCTAGTCTTAAAGAGTCATATGTAAAACCATCACGGTTCGATGCCATGGCGGATGAAGACAACATGTTTGAAACTTCGTTTTCACGTCCAAAACCTGCTCCAAGGTCCAACAATCGCTCGAATGGCCCCGCCCAGAACAAGGTCATGACTCCTGCCGAATTCGAGAAGTACCGCCTGGACAAAGTGAGACAGAGCCAGAGCAGCCCTGACAGGGATAATTCGGACAACGAAGAGGAGGACAGCTACGAGGATGACGAAGATGAGCGAGAGAAGACGATCGAGTTAGCAAAGCAACGGCGCAAACAGGAAGCTCACATGACAGTTTACCGACAGCAGATGATGAAAGTAACAGGAGAACAGTCAGGCAACACAGGAATCTCGAGGCCCAGCTTTGGCATGTCCATGAGCACACCAAATCTGTTGGCGGAAACGGGTCAATTATCTGGCACGTCTCCCACGCCACCGTCTGAAGGATCTGAGGACGAGGAGGTGCCACTGGCGATCCTGGCAGCACACGGCTTCCCAAACAAGAACCGACCGCCAACCCGATTGAGCAATATGGCCTCGAACCCGAATTTGCGAGGCCTTAACCAACCATCATACGTCCCCGGCCCTGGCTCCACGAACGGCGATGCGGCGAGGAATGCGGGTGGTCCCTTACCTGCATTCGCAAGGAAGCTTCCGCAGGACCCCTTTTTAGGTGCCGGTCTGGTCAACCAGGCTCCACGCGAAACATTTTCTCTTGCAGGAGGCGCTCCAGCAGCCATGCAAAATCGGCCCATGCCCGTAGGCGGACTAGTGGGAGTCATTGCTAATGAAGAGAAGGCTCGTGCCATGCGACGTGGCAGTCCGGCCGTCGACCAGATGAAGAATGGAATGCCGCCGCACATGCAGATGCCAATGAACGGCTTCGACCCTATGGCTCAGATTCCACCACAGATGATGTATCCGCAACAGCCCATGCTGACGCCTGGCGATCAGGCCCAGATCCAGATGACACAGCAAATGCAGCAATTCATGCAAATGCAGATGCAGTTCATGCAGATGATGGCTGGCCAAAACCAGGCGCCCCCTCAGATGCAGATGCCAATGCAGGCGCAGAGCCCGGGCAGTATTCGTCCTGTGAGCCACATGCCGAGCCAGTCAATGGGCTCGACGATGGACGTGCGTCAGTCTTTCTTGGGTGACCCGATGACGATGGGAATGGGCGATGGAAGGAGTCTTGAACCGCCAAGGGGCGCTGACCAGATGCGCACAATGAGCATGGTGCAACCGAGCTCCGCCTCATGGATTCAACCTATGCAGGGCGGTTATGGCGCACCATCGATTCGTCTTGCGCCAGGTGCTGGGTACGCACCTTCAATCGCCCCATCTGAACGTAGCAACATCGGCCTCCCGGGGCGGTATCGACCAGTGTCTAGCGTCAACCCTCTAGACGGCACAGGATCCAGGTCGAACACCATGTCGGGTGCCCTGCCGACTCTTTCCAAATTGCAGGCCGAAGTCAAAACCTCTCCGCTTGCCAACGAGGACGATGACGACGATGAGGAGGGCTGGGCGGCCATGAAGGCGAAGCGTGAGAAGAAGAAGAGCAGCTGGCGCACGAAGAAGAATTTTGGATCGGAGATCGGAGCTCTGATTAGCTAAATGCATATCTCACGACACGGGTTTCCGGATTTTTATCTCAGCGACTTTTGAATAGCATTTCTTCGGCGGTGAGACTACAGGCATCGCGACTCATCGGTCGGGCATCGCTTTCACGAGACCAACGGAGCATAATACCTAGGATATATTGGTCGAGCAAAACCTCACATTTTCAGGATATGGCACTGGCATTTCGTGGCACCGGCCGAACGAAGACTTTCACATTTGATGTCTAGGGGATCAAGTAATTTTGTACTTTTCGAGAATATATGAACGGACATATATCTTCTTGGAAACATCTTGGGGAGGGAAGGAGCGGCATTGTGGGGGGGCGCTTTTGGATAAGAGGGTTGATTTATATTATTGGACAGGAGAAACGCAAAGCAAGAAAGAGAGAAGACTCGAAGATAGACCTTTCATGAGAGCAGATATTCGAGGTGACTGCATTGGGGAGAGCAAGCTTATTGATAGACCGAGCACACAAACACCTAAACCTGCCACACAGCACTTACATATCACGTTAATCTAATACTTGGGTCGATTCTTGAGCGGCTGTCCTAACTACGTGGTGGCGGGAGCACCTCAACAATGGGGGACGTTAATTTCTTGTGCTAGGAAAAGTTCTAACACCGAGCTCTCGAGACCACTCCTGAGTCATGTTTTACTTTGTCGGATCGCCAGAAATGGCATATAAAGTCCCTCGTTAGTCTAATATGTGATGTTGAATTCAAAGGGTAATATTTCTTTATAAAGTTGATCAATCAGTGGGTGTAGAAATGATACTATGCTTCAACGTCGGGTCTGACAACACAACTACTACCCTCGGAGGAAATCCGAACAGGTCAGGAGACAGGGAAGCATTTCAAATTGATGATTCATCTACCTGCCATTGACAGCGTTAGATGGCTTTGATGTCGTTGAGGGCAACCGTAACATATTCAGCCCCAGTACCATGAACGTGATACACGCAGTCCAGTAGAGGTCGCGTCTTCTATGTTGGTAATCACATCGAAAGCAACTCTTCTAGGTTTCCTGTGCAACGTCATGGCGTCTGGCGATTGCAACATGACACAAACAACGCCATGCACTTCCAAGCTTTTACGATTTTTACCCAATCTAGTCTATGGGCTCGTCGGACACGTCAGTGACATCTCTATCTACTCGATCTTGCCCTTTGCCCAGGCTCCCCTCTTCACACCCAGCTCCACCGCAGCCAGCCCCCAGTCCTCGCCATGGTTGTGGCTGCCGCTCAGCAGTCCAGCCCGGGCCTTGGCCTGCTCGTCGCTGAGCACAGTCAGGACACCGAAGATGACGGGCACAGATAGGTCAAGCTGTGCGCGCATGAGACCGTGCGAGACTGCGTCGGCGATGTACTCAAAGTGCATGGTCTCGCCCTTGATCAGAACACCAATGGCGATGATGGCATCGAAGGGCGCAGACGGGGTAGAAGACGTGGAAAGCGCGGTTAGATCGGTGGTGGAGGAGCCGAGCAGGTCGCCTGCGCTGGAGCCCGAGGCGGCGGAGGTTGCCTGGACTTGAGAAGCTGTGTAGAGACTATATTACAGCAGGAGTAATTAGCAATCACTTACTGCTTCGCGGAGAAATCAATGGCAAACGAAGGCATAGACAAGACCGACTCATATTGGCTTCCCGACGGCAGCCGGGTAGGGGATGGGGTACTTACGACTTGACGGCAATGGGCAGCTCCCACGAGCCCGGCACCGACTGCACAACGATGTTGCTCTCCTTGACGCCACAGGCCAGCAGCTTGTCCTTGGTGCCCTTGAGCAGCGGCTCAATGATGGTGCTGTTCCAGCGCGCGTGCACGATGCCGATGCGCAGGGCGCTGCCGTCGTGCTCCTGCGGGGTCGGGCCCTTGAGGGATGAAGCCATTTTTGCTGGTGGGTATGCTGGAGAATTGCCTTGCGGTTTGGGGAGAAAAGTCTGCACCTGACTATCCAAGCGTATAGAAATCCGGGAAGGTGAATTCGCGAGCTGTCAGAAAATATGAGAGTATCTGAATAATGGCGGATGGCGGGTTTACATGCAGTTACCTCTAGCTGTCTGCTGTCTGTTGGTGGTGCGGGATGCGTTCCTAGCTCGGAGCGGGGGCAGCTGCTAATTCACTGGCATGGAATTAATTGTCAATTGAGACATGACCAAAAGCTCATCAGGGGTCGTGCTTGCGGGAGCGGGGTCTTTTCGTTACACACATACCCCGAAAGTTGTACTGTATTTAGCCCGTGGGGAAGGCACGAGCAATCGACCAAAGAAAACAGCAATGTGAGACCCCCAGAACCGAGGGGGCTGCGTGATTGCCTAAATGAGTCGACAACGCAGATCTGGTTGGCCAGAACTTTTGCTGCATCTCCAAAAATATGAGATCAGCCTCCTTACTTGATTCCAGAGCAAATCTATATGAATACTAATTGTATGCTTTTTTCTTTGGCCGAGTCCAAATCACCACGAAAGCAGTAGAATATCGTCACTTCATACTGTCTTCGCCGTTTATACATTCTCTCTTCTATCTCAGACACCATATTTAGCTGTTTCGGTCGAATGCCTTTCCTTGTCCATTGTCGTCATGCCTATCACCGCTCTTTCTAAGAAGACCAAGGAACTTCTGGGATCGACATCTCTCATCACTACACCAGTAACACTAGTCAAGGAATTAGTAGACAATGCTATTGATGCAAATGCTAATACTATAGAGGTTCTCATCTCTTTCAACACCATCGACAAGATCGAGGTCAGGGATAATGGAGTTGGTATCCACCCCGACGACTATGACTCTCTTGGAAGGCGTGGTCATACAAGCAAGCTTCGAGCTTTCGACGACTTGCGGATCCTAGCCGGCAACACCTTTGGCTTTCGTGGTGAGGCACTAGCGAGTGCAAACACAGTAGGCAAGCTCACCATCACCACAAAGACCCCCTCGGACCCTGTGGCCGCAGTTCTTCAAATCAACCCCAAGGAAGGAGGCGTTCTCAACCAGCAGGATGGATCAGCCCCTGTCGGAACTACTGTAAGTGTTTCTCAACTCTACCACGAAATCCCTGTGCGGAAGGAGGTCGCTGTGAAAGGAGCCAGAAAAACACTGGACAAGATCAAGGATTTGCTTCGGTCGTACGCAGTAGCAAAGCCACACATCAGACTGGCCTTCAAAGTCCTCGACAAGAATTCACTCAACTGGAATTATCCATCGCGACGAAGTGCTACTTCTAGCGAAGCTGTCCTTCAGATCTTCGGTAAAGATGTCACTTCATGTTGCATAGAGAAGGAGGGTAACTTTCCCAGCGCTGGCGGACCGCACCAGGAGTCTGATGATGGAGCCGGTTCCTCTGAAACGTCCTTTGTCTTCAACGCAACAATGTGGAAACCAGATGCCGAGTTTCTACGACTTCCCAACCATCGCTATTTTTCTGTCGACGGCAGACCTGTTATTGGCACAAAAGGCGCGATGCAAAAGCTCATGGCAGTGTATACCAAGTATCTAGGAAGTGCGCTACCCGCTCAGCCAAGTGCGAAGTCACTATGCGATGCTTTCATTCGGCTTGATATCAGATGTCCCAAAGGCTCCTATGATGTCAATATCGAACCCTCCAAAGATGAAGTTCTCTTCGACGACGAGGTTGCCATTGTCGAACACTTTACAGCTCTTTGTGAAGAAGTATATGGACCATTAGGTTCTATCAGCGAGCCCAACGCTTTGAAGACTATGGCTGCCAACCCTCCCAATCATAATTCTAGTGGAGAAAGCTGTACTACTGGCAGACAGCATATCGAGTTGACTCCAAAGCTGATTAATGGTGAGAATTTAACGACTGAAGCCTCGATACACGCCATTTTACCTTCAAACCAGAGTGCAACACAGGCGACGCTGAAAGGCGGAACTGAAGGGAGTCTATCGCGTGAGATGCATCAGCATCAAAGCAGTCCCATGCGACGACGACCCTCCACACCTTTCCCATCTAGGTGGACTGCTACCAATTCTTCAGCGGATGCGCTGAAGCATGTCGACCAGACTTTCGGCTCACTCGATGACGCCAGACTGACGGTCGACAGGAACTTTCCAGTACATGAGTATATCAGTGACATGTCTTCTAATCTCAATGAGCGGGTCAGAGATCCGCATCGGAGGGAGAATCGCAACTTACCAGCTCAATATACAGTTAGTCAGAATTTCACTGAGAAGCCCATCGGGAGTCCGTCCAGGGAGCCTTTCCAAGCAATGGCTTCTCTTTCTCCTGAGAGAAGGATGTCCCAAGCTGACGACACTCTCCCCGCGCAACATCAAATACACAGCAGGATGAGAACCTTCTCTATGACACCAGAGCCTGAAATACTACGGCATCGTGGAGCACCGCCGCAAGATTTGGACCTTCCGCCGAGTATGCGTTATCCGCATCCCGATGACTTCCACCCACCGAACTCTGCCCTTCATCGAAGCCCAGTCTCAAGCCCAATTGGAAAATCTCACCAACCAGCAACTGGTTTGTTGCGTCGCCAGGTACAGCCACCCTGGACACCACCGTCGTCGCTACAGAAGGATCAAGAGAAGTGGCAGAATCGTTACGGTTCCAAACGTCAAACACGGTCCGATGGTTTGAAGCAAAGTACCATCTCCTTTGGGAAATCACGATTATCACGAGAAACACGCCACACACAAGAACTTGGGGATTCCCGTGCGCAAATGGATGATCAGAGTGATGTTGGCAAACAACGACCAACATTCAGTTCTCAGGATATGGGCATAACGGCTCAGCAGATTCCCGCGGATAGATTCTCTATCTTACCACGCCATGTACATAATGCAAAAGTTCCCGAGAATGGACATCAGCCTTCTACACAATATGTGCAAAAGGAGAACGCTTTTACCCTAGTGCATTCCACCGGTGTTCAGGCATATGAGGAAACAACTGAAGATAAGGAGCCAATCATGACATCACTTCCATCGGGGGATCCCAGAGCATATCTCTTGAGGCGCCAAAAGTCAGTTGCAGCCGACGAAAGCTTAGGTCGGCCAAGAAAATTCAGGAGAACAAAGAGCATCTTCCTACCATTCGAAAACAGTCTTGTAGATGAACAAACACGCGAGTTGATCTTACTAGTTCACACAGCCATCCAGCACCTCTCAACTTCTCTGGAGGACCTTGCGAGGTATGATAAGTACATTCTGGAGGGTGATATTGCAGGGGCTCTGGACATGGACCTGGGCGAAGCTCGTCGGATCGAAGAACAACTTGATGCTGTTCTATCAAAGTGGAGCGAATCGTTTGGTGAAAGAGTTGTTGTGGAGTCGAATTTGAGTTCGGTGCTCAGGGGAAAGGCGTAGAGAATGGACCTTAAGCACACTCAACTTCGGGTTGCCAAATGGTGAAAGGCGCAGGCAGAATAGAGATGGGAAGGGCTTGGCACTAGGGAAAGTATTTTCGCTCAAGTTGCAGCACATATGCTACACTTGGCTTGAATGTGGGAGGTGCTCTCTCCATGATGAATCAGGTTGCTGTAATTAATGTCATCAACTTTCCTACTAAAACAGTGAAAGGTCACCTACCAAAGGAATCCACGACAGAGCTTATAAATATAGAAGAATTCCCCATTCTAGATCGATATTCTCAGCATAATGCAATAAGAGAATAAGTGATAGCTCATGAAAAATGATAACGGATAACACGCTTAGCAAGACTTGTACAAATCCACATTTGATTATCACCATACAAAGTAACAAATCACCAGGTAGTCATGGTACAATTAACTTTCTAGGCGATGATGTATTGAGTAGTATTCAAGTATATGTGCATCACTGGTGCCCGGCACAGCTTGTCCGGTTCCTCGCAACCTGTAAATGCAATTACAGCGTGGCAAGTGAATAACGACTGGCCGTTACAGCTCGCATCATTCTCAATCGAGAGAGAAGTTACAACATATGGCAAAGAAGGTAGTAGGACCAAAAATCAACTTTAAGGGGAAAGGATAAAGGTGTGCGGGCTTTGGGAAAACACTGATTGTCATTATTAACGCGGAAAAGGAATCATAACTGCCCCAGACAACTGCAATCTAGATTAATCCTAGCCATCTTCATGTTTCCTTTGATTTTCGCCACAATCTGCGCCATCTCATACAGACAAAAATCGCATAAGAAAAAGAAGAAGATATGAGAAGCTTTTCCAATGTCGACAATAAATATGAGCCAGCCTTTATTTCCAATCCGGATGGGCCACATTCTGCCAAGTCCAACCCCAAGTTCCATCAGGGAAGAAGATTTCAAAATGAGAGAAAAGAAGAAGAAGGAAGGAGAGAAGAATATCCATTACGCCCTACCGGCTGTTGAAAAGGAAAAACATGATCGACAAAGATGAATACCGCTCGTTCTCGCCAATCTTAGTCACAACGATCGGTGCCCGTCTAATCATCGAACAACCCCAAGGGGCCATACTCTCCGCCCTCAGAGCGCTCAGACTTGGAGCCGTCGTCGTGACGGACCGGCAGTCTGCTCGGCGGCCCCGGGCTGACGGGATATCGAGTTTGAGCCGGGCGGTGAGGTCTGGGCTTCTTCGGCGAGGGGCGCTTTGGCCCTGCCACTTTTGTGGGAAGCGTGGTGGGAACTTCAACCTTGGGCCGCGTTTGATGAGGAGTCTTGGTCTTGTACCTCGGAGGCGGACCTTGGCGATAACCTTGAGGGCCCTTGCTGGGGCTGACAACCGGCTGGCTGGTACGTGAAGGCGGCGAGGGCTTCACGGTCGGGGTTGTGATGGTTGAGAAAGTTTTGGGAGGCTTGTGCGGGTACTGTGTTTGGAACTGTGACTTGGTCTCGGGACGCTGGAGCCAGTCCTTAGAGACAGTGTTTGGATCGATGCTGCTCGTGGCCGTGGGTTTAACGGGGACCACGACTCGTCCTGGGCCTGTTGGTAGCCCGCTGGAAGTAGCTTGCACTGCCAGGGGTGCCACGCTCAGCAAGATAGAAGCCTTCATCTTCAAGGGAGACAAAGCAAGTCAACGAGTAAAAATTTGGTTCGAAACTGATGCCTGGTCTTCTTGCAGGCTCGAAGTCTTGCCGAGAGGATGGGTGAAAAGGGAATAGCGAGAAATCCAGAGTACAGAAGGAATCCTGGGGAGATTTATATTCGTCCAACTTTCCCATTCCCCTCTGGCTACGAAGATGTCTATGGAAAAGTCAAAGTCTAATTGCACATGCTCTATGTCCGTGATATCTGCTCACTTCCCGATGATCTAACTAGGCTCTGCTTCCATCTATCAGCCCCTTTGCTCGGTAACCAGGTTCTTTGCCTTCTAGTGGGTTTTCACCTGATTGCTTCTTGTATGCCCATCATGACCTCCTACTCCATGCTCAACTATCTCTTTGAGTTTCACAGCTTCTATATCGCTCATGTGTCTACTCTTGATGAGAATGCCATTGCTGTTGTGGACCTGAATCTGGGTCGCACTAATAGGGGGAAATCCAGCGGCTCCGCAAACTTACAGCCCCTCAACACCACATACACCTGGTTCCTGGACCTCTAAATTATATTCAAGCACCCTAGCTGGAGTATATTCACCAGAAATATACTTACAGCTTCCTTGGTCTGAGCCACGTTGAGCTGTTAGGGAGACAAGCTGGGGAGGGGGGCGGGCGTTATCAAGGGTTGGCTGAGATAATCAGCAGAGAAAGCCCGACCTGAGTTACACCCGTGGACCATGAAAGTCTGTCCAGGGAAACACGTGTCCGGGAGTTAGTCTCCCTTTAGGCATCGTGAAGCTTGGCCCAGACTTGTATACCGGCTCTGATTCGGACTCCGGGTACCAAGCCACCGGCAACTTTACGGGATTTAGTCGGCTTCACGAAAGTGGAACCGGAGGAGAGAACTGTTGGAATTGAGTTCACCATCGTTCAGGCTTTCATTTTATCTTGCTGGTCCCGGCCTGCGAGGCGTCTACGATGCTTTGTATGGGCCCTGGAGTCGGAGTCACTTCTAAGCAAACAATTGTTCCAGAACTCAATTTCGGGCTCCTCCAAATCTTACAAGTCGCGAACGTTATGCAAAGCCTAGAGGAGATTATTGAGATGACTAGATGCCCATTCGGCCGGTGTGGGAATCATTTGCGCCGGCGAGTATACCGGCGTGAACAATGTCTAGAATTAATTTCCCGATCCTGTGGACGACCGAAAGCATGGACGTTGTACTTGGGCAAAGTGAATTTTGTTGAAAGTGGTCTCAAATAACGAGCTAATCGATGGACTACTCTCCTGCGTTGGTTACTTTCCAGGTCTGAACCCAGTTATCTATACGCAATAGGCCAGTAGATCGGAGTATTCCGACCGATATTGGGGCATAGGCAAGAACATAATGATATCATCGAAGTGCCGGGCGTCTCGATTACGATTGCATGGGGATCTTCAAGCCAAAACTTGCAGGTCTGGCAGTGGCACCGTGTAGAGCTGCAGGGCGTCCGAGTTGGCTTTGCGCCTGGCAAGAAGGAATGGAAGAGCGCAGCCCTGAGGTCAATAGTTCCACGACGTCATCGCTAGAAGGGGAATGCGATATAGTTGCGGCGTGAAGCATATATGATAGTCCTCCAGCATGTATACCAAATCCAACATGGTTGTGGCTATAGTGAACCAACGTCCATCGTGTTATGGTTGACTTTCCTTGCTTTCCAACAACCAATTTCATGGGACAGCAGCGTGAAGAGTGTTTATCCTGGCCGGCGATCTCGATGTGACTGCTGCTCCTGCTCGTATCGGAAGGCACAGGAGACACGATTCGCCAACGCGACATGGCGCATTTGCCATGTCGCAGTACATCCGGACAATCTCTTCCAGAGCCATTTGGCAATGAGTGATCAGAATGGTGGATCCGAGCAGCAAAACACAAGGAGAACTACAGCGTTCTGGCAACAGCTCATCATTCCCAACGCTGTGCGGCCGGCCATTGCAATGGAGGCCGTAACCGACAAGCAGCCATGTGAGCAGCGAGCGGGGACTTGGTTGTGGATGGTTATGTGCCGAATCACTGGCATCCATAACTCCGAGGACGTTTATGCGGCTGACACGATTGCATGAAATGATCTTAGACCATCCAGTTGTTGCAACGTGTGAAAGGCCGCCACAGTGAATCGCTAATGGCTCGCCTAATGGTGCTTCGGAAGATTTTCTAGCGCCTTCTCGCGCATACGGCCACTCAAGGGGGACCTGGGGCTTGCCAAGCATCAGCGCTCCAGTCCCCGAACAAAAATAGAAGAAGCTGTGGATTAGGCACCGGAACATCGACCGTCGATCTTTGGGTTCAGCGCGACGCGAAACTGCCCCCTTTATTAATTCGTGTTGGAAAGAACCAGAGTGGGACATCCATCAAGGACAATGAGCAGCTCATCAGTATTGCTTGGTGCCATTATGGACGCCATACGATGGAACATAGCTGCAAAAGCCAACAAGGGAAACGACAAAAGTGTGCCCTGACGCCTTCAAACCTTGATCGGCGATTGAAGGTTGGACCTTGCAGCGTGGTAGAAAGAAGCCCAGGGGCAGCACACGACCGCGGTTATAGCACTGAGACATGCATGTGTACATTACGGCGCATCGACTGTTACCAAACTGCAAACCATATTTATGTAACTATACGCCCAGCCCATCTGGTCACCAATGAGCACGGCCCGGACTTGGCGGTTGGGAAGAGTCTTGTTTCGGAAATGATGGCTTCACAGTTAAGTGACCGCAATACCCCCACGGAAGTGAACGTGGCCATGATGGGGATCTGCATAACCGTCGCTACATAGGTTCTTTCGATGCTGCATAGGTATATGTGAGCAAAGTTTGGAGGGGCTTGGTTTGCTGTCAAGATTGTAATCCTAGTAAGCGATCATCCTTAAGACAGTGCATTATTACAAGATGTCTAATGTATTTTACACTACGGCCCACTGCCGGAACCTTGGGGTTCCCGAGTTTGACAGTTTGATTGCTTATCGCGACAGAAAAACGACGGCCAGGCAATCAGCGAGCAGACCCATTCTTGTGGCCATTCCAGGTCGTCCTCATCGTGGTCCCGGCCGATAGAGGGAGTGTTCGGATTAGAGAAGGCTTGCGGGCGATTACATGTGCGATCCTACGCGATGCTATGCCATGCCCTTGTCTACATTGTAGGCTGTACATACAATGTCGTATGGGCGATGCCTGTTGGCCCGCTTGTCATCAAGCGTCCCGGCTGGCTGTTTATGGCACTCGCGCTAGCCAAGGACAAGCTCTGGCCTGGCACCACCACAAACGTTGTCGCTGCTGTGCTGGTGCTGTTGCACTTCTCCGCTTTCAACCCTCCGTCATGGCCGGGGTTTGGCTTCTGTCTTCTGGGCCACTCCCTCCTTTCTGGCTCGTCTCAGATCTTCATTTGCTCCATGCGACCGTTCTCCAACCTTTCCAACTTTTTATTTTCTTCCCTCTTTCTCCCCCACAGCGCGCTCCCGCCCGATCGTTATCGTGAGTGTGTGGAAATCTAATACTTCCAATTCGTATCATTCGTTCGTAGTACCACCACCGTCGTCACCCGGGAACAAGACCGTCGCTCGCTGCCTCGCCGTCTTGAATTGGCCATATCGATGCGCCGTGGCTCCGGTCTGCGTCATAAGCAACCACCCTGCAGCTAGTTAAGGTCTCAATTTCACCAGGTCGAGGGGTCCCGTCCGTCCCCCCAGGGTCCAGTAGAAAGAAACGAGCGCCACTAAGCGTGCCGCCTCGTACCGCCAGAGCCTAGAGCTTAGCACAGTGCATCGCACCGCAGCACAGCCCACCTCGATTCGGACCATTCCCAATTCACCCACCCAGATCCCCTTTCCTAACATTTTTTTGTATGTCTATCCGTTCTGCAACAAACAATCGTCCGATCCAGTCAGCTGTTGGCCTTCCATTTGCAAGAAACACGTGTCTGTCACAAACAAAGTCCTGCCTCCTCGCCTCGTTCCGTAGCCGTCCTGGAATTGTCGGCGTTGCTCCTTACAGCATGATGCGGGTCTGCACCATCCTCGCCTAATCGCGTCGACCGTCCCGGAAGAGACCTCGAGAACCACTCCTCGATAACGATGCGATCTTCTGCTGCCCGAGTCCCGCGTGACAGTCAAACACCTCATCAACTGGCCGATACTGCCTGCTGTAGTAATGGAAGGGAATTAGTCGTGACCCGGCGGTCCAACACTGTTCGGGGACTCGCAGAAGGGCACCATCGAACGGGGTCGGAATCGTATCATGTCCCGCGGATGGATCGTCTAAATCGACGTCGTTCTCGTGCCCGTTTCAGATCATCGTGTCTTTTGGCTTCTGTACTTTGGTTCCAGGCGGCGTCAGCAGTTCTGGTCCCCTGGGAGAACTGCCTCCCGGACGACTACATATGGAGCAGCCACTTGGATAACCCCGAGGAGACGCAACTGCAATGGGTTCCCGCGTTTGTGGACGCAGTGTTTGATCTCGACGACCCAGAACACATGCTCACTGTGACAGTATGGGGCAACGTAACAGGAAGAGCGGGCAACGTGACGATACCAGCTTGGAACAGCACAGATTGGGACGACCCAACGAAAGCGCTCGAGGGCAAAATAGCAAACCAACCGGCCAACGGCAATTTGACGACGCTACACACCAAAGTCGACGTAGCCACATATACGCCCTGGACATCAGATAGAAACTTTTGTGACAATATTAACAACGGGACATGTCCTCTGGGTCCCGTCTTTCACCCACTCGAGTGAGTCCATCTGCCCTTCTCTACTGATAGCAGCTTGATGTGGTCTAACATGTTCATGCGCCAGCGATCTTAGTCAACCGTATGGTCTCCCCTACTTCAACCTAACCCACGAGTTTGAGTCTTCTTACACATTTACCTCGTTTGCGCCCACATTCATCATCTTATGGGGCCAGGCCAACACGATCGGGTGCGTTTCGGCTGTCGTGACTCCTAGTCTGGGGGGTGTTGCTTGGTTCCTTCGGTTCCTGCCACTTTTTGTGCTGCTCTTGGTTGGCGGCGCGACTATCTTTTCTGGCATATTCAGTCCCTGGGGTACCGGCGATGTCTTCCACTGGACTTCCAACTATGGCCGGGATCTCGATCTCCTCCGATTAGTCACTCCTGGATTCGGCGATTGTCTTCAATACATCCAATTTATTGCTTTGACGGGCGGCCTCTCGCTGAGTTATCCTGGCTTTTATCAACCTGCCGTTAGCAATATTGCGTGGTCGAGTCTCATGTTTAATGAAAGTTTTGTAGCTCATGCTCCGCCCTGGGAGAGTCTCGTTGACGGCGTCTACAACACTAATGCAACTTACGGCCTCCAAGGTCTCTCGCAGCTCGTGGGCATGGCCGAGGTCGAGGATGTCTGGGCCGGAATGATTATATGGCTCTTGGTCATCATTGCCGCCTGCTTGTTTGCAGTGCAGCTCGGCTTCTTCGCGCGCTGGGTCTGGCGATATGTTCATTCTACTTCGGAAGAGGATTTGCGAGCCAAGAACATGCCCTTTTCCGTTGGAATTGTGGTCCGCTTGGTCTTCAACTATTTCTTGCTCCCTATCGTCGCCTTGTCAACCTATCAACTGGTTGTTGCCGACCAGTCGGCCGTATTTTTGGTCGCATTGGCCGTGATCACCATTGCTCTCATTATAGGCTTCGCATCATACTTAATGTATCTCATCGTTTCAACGAAACCGAGAGCTCATTTGTTCGACGATTTACCCACCGTCCTCCTCTATGGCCCGCTCTACAACACATACTCGGATGAGGCAGCCCCTTTCGCTCTCATCCCCATTATACTCACTTTTATCCGCGGCATTGCAATCGGTGCTGTTCAGTCCAATGGCGTGGCGCAAATAGTCATCCTGGCGGTCTGTGAGATCATCCAGATGCTGACGATTCACGCGTTCCGCCCTTTCAATTCGTCGACGAACATGAATGCCTATCACACCGGCTTCTCACTATTCAGATTTCTGACTGTTTTGCCAATGGTCTCGTTTGTATCGTCAATGGGGTTGACCGAAGGAACGAAAGATTGGGTTGGCTACGTTATTCTTCTGCTCCATGGCGGAGTCCTTGTGCTTGGCTTCTTCCTCAACTCGCTGATGACCATTCTTGAGGTCATTGCACGGATGCTCGGAGCTGGCGGTGATGATGTTCGTGGGCAGACGAGGGGAGGCCTCTCCAAGATTTTTGGTGCTCGACAACTACAGAGACGAGTGTCACGGCGTGGTGCCACATCCCGTCAAAGTCAACTCAGCACTGCAGGCATGCTGGATGCTTACAAGAACGGTCAAAAGAGGGGATATGGACGTGTTCGAAGTGAATCGGCTGGCAGCATGGGCATTCTACTGAATCAGCAGCGGAGTTCAAGTGTGCTTGACGCCCGAAGCCTAGACGGCTTATCAGGGCCGTTTGGTGGGAGCACGTTCGCGCCGACAACGCCAGGGGCGGAAGCTAGTACCTTCTCCTTTGTGCCGTCGCCCGGACAGGCTACTCGACCGCAGCCAGCTGCTGACCCTTACTATCGTCCACCGCGCGCGCGACGACACACCAACGATGACATGGGATCTTCGCCTCCCCGGCTTAGACGTGGGTCGATAGGCAGCATCGACTTGGCCGATAGGAGAGCAAGCACAACAGGTCCGTTTCCGGACGGCCCAGATCCCGAGAGGTCAGGCGCGGGGAAGGCAATGCCGGCACCGGCACCGGCACCGGCATCGTACATGCCTGTCTTCGCTCCCCGCGCAGATTATGCCACAAGAGAAGTGGATTTCTACTATGGTGTGCGGGGACCTGCTCTCAACTCTGACGCGCCAAATCGGAAATTGGGTACAGGGCCGGCGGATCCGACCAGTCCAGTGACGACGGCTACCGGCTGGCTGAAGAGTCTTTTTGGCGGGAAGACAAAAGAAAAGGGTAAAGGCTTCGAGGTCGTGAGAAGCGCGAGGATGCCGCCAGCGATGAGGGCACGAGGGGGAGATTTAGAGGAGGAAGCGCCACCGGAGGGCATCCCTGTGGCCATGGGTGTGCTGCGGAACGGACCGATCGAGAGCGACGATGAGGACTCACCCAAAGCAAAGCCCGAGAAGCGCCCGACTGATGACAGTCCGCCGCAAGGATCAGGAGATATCGACAGTGCATCGCAGGGGGACGACGAGTCTTCCGACGACGATGATGATGAAGTAGCAAAGGTCTCGGACAATCCGCCGTTGCTGCCTGATTTTGATGCTGGCGAGAGCTTCAAGTTTCCTAGCAGGGTCCAGTCGACCAGGACCAACCGACAACCGTCGCAAAGGACGGCAAAAGAAGTGGAGCTTTCACTAATCATCCCGGAGGTGCCGCGGAAAAGCTCGAAGCGCAACAGCAGCCAGGATCGCATCTCCAAGCTCTCGCTCAACCTGGCACCACCAGTGGAAGCGTCGGGTGGCTTGCACCCAGATGCTGCTGCATCCACAAGGCTGCCCTTCGATCGCACCAACTCGCAAAAGCGGCTTTCTGGTTCCTCTATGGGCGATTTACCGTCGGCTGGTCTCAGCGGCGAGAGTGGGGACGAGCGTCCGACAAGCATCGGCTATGTCCATCAACACAACATCAGCCGCGTGGACCCGTCCTCGGAACAGAACCTTGATCTTCTTAGCAGTACAGCAGAGGTTGTGGACAACTCGCGGCGGGTGAGTCCCATGTCCTCTGCATCCGGGCTCTCGACACGAGCAACATGATTGCAGTTCACACGATTTTGACGAATCTCCTTGTTCCCCAAATGTACACGATCTATAGACTATCTCTTTTTTTGTCCCATGCCCTTCCCCTCACACAGCCCCGGCAACGTGCGGCAAACGACCAGCGGAGTGGTCGGCGTGGGGGGAAGCTGTAACTTCCCTCGAACAGGGGCTTCTTTCCGTTGCTTGTCATATAATAATCATGTGGAAATATGCTTTAGCGGCGGCGTTCAAAAACTGGATTGGGCGCATCGAGCAAGCGCACATAGTTAAGCTGTTTTACTGGGTCGGCCACAGTCTCGTGTATCCCGGGTGGGACACCATATTCAGGAGCTACAGACCTGAAATTTGGAGGAACAGTGGTTCGGAACTAGCGTATCACGACTAGACGGAACCAACAATAGTAATAAGATAAACTCATAAGACAATGTATGCGGATATGTGACACTAATGCAACCCACCAAGCACTTGATTAGAGTGACGCTTTCATACTCTCGACCATGACCTACATTACGCTAGCTTTTCCCGTATCACTCGGTATGCCAACATGCCATTTTGCTCATTCAATGCACTTCGACGCATCTTCTCCATCCAGGATTACGCGCCATGAGATAGATCAAAGCTTCAGCCGGCTGGAGGTTCACGATCTAAGTATAATATTTCAGTGTCTCTGCGCTTGGCTTGTTTCTTCTCTTGGCTTACCTACTTGGTACACAACGCACTCTAATTTGCAAGTTGGCCTAGCCAAGCCTTTTGTGCTGGATTGCAATCTGACTTGGTCGGAAATATTAGAGAGAAAAATTGGAGGCGTTGCAGTATTGTCAGATGTGTTTGTGAGTATGTTCTTGGTCAGCATGTTGTAGTGAGTCTGCGCGGTAATTAAAGGCTATGTCGGGAGGTCTTGTTTGCTTGGAAGGCACGAGCAGGATGGTATCGTTATGTCTCAATATATTCTTGTGTCCATCCCTTGAGTCGCTCCTGCCAACCAGATATTGAACTTGAGGATTTCGTGTGCGAACTTTCTGTAAACGAATCAGCCGGCTGCTTGTTCTAAGCCATTGATACAACAAGGCATGATCCTTCTGTTAGGTCGTGCCTTTCCAGCTCATCGTCAGCACTTACACCAACTCCTCGACCCTTCCCCTCGCTGATCAGATAGGCTCCGAAGTCTTGCCAGTCACCCCATGGATCGCTCCGTTACCTCCCGACTTTTCACCAGCGACCAATTCTCGACTGCTCACTTGTGTTTGCACAAGATGCAGGTTGTTAGCAATATCTGGCAATAACCCATATAGAAGACCAAGCTGGTTCCCATGACCGAGGGCAGGTATAAGCCCTTCTCTTCGACGGTTCGAACCTCCTTTCCTTCCGCTGGACTTGAATCTCGTCGGCATGTCTTCGGAGGACAACACAATCTATCTTGGTCAAATCCTGGCGGTATTTCCGAATGGAACACCTATATACAGTCAGCCCATCACCTCCTCATATTTTTCGACACTTGTTCACCAAGTCAGGCGCTGTAATGGGCGAGCTAAATGGACGTTAGCTCATACAATACGACTCGCTCAAGTGCCTCCACGATTTCGAGCTCCTCGACCACCTCGATAGCCTTATTGTTGGACTCTCTGAATTGAATGTAGGTATGACTTATTCGATACGAGGACAATTGCCTGACCCCGAGCGAGATGGATATTGGAGTGATTGGAGGGGATTCAGTACACAGCGCCTGCTGCTCTGTCTAGCTGAACTATTGAGTGAAGCGGTTGGGAAATCGCCAGCCAGAACCAAACCAGTGGCAGCAGGGCGATGCCGATTGCCCAGGAGACCTCCATGGCTCACAAATTATGTCTCCGAGACACGTTAAGTGGTAATGAAAGACTGAACAACCAAGATCGGATTCAAGACGACGGTTGGTGATCTCGGGATGCCTTTCACTGCATGGCGAAAGGTATAACATAAGAACAAAAGTTCCTAGGGCTATCCAAACTCGGATGGTGAAAGGGGCCTGACTGTTCTGGTGAAATGTATCACCATGCATCATAGCATTCGCACTCGACCCCCTTTATGGGCTGCGCTAGTTTAGGACTGTGACAGTAGGGAGAAAACCCGTCATGAACCCCTATTCACCCATTCATTGTGATTTGGCAAAGGTCAAAGGGATATCTATTGAATGAGCTCTGGAATACCTTTCTCTGTGAAGGAATGCCTTCATACAGGCCGCCATGTTGCTTGAGGTGGTGTGAACTGGCTGGGGGTCCGCTTTCATCCCACACCAGACCTCACGATGCCGCCTCCGACGACCAAGACCTCATGACGCCGCCCCCGACGACACCAGATTTCAGTCCGCTTTCATCTGATGGCAGATCTCACGATAGTCGTCGGCAACGTGGGGCACCTGCTGCTTCCTGCGGCCAGGCAGCGAGCAAGCAAGAGTAAAAATCCGCACCGTTGGTCCAAAACAAATCAGCATTGTTGCGCGGCCACAAACAAAACTTGGAGTCCCCATCCGTTGGCTGCTTTGAAGTTGAATCAACTTCAACACCTCGAACACCTTGGTGGCCGCATCTGTTCGCTTTCTTGAAGCCGGAGCAGCCTCTCGAAACCTTCAGCATCTCCAACACCTTCATCTCCTTGATCACCTTCCACATCCTCATCCTCATCACCTTCCACACCTTGAACTTCGTGACAATAAATCAGAACTTCGTCATGGCTGACATCAATCATCCCACTGCCGGTTGGGGTGAGGCTCATGCATCCGATCAGGGTCTTCGACAGCTGGTTCCCATCACTCCAGTCGACCAGACCTTCGATGCTGAGCGCAACTCCGCTCCCGCCGCTGCTAACCGTCGCGATTCCATCACCAAGGGTGGCGACGAGCACAACACTGGTAATTTTCCATCCCAAGTCTCAGCGTGACAGCTAACAAGACTGCTAATCTGGACTCAGCACAAGCCGTCTTTTCTGCCACGGCCTACCCCAATGTCCAAGCTGGCGGCGACAAGGCCGATACTCCCATGGTCCCTACAGCCTCCGGCGCCGTCGCTATTGCAAAGTCAGTTTGCGACAATACGTACGTATATTTTCTTATTACCTCGAGTAATCACTGACCTTGATTTGATGTAGAGAGCAGAACTCTTCTGGCTCCTCCAAGTCGCTCAACCGCAGCGGCAATGGCAATGATTTGCTCTTCAATCTCTCGGCTGATTCCGGCATGGATCCGACCGGCGTTGACAAGAACAACAAGCCTCAGGTCATCGACGAGGGTACCGGCAAAGGTGTCAAGCTTTCCGACAAGGGCGACAAGCAGACCACCAACCAGGTTCCCATGCGCACCGGTGCCTCCAGTGACTTGGTCTCCCAAGATCACGGTGTTCCCACTAAGAACAATGCCCGCCATATGGGGGTTGAGTTTCCTCGCTTGAAGAACTTCGACGAGATCTACAGATGGGCACTTGCGCAGCACAAGGCGGAGTTTATGAAAGACGACAACAAGCCTTCAGCATCGGTTGCTGTTCCTATGAACATCACCAAAGCTCTTCCCATTACTGCACCTGGCCAGTCCTGCGGAGGACCTTCGTCTCAAGAGGGCTCCGACATGCCCATCAAGGAAGTGCCCACCAAGAACATGCTTATCAAGGACATGCCCATCAAGGACGAGCCCGTCAAGGACATGCCCACCAGGGACGAGCCTGTCAAGGACGAGCCTGTCAAGGACGAGCCTGTCAAGGACGAGCCTATCAAGGACATGCCCATCAAGGACGAGCCTATCAGGGACATGCCCATCAAGGACGAGCCTTTAACATTGATTGCTGTTCCTATGAACACCGCCGAAGCTCCTACTATTGCTGCACATGGCCAGTCCGACGGACGACCTTCGTCTCAAGACAATTTCGACATGTTCGACTGTGGCAATCCTTCGCTTTGCGACTTCCTCACTGATTTCCACAAGGCTGCAGCAAAGCAGGTCATCGAGCCGCAATTGCTGGGCTACGTAAGTCTCAAAGTTTTTATTTTTACTTTCAACCTTTTTTTCCTTTAGGTTACTTCTTACCTCCTGGGCTGTATTCGGGGTGAACCCAATGTCCTGAAGTCGAATATCTCCGGTGGTTCATTCTAGGAACACCCAGTACCTATTCGTACGAGTGATTGCTGACATCTATTTGGCGCAGAATGCCGGCGATGCCACTCCCTCGGCGGGTCTCAGCGACGAGCTTCGTGGTGCTTCTATGCGTGAGTCCGAGAGCATTGGATCCCAGATGCGTGAGGTCCAGAAAATGCCCGATGTCGGCCTTCTCATTGCCCAGGGCCGCATCGACCTTCTGCGCGAAGAGGCCAAGAACAGTGAGCGCAAGGACGAGATTCTCGAGATCTGCTTTAAGACTCTCGAGGTTATGATTGGCGAAAAGGCGCAGTATCAACTGGAGAACAAACGTATGCGGGCCGTCGAGGATGAGAATCGCAAGACCATCTCGAAGCTGAAGGACGAGACCTTCAGGGTGCACTCCCTCGTCGTGGATATCCAGACCGGACAGCGCTCACAGGACGTCATTCAGCGACGATTGGCAGACGCCATCCAGTTGTTGTACAACAGAGACGTCGACTTGCGTGACACCACGCAGGTGGAGGACGACTCTGAGCTCATCGCGGTCCTACAGCGCTCCGTTATGCGTAAGTACAAGCAGCTCATGGACATGGGCTCGGCCTCAGGCTCGGCCGCAGGCTCAGGCTCGAGCTGGGCCTCGAGCTCGGGCTCGGGCTCGGGCTCGAGTCGAGACAAGGGCAAGGGCAAGGCTATGATGAAGTAGGCCGGGACCGTGTTTCGTGGTCGGGAGTTGTGGTGAAAAGACGCCGTCTCCGTTTGGCCGGGTTTTCGCGGCGGGAAATAGATTCTCAGTTGCCCTTTGTGCTGGG
Organism: Seiridium unicorne; assembly: GCA_039778275.1. Lineage (NCBI taxonomy): Eukaryota > Fungi > Ascomycota > Sordariomycetes > Amphisphaeriales > Sporocadaceae > Seiridium > Seiridium unicorne. The sequence continues at coordinate 204,058 of JARVKF010000168.1, forward strand.
GGGTTCAGCCAACCAACGGTTTGTAATTATTGGTATGCCCATTGGCACTAACCTAGTCTAGTCTCCACGGCCTTTGTCGTGCTCTTCGGAGTATGGCTGGTGGCAGACAAGATGAACAAACCAGCTCTAGGCTGCACTTTCCAATAAAATTTGATTCAAATCAAAACGAGGATCGACTGGGTTAGGTGCTCGTAGCAAGTGCGTCATCATATTTCCGACCTTACCCCTTTGCTTCTGAATGGCTTCCGCCTCAAACGACCCGTAGTTGAAAATTAAATCGAAGCTGCCATCTAAATTGCTGTTCAGTCCAGCATTACCATAACAACAGGTTGAATCCTCGTACCACAAACATCCACCATCAAGCACGGAAAGCTTGTCTGCCATGAGCCATGTTGAAAGACGTTGTCCTCGTCGCACACACCTGGAATTTCCAGTGTTGCACATTTGTCAAACAATCAAGAATCAGGACCAAGATGGGTTATAAATGTGTATGTGTTCATTATTATACGTCTACATGTAGGATTGCTCAGTTTTCAACCGAGGAGTCGAGGCTTTCCATCGACTCCTGGGAAATGCAGATTACGAATCCCAACGAGGGGAGGTTTCTACCTAGTCAATCCATCCCTTCCCTTGCTGGATACGGCCCTCAATGTACTACCAGCGTTGCGTCATTTCTTTCCCCGGGCGATACTTTGTCCATTGATCAAAGCAGATCGCCAGCCCCGTTCATTGCGAGGCATACCATTTCGCCCCAAGAAGAAGAAAAAAAAGATAGCCACAATAAAAACCAGGGAGGGTTGAGGAGATCATGCCCGTGATCATGCAATAGTTTCTCTCTCTTCATACCCCCGTAAAACGCCAAATATCTGCCACGAAGAGCAGGCCTGTAGATCTGGTGAGATCGCATAGGCTATACTGAAGTCGTTAGGAGGAGTCTGCCGGCGGCTTGGCAGTGACTCGCTCGAGAACTCATTGGACGAGTTCCTCGTCTGGCAGCGTTTGCTGAACGTGCCCATATGCTGTCCGTGACCCTGACACAGAAGCTGATGACCAGGTAAGGACGACGCTAAAAAAGCGCATCATCTCATCGTTGGCTCCCTGACCGCGAATTTCTGGTCTGGTCTTTCGAGGATCGTCGTCGATGCAGGATTGTAGCTAAGAAGTAAGTTCGAAACACTCGCTAAGATGCTGCTGACTCCTTCGGCTTCCAAAACTGCATCATTCGACTCAGTCTCTTGGCTGTGCTGACTTTGGCCTTCTTGTCATGTTCGCCGTCGATGGGCACTTCCATGCTCAGCTTGCTGCGTTCACCATGCGAGGTGCTGATCAAACGACTGAGGCTAGCCAAGCTTGATCTCCTACGTCCAAATGCGGTCGAGGTGAAAGATGCAGGGCGCTGGTCATGGAAGGGCATGTTTCGTGGTCGCACGCCGGGAAAGTTACTCTCGCGTGTCATCGTCGAGGTGCTATCTGTCAACGATGGAACATCGACCGAAATGCGCACCACTTCAGGCCCGGGCTCTCCCATGAGCAGGGATTGGAAATTGTTCTCCTCGGTAACGGAGGATGGAGCAGTTGAGACACGGTGGGCGTCGTACGACATTGGCGAGCGAGGTGAGGGAAAAGATGACGAATGGCTCATCGAGTAAGGGCTGATGCCTGCCATAGGGCCAGGAAGGTTGATCGGATGTATCTCAACTGGCGCGAGGTCCTTGCCCGCGGTGATCCTTCGTGGCGAAGGCGCCACGGGGCCCGACTCGTGGACGGTTTCGTAAATCCGCTCTTGGTCAACCGCAGTAAATGTGGCAGGAGCTTCCTCGTCGATAATTTCCTCGTGAAGCGAGCTAACCGAGGTCTCTGTCCTGACTCTCGATCCAGGGGGTTGCAAATCCAGACTGGAACCACTGCCCTTCCTTTTGATCGAAGGAGGCTGTGGGATCGACCCGTTTGAGTTGGTCCTTGCAAAATCGATTTCCTGTGTTGGAGTCGCAGCAGAGTCATCGCTCATGGATCTAGATTCAATGCACAGACCCGTCGTTGCGCTCGTGTCTTGAGTTGAGTCCTGTGATGGGCTCTCTGTACCAGAATCCTCTTCATCCTCATCCTCTTCGTCTTCCTCGAAGACATCAGCCATTGTGGAAGAGCTGCCAAACCTATGGATGCCGAACCTTGCTTCAAAAGGAGGCATCTCTGGCGCGCTCTCAGCACGACGGTGATAATGCATTCCGGGCCCAGAAAATCCTCGGAGCCCTGCTGCACTGTGCAGTCGACGTTTCGGGGTTGCTGCGCCGGTACTTTGAGCGGCATCCCACGCCGGATCGCGACCTGTGGGTGTATTAAACGGGCCAAGGGCTGCGTCCAGATCAATCATAGGAAACGAGGCATCATCTTCAGACTTTCGTCGAGGTTTAGTGGGTGACGTCGCAACCATAGAAGAAGATTGTGTGACCATGACCATTGGCGCAGTCAGTGGTCCCGACATGTCTATTTCATCCTCATACATATCGTCATCAAGGCCTGCTTGAGGCGGCGGCGTTTGCGAACGTCGACGGCCGGATTTTGCTTTGATGGATCGCGGCTTGGTCTTGCGCGTCAAGATTGAACCCGCCCACGACTTGACCTTTTTCTGCCTCTTCTTTTTGCTGGATGATTTCTTGGAAGATTGCGCTTCAGTCTCAACGTCACGTTCCAAGTCACTCTCACACAATGCAATGGGTGCTTCCATCGGCTTAGTAGCCGTCTCTGACGAGCTTGAGCTATGAGGCCGTTGTTTTTGTGGCAGACTCGAGGATGCAAAAGGCTCCAGACCAAAGAAGGACCAGCGTTTCGGCATCCTCGTGGGACTTGGCAGTGCTGGCGATGAAGGCCCTTCCGAGGTAATTCCAGGCAGTAATGGGATCGAATTTCGTCTACGAGGCGATGACGGTGGTTCTTCAACCGGAAATGAAGCAAGCAAGCTCGGCGTGCGCTCGAGCACAGCTCCTGCCGTGCTAGGTCGGGAATCGCAGCTCTTCTTGCCAAATACCGGCGAGGGAGGAATCTCATGTTTCTCACGGTCTGTTACCATCGAGTTTGATAGAGATATGATGGAAGAGATGCTACCAGAAACGGAATGGCCTGGGTGACCTGTGACAGTGCTTGACGTATCCGTTGAGACCATGGAGAGCGGCCGGGGAATGTATTCGAGTGTATCCGAAAAGCCAACTTTTGCACGTGTAGGTTTGGTGCCTGGGCTGGGTTGTGCGCTGCTCGCAGTGGATTCCACACCCTCGCTGACTTCCTTGTGATCGTCGACTTTGGCTTTAGGAGACTCTTTTGCCGGCTCCTCTGTTGATTCGGGGAAAAGCTTGACTTTGCCCTCAAAATCCGCTGGACTTGAGGGAGCGCTACTGCCTCTCGACGGGTTGGGGCTGCTCGGCGGTTTGAGTATCATGGAGAGATCGTGACTTGAGATTGCGGCAGACCGACGATGCTGGTGCCTGCCTCGCCGGGCTGATGAATCAACGGGCGCTAACGACGGAGATGCGAAGCCACTTTCGGGCTTGGTTGGACTTGCATTCATAAGTGTAATAGATTCGCCTTCCTTCAGTTTTCCGCCCACAAATTCACTGCCACCGCGCTTGTGGCCGCCACGGTTTGGAACCGTGCGCGGGGATGCGGGAGACCCCGGAGACAGTGGTGGACTCATCAGAGAATCGTTGTTTGAAGATGTTCCTGCTGGATTGAAGCTGAACTCGGGGAGAGCTAGAGTATCTTGTGGGCGATCGCTGGCTGTACCGTCGGTATCCTGTCCCGCGCCGGGATTGAAGCTGAAGGCTGGAAGAGCAACCGAACGGCGCGTTCTTGCGCTAGATGGACCTAGGCTTCCCGTCTTGCTATTGTTGTCCAACGAATCGGCGACGGATCTTGAGCGTTGGCCAGTTGCTCTTGAGAACGACGAGGGTGCAGACGACGGCAACGATCGAGCGGGGAAAACGAAGTGAGGATTCGGTGGTGGTCCTGAGCGAGGTGACGGCTGCGAGTTGGAGTAGGAATCATGGTCGTCGGTTGGAGCCTCAATGGATATAGGCACGGGAATCGAGAGGTGCCGCCTTCGGGGTTCGTTCATATCCATGTCCATGCCTCCAATGCCCGCCATTCCAGATTCCACCGGGTTGCCGGAGGTCGCGTATGCGGTTGCCATCTTCCTACAAGGCCGCACTGCGGCACAACTTGACAAGCACCTAACGATATCGGAATATCATGAATGGATTTGTATCGTTCGCTCCGAAATGTGGCTAGTTGGTCACTGTGGCGCGATTAGGTGTGTTCGTGGTGACGCGGCGAGGCGAAGAATGGTGGTGGAAGTCTGAATGGGAACAAAATGAGAGTGAGACTGCGGGTTGATGGTTGATCTTGGGCGCGGCAGGCAGATGGCAGGTGTCGCAGAAGGAGCGGTGAAAATGACGGATGACGACCCAAGCGAATGTGTGGTATTACCTCGTGAACGGGAGTTGGTTTGATTATGTTGTATTTTCTGTTTTCGTGACCCTCGTAGCGCGACCAGTGTACTGCGCTGCTGTTGCTTCCCACTCACTAACCGATATCGAGGATACAGGCGAAAGAGAGAGATGCGGGTCAAAATAAAAAGGCAATGCTAACAAAAACTCAGAGCAGACAGTCTTCCGAGAAGAAGAAAAAGGAGCGGACGGCCAAGACCAGGGCAAATCCTCGAAACAAAGATTTGCTGCTGGAATTGAAGCCAGGGTTGGTGAAGCTGAGGCCTTCGTGGGTTGGGAGGTGAGGGAGAGGGTGAATCGAGATGGAGGAGGGAAAGCCGGCCAAAGTCGAGGAGAGGAGAGAGCGCCAATACGCTAACACGGGACGGGCGCGCGTGCGCTGGAGTGCTGGAGCGCCGGGTCTTTTGGCTGCCCGCTAGTCCCAGTCTTAGTGCGGTCGACCCTTGTCTTGCCAGGTACCTCATGAGTATCAACAACGGGGGCAACGGCCAGTTGATAGGATCAACCGTTCGTGATGGTGGGAAACATTGTTTTGAAGAGTCTTCATCTGCTTTTGACATCGAGGCATTTCATCGGCTACATAAACTTTTCGGCCTGGGGCATCGCTCGTGCCAGAGTTCTGTCCGCCCCGTGCCATCTCACAACCATGATGCTTTGCTTACTCGGGAAACTTCAGCTAAGTTGACTACCTACACATGAGTTGCGTCCAGGCACAGCTGCGCGCAGGGGAAACACGCAGCTGCCAGACCAGGCCTCAAACGCCTGCGTGTGGATGATGGGATGCCTTTGTGTTTATCCATCTCGGCATCCACATTGCGCAATGATCAAACACGTGAAGAACAACAGTGCGCCGATGATGTAGGCACGTATGTAGCAGCTCAAGTCCACCTGTTAGTGCCTGGTCCCGAGCCTTGGAGTTGAGCCTCTACGTGTCCGTGGGTTGTTGCGCGGTTACACCTCAGAACCTCCATCTCCACCCCTGCATTAACCCCTGACCATCGTCTCCATGTAATAATCTTAACGGCCTGTACTTAAGTAGTGGTATTATGGTCCCGTATATCGACTATCGTGTTTAAATATGGAAACACGATTTCCAAAATCCGTTATGACGCGGGTGACCTCATGGCTTGATCCAGAACGAGCTTCTCGGAAAAGTTAGCCATTGCTTGATTGACACGATCTTTCGGACGAAACGGCGGGAACGTTTAGACCACAGTCCGGACGAGGCGAAATGGTCGCCCATGTCAAGGAATCCATGGCGCCGGCACAACTCTAGACTTGGCCTACCTACATTGGACCATGAAATGTAGCATCCGTCCGAAGGGGAACGAGTGGCCACAAACTTCGTGGCTCTCTCCTAACTGGAATCGTCATTCGCGCCATTTGTCTCTCTGACTAGACAAGTCGCCGCCCAGTTATCCTACATAATTGGCAGTATGTAATGTAGCTGATCGCCGCGGGTTACGTGTACCAGGCTGCGTAACGAGACGGAACCGGGCGTGAACACTACGATGGGAAGCTACTTGAAACCACAGTATCAATGTGCGTCTCACATAAGTACCGCTTTACCGTGATGCGCACTTAATCCCATCCCGTAATTCTGCGACTCTGCAACTCGGGTAGAAAGCTAGACGGGCGCTCCTCGGTTGCTGGACCCCCCTGGCCAGAGAACCCGGTTCAAACCTGTCAGTCTCAAATTATGCCGATTTCCTGATTTGGCCATGGAGATGGGGGCCACCATGTAGTTCCCACTCCTTACGGCTTTCACGGCGTGCAAGATAGGCAACAAGCCGCTCAAGACTTGTTTCACGGCTCCTACGAGGATCGCCCATGTCGCTCAGAATACAGGCAAATGAGATCATGGTCTTTTTGCGTTGCTTTTCTGTTGAGCCGTGGACTATTTGTCTCATAGAGTTTCTTGACTCGGGGCGACGTGCCAGGTCGGTCTGGGCAACGACCTGACAACACCCATATCGCTGTACCATGTGTGCAGGTCCTGCACAGCAGCGCGGCGGCCTAGCTGATAGGAGACCTGATTGATACTTCACCCTGAAGCGTGCAGGAGAGGCCTAGCCGGAGCCACTTTAGGCCTGGAGGAGCGATCCCAAGAGCGCCCATCAGATTGGTCGCATTCATCGCGTCCAACCAAGGCCAGCGTTTCCGTCGCGCACAGACGCCGATGCATGACACTGTGGGCATCCGAACAGGCTAATTCACAGCCACTGCGATCTTACATTGCTTGGGGTCGCACAGGATGCGGGTCTGATAACATGGACACAATCGCCCGCTGCTCACGACTCGTACATATGTAGTAGAGGACCCAATTCCTGCTCATGGCTTTCCCAGATCGGGAATGTGACTGTGACTGTGACCAGGCGAACTATATAGTGGCCGCTCGACTATTATGTATCCCAGCGATTTCATTCGCATTCAAGGGTATACCTAGGCCAAAGGTTATAACAAGCCTTCATAAGTCACTAATGTCCGACTTTCAGGTCATACTTTCGCCGCAGGCGAGGGTAATCTCGCGTGGCCTCGCAAAACGAATGGGTAACGGCCGCGTTGGTCTCGAAACAAGATGAGCGAAACAATTCATGACAATCTCGTCGTATTTTACTGAGCTAGGCGCTGCTCAGCCTCGCAGCGGATCCCCACAATCCAGGCTTCGCTTGAGTGACTTTGTTGATCCTCTTGGGAATCCTCCCAGCTCCGGTGGTCAAGTGATGAATTGCGGAGTGGCCGCTAGGATATGTCCAGGGCCAAGGTCACATTATCGGCCGTGGTACCGCTAACCGGATCCTTCCAAGCTCGTGACGGAGGCCTTTCCCCCTCTCAGAGACGAGCCAGGCTTGATCGCGGGGTTTTCAGTGATTGCTAGGTATCGCCCGGGTGGACCAACGGCGGATAACGGGCCATCTACTGAGGCGATTGATCATTAACAAAGACCCACGGCGCTGCAGTTCGGAACTTCGAGTCGGGCGTTGGGGGTGGGCGGGTAAATTGCATTGTAGCGAGCTACCTAGGTTCCGTGTTCTTGGTAGATTCGGCCGCTTTGAATTACGGATCGGCACTTGACCCTGGTTGGTATTCCGTTGGCGTGTTGGTGCTGGGTCGCACAGGTCGATTGAGACACAGCAGACAGCAAGTTACTGCAATTGGACCAGCATCAGGTCCGACAAAACCAAGGTGAGGCTTCCATTCTCGAGAAATTGGGGGTCGAGATTGCTGTATGAGACAAACCCTTCTAGTCCGTGAGATTTGAAAGTTTCGTGAGAAAATTCGAACATGTCGAGGATATCGCTGCCATGAGTGTTTGATTGAAATTGGGGAAATGAACTGGAAAGGCGAAGATGCGACTGCGGGCCAATCAATGGTAGCTGCGGGGAGGAGGACCCTGAAAAGTTCGGCCAACGGAACGCGCACGGGCCAACTAAGATCTGAGTGGAGCAGACCTCTGAGATTTTTCAGAAGATCGCTTTGAAAATTCATGGGTGCAGATACCGCCGCATTACACCGACACGACACGACGCGAAATTGAAAACCGAGGCAATTACCGAGACAAGACGACGCGTCAAGATCTCTGGCGGCAATAGGACAGAAGGAGGCGCAAGACACTCGACCTGATTATCGAAATTGGGGATCCCACCATGTCAGCAGCGACGACGACAGCGCAGCCTCAAGGCATGCGCAAGAACGGTACGCTACTCCCAAGCAGAACCAGCAAGACAGATGCTAAGCGGGGATATAGGCAAACAGTGGCATGCTCCACGAAAAGCATTCCGGCCGAGTTCTGGGTTGAAGTCGTATGAGAAGCGAGTGCAAGAGCGAACAGCGACGGCAGCTATGAAGGCGAAGGAGAAGGAGATGAAGGAGGAAAAGGAGGAAGAGCGCAAGGTCAGTGCCACCCTCCATTGGCATCCTATCTGACAAGGTGAGGTATCATCATACTGACAGTCCTTGTAGCATCGGGTGCAAGCCATCAAGGACAAGCGAGCCGCGAAAGAGGAGCGTGAGCGGTATGCGAAGCTGGCAGAGAAGATGCACAAGAAGCGAGTTGAGCGGCTGAAGAGGAAAGAGAAGCGCAACAAGCTTCTCAACTCGTGAGCAAAGACAAGCCTGTCGCATAGATGAACTATTCGATCGAGATACGGAAGCAATTCGAGGACTACAAATACTAGAGTCAACCTGCCGCCAATCTGCCACCGGCTTGAGCCTCAAAATGGCACCACGACCAACGCACAAGGCGCATGACGTGCCATAGGGTCCGAGACTGAATATCTCACGTTGGACGTCAGCAAGGATGTGCCATTGAATTTTATGTACGATTCTCATGGCGATTAGGCTCTCAGCAACGGTTGTAGCCTCCGATGTGGAGTAGGACGGACATGGATGAAATCCTCGAAATGGCGGTGGTGGAATACAGGTTGTGGATTCTGCCGAAAGCCTGGCAACTACATAATGCTCAGTTAGCACGTTCAAGTTGCATGACACGCCTAGAGCCTGTAAAACAAGACTTTGGGTACTTTTAGAAGTACCTACTTTGAGTTGACTGCTTATGGGACGCTTCACTCTTGACATGTGACACTAAGCCGCAAACGCGCTAACTGCTTTAACGAAGGTACGTCCTCCAAGACCAGACCTCCAAGGTCTCAATGGAGTGGGGAGCTTTCACCCTTTGACATGGAACCCATCTTCCGCCAGCCTCACGCCACCAGGCTATACTGTGTACCAATTATCCCAACGCTCACGCCCGAGTACGGGCACAGACAATGGCCGACCATGGCGGCGATTCCACCCGGTCGGCTTACCCGCAGCGGCCTCGACATCAGATAAGCCGCTCCATCACGGAGATGAACACCTCCAAGCTGCATCGTCATCACGGCCATCACCTGCTACAACGCCGACACCAGGATCGTAATTCCGACCGAACGCCCCAATCTGCTACCCCGTATCTCCAGATGCCAGCGCGTGGCTCTCTTGACCTTCCTCGCTCCGAGGATTTGACACCCTACCTTCTAAGCAGCGCCGAGCAAAGCCGCAGAACAAGCATGCTGCCGTCAGGCCCAGAAGACTCGAGCACAGTGGCTCCAAACGATACAGTTACCAGTACAGAGCAACAACGACAGGTGCAAAGGGAGCAGGCTGCCCAAAGGACCAAGTGCGCCACTGACTACCGTCATCAATGAGATCGAACTAACCAGCATTTCAGTGGTCTGAGGAAGTCCCTGTTGGAGTTGAATACATTCTCGCTAGCGACTACGAGACGACTAGACGATGCCTATTACGCTGTTTTAGAGAAGCTCAGTACGCTGCAAAGCACGGTCGTTGGAATCAAAGAACTGGCAACCATGTCGCTCGAGACGAACGAAACTTTCAAGACCGGCTCCAAGGCCCTGGTCACTGAGATCGAGTCGCAGCTAGATGCCTTTGGCCAATTCGACGAACAGCAGAAGCACATTGAGAACTTACAGAGTCGCATATATACAGGGCGACAGAAAGTGCAGCAGCTTAGCGAGCGTGTGGATATAGTCCGCGAGCGTGTAGAGAGCTGGGAAAGAGCAGATCGCGAATGGCAAGAAAGGACACGAAGGCGCCTGAAAGTCTTGTGGATCATCACTTCGACGTTGGTCATGGTCATGCTCCTGTTGTACCTTGGAGCACAATATGCTTCACTGGAAGTGGGCACGATGAAGGACAAAATTACCGAAATGATGTCGAGTAACAGCTCTGGCATATCGTACAGCGACGAACTCACAAACGGCAGCAGGATATCGGAACATCTAAGCCAAGATATCAGAGCAGCATTGAACCAATCCAGGGGAGCTGAGGGTGCGGTTGAAGAAGAGGCTCTTCGTGCATTGGACGAACTATGAGTTATAGCAAACCCCACACAAGACGTTTTCCTTTCTTATTACCCTCATTCTTATTTATTTCTTTTCTTCTTCTTCCCCTCTCCGTCTTTCTTCTTCTGCATTCGGCTTATGGCAAGATAGATAGCAGCATTATACCCAGGCGTTAGGTTATGGTTTTATTTCCGTGTTGCCCCGGGCCGCTTAGACGGAATCTCGGCAAGGCGGTCATTTCTGACCAAGTCCTCGGCTCACATTTCAGCTACTCTAGATTGTTTGACAATATACGGCAAACCTTATCCGTGGCTTCGCAGATTTGGTCGCTTGCTGCTGACTGTAAGCCGGACCTACTACGTATGCTCTGATAATGTACTTGCAGGCATGCACTGTGGGCAGTTTCATCATCACGACGCAAGATCACGGGAGTCACTCGTCAATACTTGCTCGACTGCATTGCCAACGACAGATGAGCTTATTCATTCATCATAGGCTGTCAATCCCACATTGACCCGTAGTGTTCCATATTATTATTATTTAGTGACAGTAATATCCCGCGACATTCATTCTTGGGGTTCCCGCTCTGCGCTTCAACCCCAGCCATGGGCAGAACTGTAGATATGTAGACAATCGCGAAGGTCAGAATGGGGTCTGGGCCGCAGAGACGCGTATGCCCTGTGTGTAACTCGACGACGGAAAGCAGTTTAGTCTCGCCTTACCCATACCCATGACTTGGCATGGCTTGCCGGGACCCAGTCGGGCAGTCGCTTGCTTGTCTCAGCTTCGACGTCATGTTCCTGCTCAGCTGCCCCTCCAAACGTCTGCCAGGCACCTTGCACGGATCAAAATCGAATCACAACGCCATGACTGATATCAGACAATGTCTAGTCACCAGGTCTGGAGTTTTTATGTTGATGCAGCCCAGAAGATACAGGTGAGCTAGGCGCCATGGCCAGCAGCCAAGGAGATGCAATGCGCAAGAAACGGCATTACGGCATGCACTCCAGGCTATGTAGGCGCTAGACTAGCCCTTGCCAGTCACTCAGCACTGTGCTGCGCAATTCAGTCCATCCATGCTGGCGTTGGGCAGGCGGGCGCAGCTTCTGGCGGGTGGACGGCATCGGCATTGGCATTTGGCATAGTTGGCACTGGAATCACCATGTGGTAGTCGCCAGAGCAGATGCCAACATTATTTGCATCCTTGAGTCAAAACCCAGTCGCTAACCATGACTGTACCGACCTAGTCTGTTAGCCACTCTCGTCCAAGACTTCCCTCCCTCCTGGCCTTTCTACTTTATTCTTGGCTGCTTAGGTACCTACCTACATTGTCTCTCGATCCTGTTCGCGCCCTTGGAGCTATCGCATACCCCGCCATCTAGAGTACCTATTTAGTAGCAATAAGACCTTGGAGACGTCACACCAAAGCCACTGGCAAACCGCTTGCTTCTTTCTCGCAACCACTTCTTACTGCTTGGGGGAGAACTGGGCCGTCTCAGCCATACGGAATCATGACCTCGGCGGGTGCCAATCCTCCTTTGCAGCCGAATACAGCACAAGATGCTCCGGTTCCAGCCAATCCCATACGCACCAAGAGCACCCAGTCCATACCGCCCCCGGGCCAAACGTTGACAGGCAAACAAGAGCACTGTAAGCTGATACAAAGACGAATTTGTGAAAAGAAAAGCCAAGAGCCTCCTGCTAACTCTCTTTCTCCTTCCCTGCTTACAGACCTCAAACGAGAGCTCATCTCTGAACAAGCGAACTGGGAGATTTCCGAGCTCAACTCGCCTACCGCTCTTCGAAGATTCGGCGCTCCCTTCAGGTCTGAATATGGCGAAGTCTCCCCCCTAGACTCAGAATTACCTATCTTGCGATACATATTCGTACACCATGTGCGCGAGTTCCCCTTCTTGGACAAGGCAAAGGAGAAGGAGTTCTGGCAGGACAAGTTGCAGGTGGTATGTTGCATCTGACAGCAGTAGTCGTTGCGCCCAAACACTAACGAAATCTCTCGCGCATAGTTCCTGGAGTCGTTTGCTAGCAAGAGCATCTCCTCGTCCGAAGACCGGCTAGAAGAAACAAAACGGCGGAAACTGGCTATAAAATGTCGCAAGATGGTCGAGCTCATGATGGTGTCGGGTATCAGGACAGCCTCCGGGTTTGAGGAGCGTATAAGGTTTGCCGAGTTGGAAATAGTCGATGCGAATGCAATCGACACTGGCGTGCTCCATACTCTCCCTGAAGGCAACTACGTGAACGGCTGGGACGTCAACGTTGCTGGTGTTCGATTGACAACAGTCAAAAAGAGGATACGGTCACACAAACATGCAGTATGTGGGAAACAGAGTGCTCACTGGGGACATCTACTAATGCCGCTTGACAGGAGTTCATCTTGCGCGTGAAGAGAAAGGGCGAGCTTGAGCATTTTCTGGGACGCCGATATGGAGATTTTGCACGACTGCACAAGCAATTGAAAATAGAGCTTCCAGGGAAGGTATTACCGCCGTTGCCCAAGAAGAACAAATCCAATACTACTGCAACCGGGCTCTTCGGGCGATCGGGCGGCGACGGGGACGAGTCTGATGCATCTTCAGTCAGCAGCATGTCCACCATGCCTCCTGCTGAAGCGGGCGGCTTGAGGGAATCTATGAAAAACTTGACGGTCCGCGGGCATCGTCGAGATCTATCAACAACGTCTTCGAGGAATGCTTCTCCGCGGCCAAGTACAGATGGACTCAAAAGCCCAGTCCCACCCAGTCCACGACTTGATGTAAGTTGGAATCAACAAGGCTCCCCTCGGTATGTTTGTACTGATATAAGTAAGACTACGCTCTTGTGGCGTGAAGGTCAGCGAATCTCACTGAGGGCATTCCTAAGGTACCTCTTGCAAAACGAGCAGATTGTGCAGACCAAAGCAATGCAAGAGTTCTTGACTCAAGCTCCCATCACGCCGACGGATGACGATGTGGAGGACATAATGCGTCGCAAAGCTGTGGACGAGAAGCGGATCGAAGAGCAGAAGCAATTCTACGAAATTGCCAGAAAACGAGCCGCGGAACTGGACGTTTACATGGAGCAGTTTCGACAAGATATTGTGGAACGCAATGGCCTCACCAAGCTCTTCCAGGAAATCAAAGAGAAGGAGACTATCCAGGATTTGAGCATGCAATATCGGAAATTTGCTGAATGGCTGCGCATCGAGGTGGCCGCGACCGTCTACCATCTCTTCCTGGCCGAGGATAACTCGCCAGAGTTGTTTGCTCAAGCAAAAAGAATTCACTCGCTCATCCCCTACACCGTGCTGAAGAATGTCATTCGGTTGGCAAACCCGGCTGCCGTGATGGCTGGAGTCCTCGACTTGTTTCTTGCACAACCGTTTGGATCCCGTTCGTTGATGCAGAGGGTCTTTTCAGCAGCGCTAAACGACGGCATCCGTACATTTCAAAAGAACATTGATGCGGTCGCTGGAAAGATTGGAGACGATGTCTTTGTGAACAAAATGAAGGCCTTCATCGATTCGGATGAGCCCATCAAGGTGGCGATTCGAGAGGAAGCTGCAGCTGACGATATCGACATCATCGTCGCTATTTTACGTTCCGAGCTGATAGAACCACCGCTAGTTTCTTCGCAGGTGCAGAGGCTATACAATGCCTATGTTGCTTTCAACAATGCCGTGGAGAACGTTGACGAGGAATTCAAGCAGGGCGCTCAGCTTTTTTCGTACTTGAAGCAGTTGCTAAAACTGTTGATCAGACAGCGTGACAAGCAGATGATGCTTCACATGATCGAGGAACCTGTCACGCTGCAGCTGCTGAGAGATCTCTTCACCATCTTCTACGAACCGCTCGTTCGGGTCTACAAGTCCGCCAATGTTTATAACAGCATCACCGACTTTTCAGCATTCTTTGACGATATGATCCAGGTAAGAAATTGGAGAAGACACCTTACAGTCCGGCCAATGCTAATGCGCAAACAGGTCGTCGAGAAATGCCGGGAAGAGGACGTTTCAGCCGACCCTAACCAGACAGTACAGGCTTTCATTGATCTGTGCGCACGTCATGAGCACAATTTCTACAAGTTTGTGCATGAAGTCCACACCCACGACAACGGCCTCTTCACGCAGCTCATGGGTTGGGTTGAGGGTATTCTGGAGTTCTTGCGGCAGGGCCCTGCCGGTGGTGCACTCGATATCAACGCGCTTTTCGAGGGTGGGGTTGGTGCTGGTATCTTGGACAAAGAGAAGGCTATTGCTGAGATCAACCAGCTCATCTCTTGGCAGGAGGCCCGCAAGAAGTGGCACCAGGACAAGACCAGGCAAAAGATGGCGGCTGAAGGTAACGCCAACATGGACAACCCGCTCCCTGGCGTATCGGGCTTCAAGAGCAGTGACTTTGGGTTCAATGATATGGATTTCCAAGATATGGCGTACGATGACGAGTCCGAAGAGGAGGAGGAGGAGGAAATTCAGGACGAGCTTGACCCCATCGAGGCCGAGCGTCGAAGGAGGGCTAAGCGTCAAGATCGACTGAGGCGTAGCGCGGGTGAGCCGATTAAGCCGGTTGTCACTGAGGTATACGCACTGAAGGACAACTTCTTGGAGATGCTGAGGCAGGTCTTGGCAAACTAAGTGCTGCCGCAGCGTGTTGATAATTTCATGCTGGTGGGCGTGCGGCTGTCGGTGGGAGCAGAGAGACGCACCGTGCATATTTGTGAGGATTAATAGACCGGCTCGGTCTAGAAAAAGCGGCCTAATAGAGGACAAGATGGGCTTTGGCTGCATTCAACGGTCAGGGATTCTTCGGCTGGATTGTAATATCCTGGTGGACATGGCAGAGCTGGGGGCTGCATTTGTCTGCCGTTCGATGTCACGGATGGCAACGCATAATTATTTCGTGGTCTTTTCTCGAGAGCAGAGCTAGACTGACAAGACATGGATATTTACCCTGTTCATGATTGTCAATAGCTGACCCTCATCCTCAAAATTTTACTATTGTATTTCAAAGACCGAACGATTGCTGCACGAGTATAACAAGATTCCAAGTACAAGAAATATCATAATTTGCTATACTCCTTGAAATTTGATGCACGGCGAGAGTGGTCAAGGCTCTTATGATGATAGGCTCAGACAGCGCGATCAAGTGTAACTGGTCAAACGCAAATGCATTCTTCTGTATAAACAAAGCAACAGAGAGCGCCTTAAGATACAGATCCAAGTCCTAGCAGCTCACGCCGGACTAGATACACCACAAGTCATGCCGCCCCAATGCTTCCACACGTACCAAGCTCATCTCTGCTCAAGAACGCGAAGGTTCTGGGCCTGGTCTGCACTATTTCCCATTGCCCGAAGCTGGTATCTTTTACAACTCCGCCAAGTCACCCGTAAGTATAATACCTCTCCATCCCAGTTCCATTCGCTTAGTAAGTACGCTTGAAGGGAGGGACGGCCTTGCATTCGTTCTCGTCGAGTGTCGTGCCAATGACACGTCTGTAGCCGAGCTCGACTTCGCCTTGGGGCTTCTTCTGGAAGGTCAGGGAGTGCTTCATCCAGTTCTCGTCGTCTCTCTCAGGGTAATCCTCGCGGGCATGAGCACCACGAGACTCCTTACGGTTAGCAGCAGCAATAGTTGTTTGAGTACTATATTTTTGTCAGCACATGCCCAAAAAGGAGATGAAGGATTCGACACTTACGCGCAAGTCAACAGATTCCGCAACTCGAGGGTCTCGACGAGATCCGAGTTCCAGATCATGCTGCGGTCCTTGATACCGACCTGGGGGAACATATTGTCGACTTCGTGGATCTTCTTGACACCCTCATCCAACGACTCCTGGGTACGGAAGACGCTGACATCCCTCTGCATAGTCTTTTGCATGGCCAGCCTGATCTCGGCCGTGCTCTTGGGACCGCTAGAGTTGCGGACCTGGTCCAGGACCTCGATAGACTCGGCACCAGCATCGGCAGAGATGGGCTTGGGCTTGGCGCCAGGCGTGAAGTTGTCACGAATAGTGTGCGAGACAGCGCGACCGAAGACGACCAGATCCAAGAGGGAGTTGGCACCGAGACGGTTGGCACCGTGGACGGAGACACAGGCGGCTTCACCACAAGCGAAGAGACCGGGTACGACCTTGTCGTTACCACTCTCGTCGACGGTCAAAACCTCGCCCGTGTACTTGGTGGGAATACCACCCATGTTGTAGTGGACAGTCGGCAGGACGGGGATAGGCTGCTTGCGGACATCGACACCGGCGAAGATGGCGGCAGTCTCGGAGATACCCGGCAGACGCTCAGCAAGAACCTCAGCAGGCAAGTGGCTCAGTTGCAGGTAGACGTGGTCCTTCTCGGGTCCGACACCACGGCCATCGCGGATCTCCATAGTCATTGATCGGGAAACGACGTCACGAGAGGCAAGATCCTTGGCGGTTGGGGCATAACGCTCCATGAATCGCTCACCCTCCGAGTTGAGGAGGTAGCCACCCTCACCACGAGAGCCTTCAGTGATCAAGCAACCAGCTCCGTAGATACCAGTCGGGTGGAACTGGACAAACTCCAGATCCTGGTTGGGAAGACCGGCACGAGCAACCATAGCCATACCGTCGCCAGTACACGTGTGTGCGGACGTGCAGCTGAAGTAGGCACGACCGTATCCGCCAGTAGCCAAAACAGTGTTGGGTGCCAAGAACCTGTGAAGAGTACCGTCTTCCTGGTTGTAGGCCAACACACCGCGGCACTCGCCATCTTCCATAATCAGGTCGAGAGCGAAGAACTCAATGAAGTAGTTGGTGCTGTGTCGTAGCGATTGACCATAGAGGGTGTGTAGCAAGGCGTGTCCGGTTCGGTCGGCAGCAGCACAGCATCGGTATGCTTGACCACCCTTTCCATACTTCTGTGATTGACCACCAAACGCTCGTTGATAACTGTCAGGGAAAGTTAGCAGCCGTTGCCATGGTCGAATCCGGACGAAAGATCACTCACATCTTGCCATCCTCGGTTCTCGAGAAAGGGCAGCCATAGTTCTCTAATTCGATAATGGAAGCGGGAGCCTCTCGAGTCATATAGTGGATGGCGTCCTGGTCACCCAGCCAATCCGAACCCTTGACGGTATCATACATGTGCCATCTCCAGTCGTCCTCGTGCATATTTCCTAACGCAGCATTGATACCACCCTGGGCAGCGACTGTGTGACTTCGGGTCGGGAAGAGCTTCGATATACAGGCTGTGTTGAAGCCGGCCTCTGCCAAACCGAAAGCGGCTCGCAGACCCGAACCACCGGCGCCGACAACGAGAGCATCGTATTCGTGGTCCTGTCAATCGCTTTGTCAATAACCAGGCCCAGTGTCCATCCCGTTGCCTTCGGGGTTTGAGCATTCTGACGTACAATGACCGGGTATTTGCTGCTAACGTGCACCGAGGCCTCCTTTGCTCGTAGGGGCTGGTTTGCGAAGATGCGAGCTATTAACACGTGCGGTTAGGAGGATGTCAAGACCGACGGATCCGAGAGGCGCGAGGGAACGTACAGACTGGACGCGTCGAAGAGAACGTCCTCGCTTGACACTTCGCGGTGCGAGAGAACTGCGTCACACGTCGTGTTAGCTATCGCATTGGCTATTGACACGACCTGGGCATAGCCGAGGCTTTTGCGAAGGGAGGTCGAGGGACGGGAAGACTCACGGCTGAGCCGGTGGCCAGTCTCCTCATAGCCATTGAGGATGCCATCTCGGATTACGGTAGTACAGAACAGGAGCCCAAGGAAACAAAGAGTGAGAGGAGATGCGGCAGGGCGTGTGGTTTGAGGCTCTTGTCCTGCAAGTTCCGCTTGGGGATGGAATTGACACTCAGAGTGTATGATCCGTCGAAAGAATTGGACCGAGCTGGTGCTTTGGTTCACAAGGCCTGTGATTGGCTGATTGGGGGCCCCGTCGCTGCTCGTCGGGATCTCTCGCGAGCTCAAGTTGCCGAGAATTGGAGAAAGCTGGGGGCCGGCGATTGCCCCCGAAGGGAAAAAAAAAGGGAAGACTCCACATCACGTGGATCTGCCCATTACAAACAAACCATCATCATGGACATAGAATAAACACGAACATAGTTTGGTGAAAAAGTCGTCAGAACATTTCGTCTTCCGGAGACTCTTACCCATGGGCGATTATGAGAGTTTGGAACAGCCTCCAAGGTATATAGTTGCTTGTCGTAGTGCTTCAACCAAAACCAATCGAGACTTCTTGGCAGCGTAGGGACAGGTGTTGGTGCAGCGCTCATTCGAATTCACTTCTATAACCATCATAGATGCGTGTCCCGCCCAAGAATTGAGTGCTCAGCCTAGTCGGGTGTCGAGTCTGGCCATACTCTCAGCCGCCAAACTCGCATCGAATCAACATTACGAGCCGAAAGAGCTTTGTTTCTGTGTATACAGTACTCCTCATATGCCATTCTCATGTCAACAATGGACTAGTATTTTCCGAGAGGCGAAACCTCTACTTTGGCGTATCTTTCTGGTGTAATTATGCAATCTTACCAAATTCATGCGAATAAGCCGACTCAATATGATCATTTGAAACAAGATGTATAAGAGAAAATTGACAAAATCATCAAGTGAGTCCTTGCACCTACAAAAGATGTGCTTGAATTCGCTGCTCAAGTCGTCCTGTTCGATAAATAGATTGACTACCAGCTGCCCATGCCAATCACCATCCTAATCCAATCGTGGAACGCCCCAAGGCGATCTATAGATGACGACCTGGCCGTGCCTCATATGATTTGTAGTTCTCTGGCTGCATAGTTATCTCTGTCTGGCGCTCTAATACTCGCACAAGTAAGCACTGTCATAAGCGGTGAAGGCAAGTTCAATTGAAGAATCTTCGATGTGTTCCGGGATGTCAGTGCGACGAAAAAGAACAAGTACTAGTTTACCCGAACGGAAGGGAAGGCTATGTTCACATATTGTTGCGCTCCTCACGCGGGAAGGGTTGAAATTGAATGAAGTTATAAGTAAATCCAGATATAAATATCTAAAATGGTATCGAAGTAGCACAAAATCAAACAAGTCCTAGAACCCTGATCTTGTAGCCTCTTTGCTGGTACCGACTACAGACAGTTCAGTTGCTCCTGACCAGCCTCCAAGCCCATCCACCTTTTACGTATAGCCCCCAATCCGTGCATATATATAGAGTATATCGTAGTTGAGAGCCAGATGCTTCTATGCCAAAATCCGTCAGCCGCGTTATGTCATCGTCTCGTCGTTTGTTTAAAGGAGTGCGTCAGAAATAAGGGCTTATGGAAGCCACCCAAACTATCGAAAAGTCTCCGTGGTCTGTTGCTAGTGAAACCCATCCCTAGATATCAACTCCGAACGCCTCAGCAAGTTCCCCTGCTGCAATGTCGGCAGCAGCGATGAAGCGTACAGTGGAAACGAGAGAGGCCGGCGCCAGACCCTTGGAGGGCCTTTATGGCTCCGGCTGCCCAAGATTTATACCCAGCCATAGAAGGCGAGCGCAAGTGTATTCAGCGAAGATGTTCCATTCCAGCATTTTCAGATTTTTGACGGTTGGAAAGAAGGGTAGTACACTGGCTTCGTTTCTAGACCGTGTATGCGGTTGTATCGCACCGTAGGGTCTTCGCCGATGCTTGACAGGACGCTCTTGACTTTCTTGCCGAAGGAGCGCTTCGTAGGGCTCGAGGAAGGACTCCTCTTTTCCTCGTCGATGGAGTACGTAGTAGAGTTTGAATAGACGGAGGAGGCATATACTGATGATGAGTGAGACATTGTGGCTGTATGTGTGGTTTTGTCCTGCGTGCTGGTTGATGTGGTTGTGTTTTTCATAGACGACAAAGGGAGGATGTCTAGAGTTGTCTGAATAGCTGTATGATGAGGAGGTTGTCCAAAGGGTCGTACGATATGACGAGGACTCTATGATTGGATGGGTGTATATTGTGTGATGGTACGAGAAAGAAGATACCTGAAAGTCAAGGAACAACTTGGATATATATATATTTGTCAGTTCACTGTTGAATCTTGGCCAGGACTGCTGTGAAGGTACTAATTATCATGTAATTTTGTTGCCTGACCTAGATGGTCGGACATACGTATGCATACAGCAACGGCGCTCAGTCCTGCCGGTCATTGGGCGGCGTACCCCAAATAGTCGACAAGGAACTTTCGACCAAGGCCCCCTTGACCCAACGATGAGGGTTCCATCCCACCAATTAACCTAGCCATGGGTTGTCGGAGTGGAGTTTATGGTCGCCTATGGTCGCCCAGTTAATCTGGCTGCCTGAGCCATGCAGCGGCTAAGTCTTAGAACTGTGTTCGTGGATGTGAGACATAGTCCTAAAACCCGAACTCCGTGCCCACGCCATTTCCGGTTCCGATAGGTCTGGAGGTACATCACCGTCGCTGGCGACATGAAAATAAGCTTCGTCACCCCATGGAGCCCACATAAGCTTCTGCCTTGCGCCCATGGGAGAGGTGCGCTGTCGAGCCCCAGAATTTAGAACTTGGGTAGGACTAGCCCATGGTTGGTGTCAATTGGCCAATGACGGCTGAAGTTCCCCATGACCAGTCCTAGCTATCTTTGGATTTGCACACTCCAATTGCCAGACCCACGTAAGGTTGATCTGCATTCATAAGCCCTAGAGAAGCTCGCAGAAGTTCCTCTGTGATTATGGTGGGCTTATTGGAGCTCTGTGAGCTATAGTTCCCTGGGCTCGAGCCTTGCGTACTGGAACAGCACTCAATACGACGACAATTGCGAACTGATGTGCTCACCACGTCAGCTCCTCTTCTTCCTCTTCGGGGAACAAGGGCCTTTTTTCTCGATATGTCAATGTGGAGCGACCCATACATCAGGGCCTGTCTCCGTTGCAAAGCCTTGGTATGAATCATATTGATTCACGACGTTGGGAGTCAAATTAGATACACGCCCACAATGGATCCTCAGCCTCCAAGCTGCTAATGAGTCACTCCACGGCTACTGGGGTGCTGGCGACAATTCCATACACGATAGTCACATGCACCACGGCCACAGCGGTGCAGCAGCCAAAACCTTGCACTTATGGTGAACGTTTCATTTCCTTCAGGCACGACGTCGCAAGGTCGGCTTGAGCCGAATTGGCGAGCTATTAAGCTTTCTATCCAAGAATTCGGTTCAGACCCGCCAAGACGTGACTTTATTCAGACCTGCGCAATATCTTAGCCTAAGATTCTGAATACAGAAATAACAGTGCCTGTGTTTCCTTTACATTTGACTTAGAGGAAGCGAGATTAAGCGAAGTGCCTCGACTTTCCTTTGCATCCCCCATGCTGGCCACTGCATCACAACCAGAAACGATGACAAACAGCAGCTTAGCAAACCAAGGTAAGCACGGTCACCTGAGATACGCATAGACGCTTCTACTTTCCTCTGAGCATTCAGAGACAGGAAATACCTTCAAGCTTCAATGTCATTCCGACATGTGCCCATCGCTGGCTGACCATACATTATTATGGATTATCGGAGTTCGGACTCAAGTGGGGACGTCTAGAGCACCCTGCGGGATTGCTAGGGAATAGACTGAAAACCTTGAGGATAGCTTTTTTATTTATTTAAAATTTTTTTTTTTTGGAAACTATCGAACGCAGTTGAGTCATCCTCGGGATACCATGTGCAGATTCTGTACCGGAATGGGGCCTATTTGGATAGAACGGCATCTGTAAGTCCGATATGGTGGCGACTCATATGACTGATCACTACTGTTGAACGGTGCAATGTTCCGAACTTCACTTTCTGTTATATTGAAATTGCAAATGGCACTACAGGCTTACAGAGGACTGGCGACCAACATAATCCAGAGCAACATTTCCGGTACAAGTCCAAAGCAGATCAGGCCAAGTATTAGCATACCACAGGTCATAGGGCGCCGGCACTGAGAAATGTCCTAGAGAATACAACGCCAGCACCAAACTTACAAGCCTGTCTTCTCAGAATCCGAAGCAAACAAAGCCTTTACGAAATGTGAAAAACACTGAGAATAATGTCTCATTGTTTGAGGATTTGTTCGCTCCAAAAACTACGCGATAAGCAATGAAAGTCGATTGTCTCAGATCATCCCGCTGCCCAGCTATCCAGCGTCCTACGGCCCTACCCGCTCACAAGCAGCCTCCTCCCCCGTGAGTATACTATACACTAGATCTCTTGGTGATCAACGTTTTGGTCTTAGGCGCTTGGACTGATGCATACTCTCTAACGTATATGACAAAGATGTCAACTAGTCTTCATCGCCTTTATCATCCACCATAGAAATATCCTCGCTACCATCGTCGTCGTCGCTATCGCTCTCGACATCATCGGCCCCGAATATCATCTTCCTCGCAACCTTATAGAGATAGAACACGGCCGGGCGATCCTGCTCGAAGTGGTTCTTAGCCGCATCAAGTACACTCATGCGCAGACCCGCCGGTAGGTGCTCAAGCCCAGTCTCCCAACTAATGAGCTCCGAAAATCCCGCAAGCAGCATGTGGCCGGTCATCGCCCGGAGTTCGAGGTCGTTCCTCCCCTTTTGCGTATACAGCCTCTGTTGCTGCTTTGCTTCCCCGGCTGCTTGAGCCCACAGGAACCAGGTCCCGTGCCTCAGGGTACATTCTTCGAACACGGTAATTCGTTCTGCGAAAGCCGGGTCGATACTGATTGCAGGTCGATCGCGTGCGTGCCCGGAAGAAACAGCTGTGATCATCATGTAGAGGCTCGCGAGGTCCTCGACTGGTAACGCCTTCAGATACTCTATCTGCGCCGAACGTGCTTCGATGTTCATGAATGGGTCACGGTGGCGCACATCCATGGGCACACCGCTAGCCAGGCTCCAGTATCCACCACTAATAAGTGCATAGTTATAATCAGTGGTTTGACTGCTGTTGGCAGCGATGTCCGCAATGGCATCGCAATGACACAAGGAGCGCTGGAGCATATATGCATAACGGCCTTGCTGTGCTGGGGTCAAGGGATCTAAACCAGGAGGTGAAGAAAGGTCGATAAAGCCACTTTCGAGAATCTCGTGGATTCTTTGCTGGCGCAATTCGAACTCGTAGATGGACGGAAACGTCAATGGTTTCCGGATATGGCGTTCCACGCCGGAAGAAGAAAGAACGTTGCCAGTGGGTTGGACGGGGAAATCCCGGATCCTGGCTTGACAAATGGAGCCTTCGTATGACTGGATGAGTTCGCGAATGGCCTTGCGACTCGTTAGTTACCTAAACAAACCCGACAAATCGGACCGTATGTGTTCTTACCTTGTTCGTGCTCGTGAAAATAACGAGGGTCGCAATATCCATTTGCTCCGCGACATGGATTATAAGCTCGCGGGGAAGCCTAGACATGCCCATTGTGATAGATGCTGGCAGCGATAGAAGAAACAAAGTATAGTAGAGTAGAAGAAGCAATGAATGCTCGTGGATTTGCGGCGACGCTTTATAATGATGGGTGGTTGATGCTCTTGAGAGAAGTTAATGAATGGAGAATGTGAACCTTGATGGCAAGCAATGGCGTATGGCTCTTTTGTAAGTGGCAGATGCCATCAAGGTTCAGCAAATGGAGCGAAGTCGCTCTTTCCATTGTGTCCTACCCCATGCAGTACTTCGGATGAATGGCCATTGGCCAATCAATCGCCGCCGCGATTGTATACTGTTGTGTTTGCCCCTGAATCACAACCTCTGGCCAATGAGGTTAGTAGGTGATTCCGCATTATATGGTACTATCTGGACCTATACATTGTCTCCGCTGGCGAACATTATGCCTATTTTCGGACACAATTATTGTTCGAGAAGAACTGCACATCAAAGTTTTTGCACAAATGTGCCCTTTTTAAATGTCGCATGTGCCTTTGAGGTGGCCGCTCAGTGTCATGCTGGCACAGTAGCGGGATGAAGAACACTCTACCTGAGTGGGCCATTGCTGGATCTGATTTGGTCACTGTCCATTGCGCGTAATGCAGGACAGTGACGAGTGAATCGGAGGTTGAGATGAAACGACCACTGATACGGCGCAAAAAGCTGATGACGCTCTGTCATAATCTGCTCTGCTGGATTGCACCTAACTTCTGTAGCCAGGTCCGGGGCGCCGGGATCTAGAATCCCCCCCTCCCCAAGTAGTGATACAGGCCCAGAATGGCATCATCAACGTAAATTCTTTTGCGGCAGCCCTTGCTGCAAATAGATTTCAGGTCTTCCTTCACCTTTTCCGAGCCTGGAAGACAAGTACATGTCGGGCCCTCCTACCGTGAACCTACTAGTTGTGGTCTTGATTCGAGCAATCGTGTCACAATCCAAAGGATCGCGTTTGACAGTCGGAAGTGTCCTGTTTCAAGTGATTGAAAGTGATCGGTTGGGTTCTTCTCAAGGTGAGCCTTTGTATTTGGTTGAGTAGGTTTTGATTTGGTGGTGGTGATTGAAGTGTGCTTTGGAGGAAATTCAACAGAGCTTGGATGTAACAATATTGCCCGATTATTGGAACAAGCAGAACTTTTACTAGAAGGTGTACATCATGTGATAAAGATGCTCGCCCCGAAAGCACACTTGATTGACATCGCTATCTGAAAGCAAAAGCTTCGGTAGGAAAATCCAAGTCTCGCTGTCCTATCCTGTCCAAAGGCAAGTGGGTATCTCATATCTCATAAAAACAACTGTGGCTCTGCTCTTTAGATATTCTCTGGATGGTAAAAGCAGGAAAGCAAACACTGATTTCCTTAATGAAAACCTCCAGCCAAAACTGAGAGGATGTTAACCATCCACTCAAGTCTGAGTATAAATGCGCAAGAGCTGGCTTTTCATATCCCTCTTTGCCTCAATGTCCAGTCTCCTCTTATTCTCCAAATCAGTAATGCGCATCTGTAGGTGCGCGATCTTGGCGTCTTGCGTCTTGACTGCTTGTCGACTGGCTTCGCGTCCTTTCTCTAGACCCTTCGCCTTGGCTGTGTATTTTTGCAGTGTGTCCTTCACCCGGCCCATAACTTGGTTGTCGATCTTCTGGCCTTTGAGGAGATCCATGACTTCTTCGGTGATGTTCCCTATTCCAGAACCCGAGCCAGGCGTCATAGGGGCAGATAAAGAGCCGCCGGCTTCTTGAGATGAGGAAGGCGTGGTAGGCGCACCAGCGAGGGAATATGCCCCTGCATCGTTGTTTCGCTGTCGCTTGTTATTACTGGGTTCTCCCACATCTGGCTCGGCAAAGAGGACGCGGCGGACGGATTTGCTAGTGAGCGAGGGCGTAGGCAGGCCGGCGGCGACATCAGTTGATCTTGGCGCCGCCGGGGTGACAAATGCATCGCGGGTTCGACTCGGTCGGCTGGACGAATCTGTGATGGCTGCCAGTTGTCTCTCCTCCTCTGAGTCCATATCCCCAAATAGATCATCATCGTCATCGTCCAGAATAAACATTTCCCGCTTGCGCTTCGAGCCAGCCGACGGAGTCTGTGACTGCTGTTTTGACTGTGATGCGGTCGTAGGGATGGGCTTGGTGGCCGAGTCTGCGACCCGGCCCAGTTCATCCTCGTCATCCGTTTCCATATCCATATCACTTCTGCTAAAATCGTGGTCCCCCGTGTGCGTGTTCGTGCTGGCGACAGTCTTACTGTCGCTCGTATATGTCGCCTTCAGGTTTGCGCTGGTCTTCCCTATGCCACTACCATTTCCGTTCCCACCCGTCCTACCAGCTGTCACGTTCTCCTCATTGTCAAGCTTCTCTTGATGGACTTCGCCATCCTTCTGACTGCCGGTCACTGCGCGTTCCAACTCATCAATCGGTGTGATGTCGGTCCGGTGAGTCCAGTGTCTCTTGCCCTCCTCCCTGGGCTCGACTTTTGCACTGAGTGTCGTTTGGACGAGCTTCCTTGGTGTCCTTAGAGATTTCTTGTTCCCGTCTCCAGCATTGCCGTGGGGCTGCGTACTTGCGCCTGGCTCGGTTGTCGAATTGCTGAGCACGGCGGCTTCCTCACGCAACCTCGCATCATCGGCCCAGAGGAAAAAGTCGCAGCGGGCGGGCTCGCCGGACTTGCCCTTCGTCCTGTCAACCTGGCAGGTATAGAACCACCGGCCCTTGTTGGTGCTCTCGCGACGGACTTGGAACTGGACTGCGGGGAGGCGGGGCTGGCAATTACCTTTTAGAACCAGCATTAGTTTGAGTCGAAGTGAGAAGGTGAGTAGGATACCGAGAGTTACGTACAGTGCCACTGTCCCTTGCTAAAGTGCCCGTTGGAGGGACTCTTAGTTGGGGTGTTAGAGGTCCCAAACGTTGTCGTCCTGCGCGGCATCGTGAGGCCAAACTACCTTATTGTATGTGGGGTGAACAGTTGTGCCGCAAGAAGGACTTGGTGTAAATTTGACACTTGGTCGCCGCTTAGCCCAGGTTTCTCTTGAGCGCAGTCCAACGCAGGATTTTGTTCTTCTATTGCCTGGCAACTTGCACAATAGGTCATTTCCATAGAGATCTGGGTTAGGAAGTAACGTGAGGCTACCACCCGACCAACTGCAGCGTGGGGTGCAAAAGATGGGGGCTGGGGTCGTTGCGGGGAACTTGCATTTCAGCGTTGCAAGATGCCCATGGACAATGATCGAATTGCAATGCATGACAATGGTCTTCTAGCACAGTTGCCAGTTGTCTCTAGTACGGACTCCGCTGTCCTCTTGGAGG
Source organism: Seiridium unicorne (assembly GCA_039778275.1). Lineage (NCBI taxonomy): Eukaryota > Fungi > Ascomycota > Sordariomycetes > Amphisphaeriales > Sporocadaceae > Seiridium > Seiridium unicorne. The sequence goes on from JARVKF010000168.1 coordinate 231,050, forward strand.
CAGTCGTTTCGCAAGCATAGATTCGCTTAGTTTCGGGGTTTTCTTTTACGAAGCCTGTCTGCACCGGGGTATATCTAGACGCTTGTATACCTATACAGAGAAAACGGATCCTTGCACATTCAAACAAACATGTACGAGCTCATACCTCGTACCAGTAATCATCGTCCAACCCTTCCCTACTTGGCACCACACCTGCTCCAGGAGGCGGTCCTTGATATGCCGCCTCCATTCGCACATTCAATAGCCTGATTTTCAGGCCGTAGTCGCCCACCAACGAAACCAGCTTATTGGTCTCCGAAGTAATTGGCTTTTGGTCAAGGAGCATTAACAACCCGTCCAGCCATTCCGATGCCGCACTATGGTTCAGGGGATATAAGGTGAGAACGGGCTGCTCCTTTCCATCCCCACCAGGCTTTGCTGCCTCTTCGGGACTTGTGAAGCTAAAGATGGTGATTTTGGTGCTCGACTTGGAATTCGGATTGACGGGTGCTGATTTGCTCGATTCGCTTCTCGCATCCTCGTTGGACACTGATACATTGGATACCACCGAGCTGACTTTGCTCAGATCGACCTTCTCCTGTAATGCATCCAAACCCGGCTCTTGTGCTGTTCGTAGTGCAAAATCGGCGTAGTGCAAATAGCGGCGGTTGTGTGAGAGTTTGGCATAACGCCATAAAGTGCCGTTCGGGTGTCTGCGGTTTTGGGAATTTTCTCCATCCTTTCGTGGCGCCGGCTTTGAACACCATGCTCCTGCCAGCAAACACCGAATCCGCTGCTCCTTGACAAACGACAACGACTCCTTTTTCAGATCATCTCGCACCTGATATAAGTGCTGGCCCCAGTTATCTTCGAACGACAACTCGAGCAGTTCCATTTGAAGCTCGCGCAGGCGTCCACAGTCGTACTCCAAGAGATCCTCTTCCACTTCGACCACTTCCTTCGTGCGTCCGGCGTGGCCGATAACCTGATCGATCAGTATGCGCACGAGCTCGGCTACTTTTTCGAAATCGTTTTGTTCAGCACCGGTCGCCTTCCACAGTCGGAAGAAGGATGCTAACCCTGCAGTATGCAATCTAGACCACTGCAGCAAGAGAGGGCGGAAGAGTTTGTCCTGCTGCTTCCCGTCCGATAGTTGATAACCTCTAAGATCCTCCATGTCGGTTTTGTCGCATTCAAACTGATCGTATAGAATCAGGGTGACTGCCAGGCTGGCCCTCGCAATTGGACAGCGCTCCGATAGAGGTCTAGCCGACTGCTCCAGAAGCAGTTTCTGAAAGCCGTCTTCGGTCTTTCTCACGTAGTCTGTCAAGTCCATCATGCCGAGGAACCCTGCGTCCTGGAACTCAGTCGCCGGACTTTCTGTTTCGAAACCCAACCTTCGCCACTTCTCTGGATTGTGCCTCTTGCTTCCTTTCCTGGCGGACTCGGATCCATCCTCTCTTGTTCCGTTGGAATGGTCCCTGCTCGGCGCACTTGCTAGATGCAGTCCCTTGAGGGCTCTTCTGTGCTCAGGGCGCTCAAGGTCCACCCGTACTTCCCTCCACTTCCGTAACAGCACCTTCGTAAGGCTCTGGAACTCTAGTAAAGGATGTGCAAGATCTTGCAAGGCCGAACTCTGCATCAGGTTATAGACTGCTTTGATGAGGCCCAAATCCTGCAAACGCTTGATGAATTTTGGCCATTCCTCCCCCGTACTATTAGCTTTGCTGTTGCTGGTCTGGCTGGCGTCCTCGTTGGACACGGCATCTCTTATCAGGGCATTTATAAGCATCAAAGCATTTGCGCATAGGGCATGGTCCGCCGACTGCAGCTGTTGTATTACCAGGTCAAAGAACTGGGGGTACACAGCAACGGCAGGCTTCAACGCCCGAAAGCCAAAGGTTCCAGGGATCCGTTCTCGACCAGCCGGCGTGGACTGAGAGTGGCTGACGAGAGCGACCAAAATTGACATGGCGCCGCGCAAGATGTTGACAAGCGGGTTCGTTACGATCAGCTCAACGATGCGCTCGACCAGGTCGCCAGCGGTTGGTCCCTCGAAGATGTCCCAGCCCATGTCCACCTCCAACAACCTAGTTAAGCTCTGCAGCGAGTAAGCCAGCGTATTTCCTCCAGTACCCATGATCAAGCGGCGCAGGATGATCAGTCCACCAGAGGATATGAAGACATCTGCGAAGGCAGGGTCGTTGATGGAGGATTGCAATTTGAAGACGGCCATTTTGCGTGCGGCATCTTCGTCGCTAGCGAGGCGCGAGAGAAGCGCCGGGATGTCTGCTTGGTCCATGGCTGTTGTTCAATTGATGTCCTCGTCGCCGGCGCTGCGGCATGGACAGCCGATATCGCGAGAATGTTGAAGCACGCGCCGCAATCGTTTGGACGAATTGGGACTGGTGGCGCGTCTGCAGTCTTGTAAAACGCGCTCGTGTGTCAACTTCGTATTCTCATTATTCGTAAATTCGTGAGCTTCGTCCTTCGTGCCGTGTGTGGTGGAAAGAGGCTGCTGTCGTCAGTCTTCGTGCCAAAGGGACAAAAATTTTGGGAGGTGGTCGTCTACGGCGATGTTCATGAGCATGGCTGCCGAGGAGGTGGCTCCAGGGGGTGGACCGCTAGAGTCCTAGCGCTGCACAGACACCAATACCCCTGGAGTAGTGCAGCATCAAGGGCCAAGGGTCGTCCAATGTCGAGGACCCTTGTTCCTCATCTGCTGTGTGTGCGTTGAGAAAAGATGCAACACACAAACGAGCAATATAGGGTATTCAATCAGGTTCCGGCCGTTTATTCTTCGAAGCCATTGTACCAAAAGGGTAAGCTGCATTAGCTTGGAGCTTATTTCCGGCGTTGATATCTTGCAGGAACTCCATTTGGGAGCGGCACATCGCATTTTTCAAAGCCTGTTAATGAAGATATACTTCCTGGCTGCAGCCAACCACCCCGCTAGAACCCTTCCAGCACAGAGCCTCGTTGCCATGCCCCTCGGAAAGGCGACATTTAGGTGCAATACACACACCTAAATTGACTTGTGGCACTCGGTAAGCGGGGATGGCATCGTGTCCCGCGGCCGAAGACGCACCCTCCCTTCGTTCTACACTTCTCAATTGGCGGTCAACCTACATGCCAGCACTCACGAAGACGATACTCTGAGAGGGATATTCATGGATGACTTGTATTTCTCAAATTCTTCTACCATGCAAGAGCTATAGCTACATAACGTGGTGGACCGGTGGCAGCGCTTCTGGCCCAAATGAAAGCGGCAGCAGCTGTTGAAGTCAGTTCCTGACACTAGCGTAAGAAGCTTCACAGTACTCACTTCTTCCAGCTTGAGCACGATATAGTCGTCGTTTTTGTCAAACATGAGAATGGGCGTCTTAAGGTCGCAGAACTCGCGAATACTATACAGGTATAAGTCACGTACACAACTGCTATATGGAGCGTCGCTTACAACTGCCGGCACATGCCACAGGGGCTAGCTGGGGGCGATATATCCGTTGCGACTGCCACGGCCCTGAACTTCTTATGTCCCTCCGTAACAGCTTTCCCAAAGGCAACGCGCTCGGCGCATGTACCTACGGGATATGCTGCGTTCTCGACATTTGCACCGCTGACGTACGTTCCATCGCCCGCAAGGATAGTGGCACCCACGCGGAAATGACTATACGGACAGTATGCTGTGGCTTTTGCCGCAACACTCCCCTTGTGTAATTCCGAGAACTCGGCCGTGGTCAAGCCGTACGATTTGCACGTGGACTCCACATCCTCCGGCTTGGAGGTTGAATAGCTTCTCGTCGAAGTTGACATGTTGAAAAAGGAAGAGTATTTCCAGGGGGTGAACTACAAAATCTCACTCGTGCATGAGACAAATGTAAAGTGGGATGTGGTCCAATTATTCAATCTGTTTAAATGCAGATGCTGCATGCGGGGCAGCCGGTCGTTGGAATGCGCCGCTATCCTACAACGAACCCCTTCACTAACCTAGTGTAGTTGCAGCCGCTGAATGCCTCTCTTCCAGATCTCTGTGTCACGATCACCTTCCCAACTTGCTTCCGACATGAGGTCAGCAGCCATAACAGTCACCCATAGGGGCGCCCAATATGGCGCAGTCTAGTTACTGAGCTCAAATCGGAATTGTCAAAGGATTCATCACGCTACAAATGCAATACGGTTAGCTAATCGCATGCTCACCACTTGATCCGGAAACCGTCGGAAACTCACGATGCACCACCATCTACTATCATGTTGGCTCCGGTGACATAGGACGAGAACCCAGACGCCAGGAAGCCGGCCACCCGTGCTACTTCCTGTGTCGTGCCGGACCTCTCTAGACCAATGGTTGTTTTCTGAATCTATGCATAGTTAGTCAGAGTAGACACCAAAGAGACTGCCTTATTGGCCACGATATATCTACCTCAGGTTTCTGAAGACTGGCTGGGGGGAACTGCGCAGTCATTCCTTGCATATCGATCTGCTCTACATGTCAGTGAAGTTACGATTTCAGTAAGGACATCACCACGTACACCCTGAAGATCGACACCGACGTCAATTTGACCTGGCGAGATGCAGTTGATGCGGACTCCAGTACCCTTCAAGGTCGCAACACCAGCTTTGACGACTCCGAGGGCAGCGTGGCTCGCTAGAGTATAGCATGGCCCCCAGCAACCTCCATGAACCGAGGCTACGCTGCTGATGACAATAATGGAGCCGTATTTCTGAGTCTTCGGGGCTGCGTTCGGATAAGACCCTTTCTCTGTCAACTTGGCCATTGCTGCCGGCGCATACTTGAGCGCGAAGAACGGTGCCATTGAATGGGCTTCAAAGCACTTCTGCAGGTCATCGGTAGTAGTTGCTGCAATAGACGGGGGGCCGAGAAGTCCCGAAGAGGAAACCCAGACATCCAGTCGGCCGAAGTTGTTGAGCACTTCGTCTATCAGAACCAATGTTTCCTCCTCTCTGGCCACATTGTAAGGATACGGGATGATCTTGCTATTGGGAAACTCCTTGCCGATCTCGTCAACCAACTTGCTGAAGGAGTCTGTGGTGCTGGGTCTGTCGCAAGCTGCGTGGTGGTCAGTACTTGTTCTTCAACTTTTTGACATCCAGCAACGTGAGGTGTGAGCGCAGCTCTTACCATATATAGATGCGGCACCATGAGCTACGTTGACCGTTAGTCTTTGTATCAATTAGAACAATGTGAACGGTTTCGGACCTGCCAACTCGTGGATTATAGCTTGTCCAACAGGCTGCGCTGCTCCTGTTACGACGCAAACAAAGCCATACTATCACCATTCAGACTCGCAATAAGCGCAGCGCATTTGGGGATCCTTACCAGCTTCCCGTCTGCTCGATAGGGGCTGAAATCTTCTGTTGTATCCATTGTAGCCAAGCTAATTAACTGAATGAGATTTCTCGGCAGTCTCTGGTTCAAGTTCCTCAAGCAAGGAGTGTGCAAGAATCACCAGCTCTCTAGGATCTTGGCTGGTCTGTACGGGCATTACTGTACTCTTAATTTGCACGAGGAGCAGTCTTTGTAACTATCACTATCTCCGGACGGCTGGACCATTGCCCAATCATATCGCGACGGATTGGATTTCACTTGATTTCTATCGCTACCAATGGCGCCACGCTATCACTTCTACGAATGATGCTTTTCCGAGGGGTGGCTAACAAACCATGGCAGTTTGATAAGAGGGATCAAATCAAGTACTCCGGTAGCACGAGCACATTGCAACATTGTCTCATCTTTTAATAGAAACCGCTGAATCAATATCCCACGATCGGCTTACCTCGGAATTTGATTAGAGATACCAATAAAGACTGGCATACATTACCTGACGCTTTCTCGCAAGTTTCGCGGCCTGCGTGGGGCATTGGCATTAGTTACCCCGCGATCGTGACGGAAAGACGTCATATTGAATACCAATACTGGCGCTTTCATAACACTTGAACCAATTGATCGTTTAACCATGAAACATACAAGTCGGTTCTAGGGCAATTAACTTATTGAAGTTTGATATATCCTGGCGCTGCGACCGTTGCAAGGCCTCTTCCCAACTGAGCATCGCTCTCCGTAGTTGAATCGAATCGACGTTAGATACACGAGACTCGAGGACTATGAAAAGCGTTGATGTAAAGATCGGGCATGACAACGATTTGGAGAGTGTCAAATCTAGTATAGATGTTCAGTTCAATCTTTCAGACAAGGAAGGCACTCGAGGGTTTTGTTCACACGAGAAATACATGCAGGTTTTAGGATGGCAGCAGGGACAGTCAAGTAGAGACACCGGAGTATGCGCAGTCCTGACCGTTCACTGCATACAAAATAGCAACATTATGAATAACAAACAACATACCCTGCTTTATAACTTGGTATCCTATAATTCTGTATGGTTCACCTTGAGATATATATCGTTCTGTGCGATGCTGTTTTATTAGCTTCACTCCGTAATAGGACATCGTAGATGCACACATCCTCCAATTCATCACGAGTTGGCGAGTCAAGCAAGTCCACTCAAAGCTTGAAAAGACCACCAACGGTCGCTCCACAGCTGACGTTTAATGCTCCCCTAGGGCGGGCTTCTGGGATGCCATTCCTAGACTCCAGGCTCCCAAGCGTGATCGTTGGTGGTGGAGGAGGACCCTGAAACCTGGCGAGGCCCCTCGAAAACAGGTATTCCGGGATGCCGTGACGTCACATCCGGACGCCGGCCCCGTACCCGGGCGACGTTTATACCCAGCACATTCACCTGCCGTTGCTTGCAGATTAGTTTTCGTGATCTTGTAAATTGTCTTATCAAACGCTAAAGCAACAAGCGTAACGGGTTTTCCGTCTTCGAGAGAAAGAAAATAATTATTCTAGCCCAGTCATCTTCTGGGGAACGGCATTTCTCATCCAGCAGCACTAAAATTATATATACACGTCAACCATCACCATGCCTCACCCATTCAGCCCCGAGGATTTCCCCATCAATGAAGAGGAGGAGATGTACCCAGGAAAGATCTTCTACCTCAAGGGCACAATCCACTTCAAGAACGAGGCCTCGGTCATCGACCTGACGGGCAAGGTCAAGCGGCGGTTTGACGACTTCTCGCAAAAGTTCATGCAGGACGTGGGGCGGGCGCTAGAGAAGGCCGAGGACGACCAGCCCAAGTACAGCCTGAACAGCTCGGGCAGCATGATGCGCACCCTCAAGACCATTGTGGACCAGCAGGGCGAGAAGGTCTGCGACCTCAACATGACCTTTGTGTCGTTCGACAACTCGTCCGTCCGCTTCCCGCCCGGGAGCGAGCACAGCAGGCACGAGATCGAGCTGTACCCCGTGGACGACAAGGTCGACAAGCACGAGTGTTTCATCAGGCACAGCATCCCGTACTTCTGGGACCTGACCAACGGCCAGAACGGCGTCTTGTACAAGACCCTCAACCAGGAGCGCGTCGAGGTCGGCAAGGTGTCCGGCTACGGCTGGGGAAAAGATGCGGTGCTGGTGTTTGACGAGGAGGAGGTCGACGAAGTCGTTGCAATGGCGACTTGTATTATCATGTTGAACGGAAAGGACGCCATCGATTATTAGGCGCGGATCGGCCAATGACTGTATGATTATTATGAGTTTTTACGGGAGTTTTGAGAGGTTTTATGGTATCGGCACTTTGCACTAGGATTTTGATAATATTATCTATTTTAAAGATTCTCAACGTCATGAGCGGTCTGAATGCCAATAAAGCAAAAGTATGACCAAGGCATTTTTCAAGCTGAATGGATGGCTAAGCACGGGAGTATTATATTTGAAAGAGCCATAAGACCGGTCATCAAATGGCACAACTGGATGGTTTCACCGAATAGATCGTTGGTTCTATATCCTCCAGAACTCATGAATAGCCTCTAACACCTCTCTCGAGTTCGTAAATGGCATGTTGTGGCCGCCCGGTACGACCCGCCAGAACACATTCGACTCCCCTCCCATCAACGGCAACGCATCTTCCTTGTAATCCCTCTTCTGGATCAGCTCGTCCTCTTTGCCCAGTATCACGGCTGTGGTCCCCGGTTTCCGCTTGGCCAATTCACGCCAGTAGCTTTGCTGCTCGAGCAAAGGCCCGTACCGAATTGTTGACATGAAAGACGGCACGAAACCGGCGTGCGCGTCGATCATCCAGCGCACATAGGCCGCGATCTTGGCCTCAACAGGATTCGCAGACCTTGGCGTGTCATCGTCCTTGGTGCCAGAGTCGACAGCCTCCTGCACAGCAACATCGACGTAGCCTTTCTTTCCTTCGTCCAGCGGATCCAGGGCGGCCTTCTCGGCCTCGGAGACGACGCTGTCTCTTCGCTTCTTGGACACTGCGCCCGCGATTGGCGTTCTGAGACGGTGTTTCGTCAGCATCTCGAGAGGCCGTTCGGGGATAATACCAGAGGTGAACACCAGGCGGCTGAGCCGTCCGAGGTTCTCGGCCCTAATCAGACCCGCGGGCGCAAGTAAGACAAGTGATTCTACGAGGTGCGGGAAGGTCGCCGCAAAGTTGACGGCAATACCTCCACCGAGCGAGTATCCGATGATGCTCATCGCATTTGTGCCAGTCCACGGTAGAGGAGAGGAGGCCAATACCAGAAGGATCTGGGTTATGAAGAGACGAGTGTCAGAGGGCAGGTCGCCGACACCGTCGCTATAACCACGGCCGAAGAGATCCTATGGGAAGAGATGAGCTGGGCAGAAACGGAAACCATGAAGGGGATAGACTGACGTAAAGCATGACTCTACATCCTTTTGATGCTAGGTCAAAGGCGACGTCGTTGAGTGTCATACAGGAAGTGCTGATACCATGCAAGAACAGGACTTTTCGCCCATCTTCCGGGCCGAACTCGTAGACGCGGATACTGCCATACTTTTGAATCATGGTCAGTTTCGTTCTGCACACGAGGAGACATTGGGGAGTGCGCAGTTTACAGGAGTAACCACATCCCTGGCCCCAGGGAAATGGTCAGGTTGATAGGGCACCTGGGCCAGTTCTTCTTTCGACAGTCTTGGAATGACGGTTGTGAGGGGACCGGTGAGGATCGACTTGCGCCGAGGGTACAGAGTCCATCCTGCTAGTGTCAAGAGTGTGATAGTTGACACAACTGTTGTGGCTACAACTGCGGTTGTGCTGACTTCTGCGGAAGCACCAGTCAGGCTCGTGAGGAACGCCATGTTTGACCGCTCGTGTGTGTGCGCTCCTCCCTCCAGAGCCGGAAGATGTCGACAATTTGAGATGGTCTCTCACGTACAGGTCTTTTTCGTATATATACTCGAGAAGTAAATCTATTTCTAGACAACGAGAACATGTAGACGATCGTGTGCCCCCACGGTTCGATTGGTCCCGATTCATGTGTCAGGGTGTGCCGAATTCCAGCCCCGTGGGTCGTTTCGCCCGCCTGTGCCCCACGTGGCTGGGGTGGTGATGGCTCCCAAGATCCGAGGCATCCTGTCAAACCAAGGCGACAAGAAATGGCCAGTGAGAGTCACTTATCTTGTCAAGTGGGGTTTGGGGATCAAACACATGATGCCGATTCGGAAATACACAATGACATCAATAAAGCAAATGCCGATTTAGTTGTGCTCGGCAATGCGCCGCGACCGAGTTGAATATTGACGCGCTAGAAGATAAATACCTGGACATGGCTTCACTAACCAGACACCGCGGCATACATTCCAGCAAGCTAGTTACGGTCGACTCTTATTCAAGTCGACGATTACATTCGAGCGCCCGTCGGCTTCTGACGGGAGCCAGAGCGGTGCGAGACGTAAATTAGAAAGAAGCAAAGGGGGGTATCTTAGCAAGTCCGAATACCTGTACTTTTTGTCCCATTCTCCCATCCCCATCCCCAAAACCAAGCATACACCAATCCCATAAGCCATAGAAAGAAAATGCACGTATGAAAGCCCTAGCCTAGCCCTACAGCCCATGCCGCGCCTGCCAGTTGTTTCAAGAGACCACAAAGGTTCTCGACGATGGGTGGCGGTACGTCCATTTTCGTGTAGTTCCCTCTGAAAATCCCCTCGACAATCTCCATGCAGGCTTTGGGATCTTCGAGGCACTCCACTCGCTGATCATCCCTCGTACGAATGCTTGGACGACCCTGGCCGAAACTAATATATCGCTGCACCTGGTTTGATTCCAGGCTATCGATGAGCACAGTCTCTTGATGTTCGCTTGGCGTCGATTGATGTCTCGTAGCCTTGATTACAACTCCAAACGCCCACAATGCCAATGCCGCGTGGTGAACGCCAACCGCATAGAAGTTTTTGAGGTGTCCGCTTGGGAATAATTTCGCCTGCCGCAGAATCTGCCCTGCATGCCACACAGCCCGTCGAGCATCTGGGCTTTCGGACCATTGTTGGAGGATGGGGTAGACCCTTCGTGCTTGCTCCTCTCCCTCCTTTCCAGCAAACAGCTGAAGATCATCCATTGACACGTGGAGATTCATCATCAGCAAGTTCAAGAGCAGGTTCTCCTGCGCAGAGAGCGAAGCGTGCCAGTCCGAAGTCACGACCTGGAAACTCTGGAGCGACCTGCAAAGTTCCTGGTGGCGCCCATTGAGAATCAAATGCGGACTCGCTTGGTAGTTGTTCACAAACGAATTGGATCGATGTACCGCGCTCAGTTGCCGCCATTCGAGTATGAGGTTCCAGAAGCAGTGCAAGTAAATCGATATTGCATACTGCGCATCCAGTCTTTGATAGTTTGCGGTAAGCATGTTCACGTCCCGAATCAAGTCCGGCAGGGATGGGGGCCTCCTGCCTTGGCCAGATGCTCTCGCAAGATATTGCCTTTTCCACTCTGCAGCATTTCTCGCAAACCACAAGTCTCTTGACTCCGGGAGAGGGAGAGTGAGCTCTGAGTAAGATATAGTCGGCGGTGCGAGTGTCGTCATTGAAGCCTCCGCATCTCGTAGATAACAATGAAACACGAGCCTTTTCTAGTCAGCGGATGTGATAGCAGTGAATAGCCAAGACAACTTACCTCTTCCAACTCTCAGCTTCATACCACCGACGCCATTTCTCTTCCAGGACTTCACCTTCATCTGTTGCTTCCACAATTATTTGAGGGTAAGATGATCGCTGGAATTTCCCACGGTACCGCAACATCTGTGAGTTATATTAGTCACATTTAGGATAAGTTGAGGACGTGAGATACACATACCGTGATAGGTACCAATAGGTGACATTCGGCAATCTCCATCTTTCTTCGATTGCCGCTCCACAACCCGATATCTTGAACTAATACGAGCGTTTGGACAAGGCCCAAATTTTGCGTCCTGTTGTTGTTCTCCTCAAACTAAAGAAGGATGTTGTTAGCCTCTCTCATCTGTCTCATCCCGATCCTTCAAGAGCCACGTGTACCGCACATCCATTCGCATCTATCGAAATTCTTCCGAGCCCCCAACTAATATACTAGATATAGCGGAGCCGAGAACAATCATGACAAATGATACGACCAACGTGGATTGGGAGGCACCAGTAAAGAAATACAAATTGCAGAACTTACTCGACCTGGAACGCATATCCCTATCGTTGGTTAGTGCATCGTCGTTTCTCAGACAAGCTTCTCACTTACGCATAGCCTCTTGAATGGCAAATCCAAATTTTCTTAGGGTAGCTACCGGGGTCAAGACAGCCCCCGCAGCCGCAACTATGCCGAGCCATTCGGGCCATTGACTGTTTAGAGTAAAGGTACCCCAATGTATCCAACAGCTGACGGAACACAAATGAGCCGCTAGATATATGTGCGCCAAAGTATCCATGACTTCCGCGGAGGGAAATGAAGAGGCTATACGCAGCCTCATAGCGTCTGTCTTCACCGTCTGCAGGACAACGCTAAGTATCTTGTCCCTGCTCGCAGAGTCTAGCTTATCCTTGATGACGCGATCCATTTGTTTCTGGCTCTCCTGAAACCGCTGACTAGCCGCATCGCGGTGCGGGATAGGTAAATTCCCGTACTCTGCATAGACAGAGTCCCGTTCGCCAGGGATCCATCGCCATGGAGAATTCGTCCATATCTTCACCAAATTCTGCCTCATTTGTGACATGTCCACCGTAGAGTCATCAGTTTGCGGCGTAGCTGCTTGAGTAGCTGCTTGGGGGTTCTTAGCCTCATCAAGGTTCCAGTGATCCAGCAAACCAAAGTCCATATCCGTGAGCTCGTAGTTGGCGTCATCGCAGAAGTCCAGGACAGCCAAGCCCTGGGATTCCTCGGGCCGAGCAGCGTTGTTTAGCGAACCATCATAGAGCACGTCACGCAAGAATTCGTTAAAGGGCATCCTCGTCATGTCCACCATGCTGTTGCTATTGACATATGACGACGGATTTGCGAAAGCTTGAATCTGGCCAGCTTGCTCACCCATGGTTTCAGGGGTCGGCAGTTGTCCGGGAGCCTGACTTTCTTCTGGCTTCACGGAGACATATCCAGCAGTTGAAGGGCTGCCATTCGTTGGCTGCATATGGCCGGCAGAGTCCTGATAGCTTCCCTGACCCATCTCGTCCGAGCCCGAATGAGCCTGTGCAGACAGGTGGAGGAGATGCATCGCAGCAGCCGACCCAGCCTCAGATGAGTTGTACTCGCAGTCGAGATTCCGGTTGCGACACCGAGTGCATGGTTTGACCTCTTCACATTTGACGCGAGCCGTCGCGCAAGCTTTACAGGCATGTGAGACTCGTCCTGCATTGGGAGATGTGTCTGTCCGTCTGCGTTTCTTCGAAGGGTCACCATCATTGTCATGATTCGCAGCATGTCGCTTTAACAAGTCAGCCCGAGCGAAGGCTTTCCCACAAATCTGACAAGAGAACCGCTTGCCCAGAGTACTATGCACGTCAAGGGGTCAGTAGACGGTTTGATATCGTTATTGGGGAGGAGGCACGCGGAGCAGGTCATGCGATTATGAGCCCACTAGAGTGGGGAGGGGGTCGTCAACAACAAGCGAGCTGGCTGTGGATGACAGGGTCAACGGAAGGGACTGACTGAGTTTGTATGTGCCGAGCAAGGTGCTCAGGTCGCGAGTATCGCTTTTGACAGTCGGCGCATTGGTACAAACTCTGCGTCAGGGAGTGGCTACGCCCTGCTGGGGTCTGGGGACCAACACTGGCGGTGGTCGCATTCTGTGAATTCGGCGGCAGGCCTCCTGCGTTCAGCTGCGGTTGGGGGGTGGAAGTCGGCGGCAGAAGAGGCGGCGGCGGGACGGAAGAATAGGGACTGGCTATGTGACTAGCCGGGACCTGTTGAAGCTGTAGAGGTGGAGCAGGAGGGCCGGAAGGAGTAGCTATCGTGTAGTTCGGGTCTGGCCCGGTGGGCACTCGGTGGGCTTCGGGGCCGGCATTCGCATGAAGGAGATGACTTAGGGAATTGGCCGACATAATTGGAGCTCGGCAACCCAAATTCAGGCGGATGGAACCATGCCAGCTAGGGCCGGTCCGCTATTGGCACGCTGAATCTGCAAAGGTCTTGGATTGAGATCAGATCTGGAGTCAGGGTGAACCCGAAGTGGGTGAAGGTACGGAAGGGAAAGTGGAAAACATTGAAGATTTTCCGGGCAGGGTGGGAGCTTTTTCCTTCGCGGCCGGGGGTGCGGTTCAGACGAGTTGGAGACGGTCGCAGCGCCCGCACCCAGAGGAGGAGGGGGGAAAGCTGGCGCCGGGTGGTTGTTGGTAATGGCGTGCGTGAGTTGAAAAGTTGCAGCTCTTCGTAACACTCTAGCTCTGCCCGGGAGGTAGGGGTCCAGGACAATGGAATCGAGGGTCGCAAAAAGACTGGATGGACTATGTGTACCTTGAGGCCATTGACGTATAACGTAGCCATGAGCTAGGATTCGAAGGCCACTGTCAAAAGAGCAGGTGACAGTTGGAGGCACCACACTGGTCAAGGAAGTTCGGCACTCGTAGAAGGGGCGGAGCGGCCTGAGCTGCATTGGAGATCAGCGACCATTGGCCTGTTGGACTTGGTTTCACCACCAAAGTACCTGTACCAATGTACACTGATTCTATTACACATGCCCTGCCCCCACAGCCTGTCAAGGGCTGCGAGGCGTCTTCTAGACTACATCGATTGATACCATGGCCCAAAGTTTAAATGTACCCCACTGCCATGCCGTTCTGTTTGGATTTGTTTGCAAAAGGTCATCAAACGGTTGTCTACTGATGCACACATGCTCAATGCAGCCAGGTACGAGATATGGAGCATCTGGGAATTGGCCGTCAAAATCGGAACAAGAAGACAAGACCGGCGTGTATGCACTGATCCCAATGACGCGGCCCCATCCTTGCAGCTGCAAGCTCCCGGACCCCCAACCTGATCGCCCAAATCTGCCAAGACCTCCGAACTCGTTGCTAGTGCTGATGTGCTCCAATTATGTTGCAGTGTCCCTCTAGATACATACGAATATCTTCATCTAGAGCGGAGGACTGATCTTCCCAGGCACGACGAGATGGCACATGCCCTTGGAATGGCGAGCCACGGTAAGCCGAAAAGCGCGTGCCGGGTCGATCATTTATTCTCAACGGCTGAACTTGCACTATTGGCTGAAAAAGAGCAAAGAAGCCACTGCTCACCGCCGAGCCACGGTCCTCAGAATCATGTGTCACGACTGACCGAGTCTTTCTTGCAAGCTACTCAATCAAATATGCTTCCAGCATGCTTCACCAACATGCTGTGGAACCCCTTACCTTTCTCTTCGTTGGAGTTGTGTGTCGCACAAGCGATCCAGGCTACTGTACGGGATCTCCCATAGCATACCTATCGAGTCGTGTTGGACTGCATGCAATTCATTAATCGTGAATGATTCAGGTTGCAAACTTGGCTGTCTGCATGGTATGACGTTACGCCCCGTGCTGCCCTCGGCCATTTCACGCCTGCATGTCACCAATCATGGATTGGCTGATGGCATGCCCTGACAGTCGCTACGCAGCTCCGAGAACCATGTGTCACGGCAGCGTTTCAATTAGAGAGCATCAAATCCGGCGTCATGGAACTCCTTATAATCTCTACCCAGATCGAATGTCTTGAGATTATTGAATATGACAATTCGGATTGCATGGCAAAATGACTTAAAAATAGCTGATCACCACCCGGGATCCTAAGTAATGTGAAACCGCGGAGACGGCAGCCAAGATATAGCCAGCGTCCAAGTAAGTCACAGTTTGGTGCATCTGGCTCTCCCTATCACATACAATGTAGCCTTTATGGTACCTATTGGGGCGAGCATTTATGTAGGGTGCGTTACATCCAGGCCGGGTTCTAGCGAGAGTATCTCATATCGCATGCGCAGTGTAGACCCTGCTCACCGAGGACTCGACCTGTAGACTGAAATTGGCTTTGCGGCTGACGAAAGATTGCTACTATTGGGCCTGGAAATTCAACAAGCCAGACCAGTGGGGTCGGAGCCGGTACACAGAAATCCCAACCAGCCTGGTGTACCGCCGGCTCCCAAAGAACTAATTACATGACAGACGGACAAGTGGACAAGTGTAGGTGGTCTCTACAAACCGAAACCAGAATGAGACGAAGGCGTCGCGTCCATCGGAGATTTGAGTTTGCCAAACCTCGTCAATTCTCTTTGCAAGGACGTCGAGAACAGCTCTTTTGTTTATTCCCATTGCGTTACCTGTCATTGGTTTAGGACGCCGGGAAGTGGAGGCCGCATACCCATTGATTCCCATGCCGGCTTTCACCTGTTCGTGCATCCGCCTCCCTGATCTGTACACTGATGTAACGCTTCGCTGTACACGCACATGCTTTGCTTGGTGTCTTCTGGGGCCGCCAGATAAATCACTTCGCCGCATCACGGTGGTCGCCAGTAGCCAACAACGCGAATGGTGTCATTCCCAGCCGGTTGTTGCATAGAGCTTAGATATCCTTCCTGAGGACTCTTCAGTGATACTCGGAGAGGGTGGAGTAAAGAAGACCTCGCAGCCGACTTGAACCTGAACCCCAGATTCTACCTTCTCCGCCAATTCTGGGGTTCTAGCTTGGAAGCTTAAGCAGGGCTAGGAAATCCTGTGAGAGCTCCCTGAACCCTGTCTTCGGTCCAGCTGCCAGGCTGCCAATGCAGCAATTCTAGCGCTGGGGGGAAAATCCTTGTGACGGATCAGGAGCGGACACTATTTCTCTGACTTTAATGAGCCGCCGCTATTGGCAAGGTTGTCAGGCGAATCGCAATCGAGCGATCAGTAGATCTTGCTACGGGGGCCTTTCTCTGCAGCTGCCCGTACAGTGCTCGATCTCGTGTCACGGAAAGTCAACGCTCCCCCATAGAGCGCTCGTCAAGCCCTCGAGCAGATCAGATCACGACTGCAGTCGATTCACCACAAGACCGGCTTGGCATCGTGGTCTGCTTCTGGCCCAACGTAACAACAAAGAAGGAAGAGGAAGACATACAGGCTTTCGCCATTCCCAGATTGTATTCACAGACTGCACGGGGGACAACGTGGCACGCCTCCAGACGTTATCTCTAAGCCGCGTCCACATGTATTTCATACCTTCCACTCGAGGTCGGGCCGCAAATTCTCTCCCCTGTCAAGGGGTCGCGTCACCTCCGCCGCGGAAGAATTCCCAGAATTCGGTTGCATTGCAGACACCAATTCACCCTCCCGGAATTACTGAGGCTACTAAGACTTGCTGGCCAATACGTAGTGAAGCTACTATTTATTTAGTTTAAGGGCTCGACCTGCTCCCTAAGCACCAGGGCGTTCTGCCTCTTCACCACTGTAAATCTCCCGAGTTTGCAATACCTCCCCTCCGGCCCCACCTATCCGTGGTATACAGATCACTACATTAGAGCTGTGCAGCTTCTCGCCCAGGAGGTGGGTGTGTATATTTCCCGAGGCTACCCCAGATTCCCCCAGATTCTTTCCATCCTTGGCTGGTCCACTCAGACCTCACGCGAACTCACACTCTACATCTGCAGACCCACACTCTGTGACCACGGCTGAAGTCCTCTAACATGGGCAACAACGAAATGACAACGGCGACAGGTCTGGACAAGGTCGACTCCATGGCTGAGGAGACGAGGATGAGGACTCTCGGCACGGTTCGCCTGCGCCATCACGAAACAAACGAGATCATCTTGATTCCCACGCCTTCCAATGATCCGAACGACCCGCTCAACTGGTAATGATACCGTCACGCAGATACTCTTTGCCAGCCTTCGCTGACTGTCACCCAGGTCCCAGGCCTACAAATACTATATGGCAACGGTCATATGCTTGGCCATGCTGATGTGTAATTTCCTTGCCGCAGGTATGACTGGACTCACACCATTGCTGCGGGTAAGTGCTAAAAACTTGCAGGGCCGACCATTGCCATTGTATCGACCGCCATGGATTTTTTCCCTATGGCACCAGTACCTACCGCCATCAGCAAAGTGGCCTACTTCTTCACAACGACAGCCTTACTGCAAGGTGTAAGCAACTTCGTCTGGGTACCGCTCACGAACAAGTTCGGACGCCGTCCAATTTACGTCACCAGCTACGCGCTGTACTTCGCCTGCACAGTCTGGCTCATCTTTGAAACGAGCTATGGCGGCTTTCTCGCAGGGCGTATTCTCATTGGCATCGGCGCTGGTGCAGCCGAAACTATCGCTCCTGTCTCGATCGCAGACGTCTTCTTCCTTCACGAACGTGGATTCGTCATGTCGTAAGCAGATTTACTCTGTGGGCCATGAGGAGGACGTAGTATACTGACATTTCATTACAGCATGTATACTTGTTTCCTATCTATAGGTGTAGCACTTGGTATCCTGATCGATGGGTAAGATCCCAAAGCATAGGGAACCAAGAATTAAACTAACGCAAGGACAGGCTCATTGTCATCAACCACGGTTGGCGAGTCATCTACCAGGTTGCAGCAGGACTCGTCGGCTTTGTACTTGTCCTGGCCTTCTTCACGTTTCCCGAGACGGCATACATTCGAGAAATACCATCAGTAGCCGCCGCGGAGCACTCGACTTTGGACAAGCCGCACGGCTCAAACTCTTCGGATCTCGAATCCTCGACCGCACCCCAGCCTCGGAAACAAACGTATTTGGAGAGCATCAGAATCTTCCACCGCGTGTGGACGGCGGAGAGCTTAGTGAAGATGTTTGTCCGCCCACTTGGTCTCATCTTGCTCCCACCCGTGCTCTGGGCGGCCTTGGTGCAGTCTGTTACCATTGGCTTCGTCGTAGCGGTGACTTCCAACGTAGCGTCCGCATACTCGACGGCGTATGGCTTCGAGCCGTGGCAGATCGGCCTGTGCTTCATAGCTGCCATCATTGGCTCTCTCCTAGGTATACCTGCTGGTGGCCAGCTGGCTGATATGACGGCGGATTGGTTCACGAAGCGCAACGGAGGAATCAGAGTTCCCGAAATGCGTCTGCCTGCCATGACACTTTGCCTTGTCACGGCACCACTTTCCCTGATCTTGTACGGTGTTGGTATCGAGAAACAACTACACTGGATTTGCCCTACAATTGGCCTTGGTCTCCGTAAGTTGTCCGACCACTTCGAAAATAAAGAAGGCCACATGCTAATACTTCTTAGTCAACTTCTCCATCTCCCAAGGCACCAATGTGTGTCTCGTCTATGTCATTGACGCCTACAGACCCGTGGCAGGAGAGATCACTCTTTCAGTGATGGGTTTTAAGTGTAAGTCGACTTCTGCTCACGGTTCTAAACAGAAATTAACTTTTCCTCAGCCTTGTTCGGATTCCTCCTTTCGTTCTACACCAACCCGTGGGTCGAGCAAGTTGGCTACCTCAATGCCTATGGAACGATGGCTGGAATTGCAGCTGCCGTGCTGTTGCTATGGATACCTCTTTATATCTGGGGCAAGGCGATCCGCCACGCCACTTGGAATTGGAAGATGCTTTCCTATATCCGGTGGGAGGATGACAGAGAAGTTGGCGAGTAGAGCGTACGTCAGCTGAGATTGGTAAAAAGGCGGTCGACTAGTTTTGTGTATCATTATAGTCAATTATAGGTCCTGATACAGTTTGGTTAGTATTAGTTGGAAGAATCATTCTCAAAAGTAATGCCCAATATGTCATCCTTGATCCCCTGATTAAAAGGAGAAGAAGAAGAAGAAGAAGAAGAAGAAGAAGAAAAGGCTTAAATCTCATGTATATATACATAAGATCAGACTCGTCACCTGGAAAGGCAGTCTCCTAAATTATCAGTTGCCAAGCATGT
Organism: Seiridium unicorne; assembly: GCA_039778275.1. NCBI lineage: Eukaryota > Fungi > Ascomycota > Sordariomycetes > Amphisphaeriales > Sporocadaceae > Seiridium > Seiridium unicorne. The sequence continues at coordinate 250,225 of JARVKF010000168.1, forward strand.
GCTATCAGAATAAGGTTTCTATATTTGATATCTAAAGCGTGGAAGTATAAACATGGAAGACAAGAATGAAAACATCTATTGTGACCAAGATCTATCCGCAAGATTCGATTTTACAAGACGTAACCCGAATCAAGAACAGCATTAGTACCCGTCTGGCTCTTGCTCTTCGCAAACCTGAGGACCTGCTCCGCAACATCCTCCAGTGCAGGCAAACGCTTCAGCTTCGTCTTCTGTCTGTATGCCTCCTTCGCATCGTCTGAAAATTGATCGCTCCATTCCTAGTAGCGTTTCAGCAAATCAACTCCTACCAAAACATAAAGTGAAAGGGGGTGCAGCTTACAGTGAGGAGCAACCCTGGTGATACACTGTTCACCCTGATTCTTGGGGCTGCCATATTAGCCAGCCCCTTGACCAAATGGATCTGTGCTGCTTTGGTCACGGAATAAGCCTGAGCATGTTAGTCAAATCAAACCAGAGCAGGCAATATGACAATGAGCAGGAGAGACAGGACAGGTTCGGTTAACAGATCGTACGTACCAAAGAACTGCCGCTGTGGTTCAAGCCAGCCACAGATGCAGTAGTGATAAACGATCCCTCTGTCTCGTCGAGATACTTCCGAGCCGCGTGCATCAGCCACAAATGCGATTTGACGTTCATGTTGAAACATCTGTCCCAGTCCTCTTCGAGCACGTTATCTGTCCGGCGTTACGACGTGTCAATACCAAATACACGAGGGATATTGGATAATTGTTACTTGGGAGAATTTACCATCAATACTTGTCATATCTCTAATTCTCGTCCAGCCGCCATTTGAGAAGACCACATCCAGCCTTCCCATCTGCTGGACCGACTCATCCACCAGCCGGTTGATGTCCTCACGCTTGGTCAGGTCGGCCTTGATGGCCGCAAACGCGCTGGCCTGTTCTGACGAGGGCAACGTCGAGAGACTACTGAACTCGGCTAGCAGCTTGTTGGCCCGCTCGGCGTTGCTGCTGTAGTTCACGACAATTTTATATCCGTTCTTGCAGAACAGCCGTGCGGTGGCCGCGCCGAGACCTGCGCTGCCGGCGCTGATCAGGGCCACGGGGATATGTTTCGAAGCCATGGGAAAGGGCGTCTTCTTACACGGGCACAGTCTTTTCTCGGTGTTTACTTCTCCTGCTCACAAGGCCAAACAGTAGCTCCGACACAGCACAGCCAAGCGTTGTATCAAACGCAGGAACTCAAGGGCGGGGGTCCTAAACAGTGTGGAAGCAAGGGTCCTGGTCACTGTACCATATCGCGGGGTTGCAGCGATCGTCGGAGGCGGGCTCCAATAGCGTGGCCGCTAGCAAGCTGCAGCGGACATGTGGGCGCCCACATTCCAGAAAAGGAGCCGACGGCTGGGGAGCAAAGGGCATTGGCTCGTAGAAGTTGGGGTTGCACAAATTGATGTACGGCAAGGTTTCCCCATTGTTCGGCTGCATGGTATTTAACCAGATTATGTATACCGATATTTAATGATATCATCAGGCGCAGGGTGACCAGATGCGGCTTACTGGGTAGGGTTGATATCGCGGTACACACGTTTACCAAAATCGAGGTCAAATATCCTCTGCTGGACTGGTGGTCTGGACTATAGCATGCCAGCCTACATGTATGATAGCAGTTTACACTTCAGTACCTAGGTATTCTCAAAGCAACAAATCCCCAAGTAGCAAGAACCGAACAAGGCGGTCTCGATATGGAATAAAATGCGGTCAGATGAGGGTAACCCTGGCAGTATACCAGCAAAATGAAACAGCCAGCCTGTAGGTCATATGACTCTGCCAAAATATGTGCCTTGCCATTTTTATTTTTATTTTTACTTTTCTTCCTTGATTTTTGGAAAGCCATCGGCATCCGAGTGGAAGAGAATAGCGGCAACGACATTATTGGTATCAGCCGCATAACAGCGGGGGCTGCCGGGACCCCACCTCGGAACCTTTTTTCAAACACAACCAAAGCCGACTTGTAAGAGATGTGCTCCATCACGAACGCCCACCACGGACCGACTGTGGACAATTCGAGTGCCAACATCCACGCAGTGCCCTCTGACTGTTCCACTAGTTATGCTCTCGGAGGGGATTGGAAACAGCTGCAAGTGGGAAACAACGGAGACGGTCTGCTCATGGCTGAAGTGGCAGCTCTCTCTCCTAACCCTCCCTCGATCTTTAGCCAGCCAGCCAGCCAAGCATGCACTTGGCTAGTGCTGAACGTTGAACGCGGCCCCGTATATGCATGTGGGGTGGATTTGGGGAAACGAGGCTAGCTCACGTACTATGTAGAAGAGTGTGATCGAGGGTGGCCAGCCGATTACAGAGACGCGGCAGTGAATCGTGCACGTCGTTTCCCCCGGCGGGAGTGAACAGGTGCCCATCTTCGGAATCCGGAACCCACAACGCTGGCTGGGGGCTATGTCAACTCACCACGCCATGCCTGCCCTTCATTCGTTCAAAAAGAAGTTGGACAACCGTGCCGCCACGAGCCGTCAAGGTACATATTGTTTCTATGTATCTGTGTGCCATCCACTGACCTGACGTCGACTGATCCCGCACTACATATCAAATTGTGCATCCCTCCTCCCGATCATCCAAGTTCCGTAAGCCATCCCTACAGAATTCTGCGTCCTGCTGTGGACCGCACCGTACTCCGTAGGACCGTCCTTGTCACATTGGTCTCTCTTCCTTCATTACATCACACGAAACCTGTCTGGCTCCAGCTAGCCACTTCACAATGGCGACAAATGGAATACATCCGGCCACGAACGGGGCCACACACAACCCGCTCGTACACGACTACCCCAAGCCCCTCAAGATCGCCGTCGTGGGTGCTGGTCTGGGTGGCCTTTCAGCTGCAATTGCTCTGCGCCGCCAAGGCCATGAGGTGAACGTGAGCTACACATTCCCTGCTCAGTCCTCAAGTATATTCTAAAAGTCATCCAGATTTATGAGCAGTCCAGGTTCGCCAACGAAACAGGAGCTGCTGTGCATTTGGCCCCCAACTCTAATGGCGTTCTTCGACGCTGGGGTGTCTTTGCTGAGAGGTTTGGTGGCGTGGCAATGAACACTCTAGTAGAGCATAAGGACACTGGTGAGTTGGTCAAGGAAGTCGACCTCAGCGTTCCCAACAGAATGTGGCAACACCCTTGGCACCTCGTCCACAGAGTTGCCCTGCATGAAAATCTCAAGAATGTGGCAACAAGCAAAGAGGGGCCTGGTCCTACCCCGACACTGCAGACGGCAAGCAGAGTCACCAAGGTCGATGCCGAGGGAGGAAAGATCATCTTCCAAGACGGCACCACAGCCGAAGTAGATGTCATCGTTGGTGCTGACGGGATCTATGTATGTCTCCCGGCAACATCAGACAAACCATAAACTAATCCATGTGTAGTCAAACACTAGAAACGCAGTCGATGGTGGAAAATCCAAGCTGTTCGGCTCAGGAAAGGCGGCTTTCCGCTTCCTAATTTCTCGCAAGGTTGCTTTGGAAGACCCCGTGACCAAACCATTAGTTGAGAAGAATAATACTCTTTCGATGTGGTATGGCTCGGACAGGAGGATCGTTATGTATCCATGTAACGATAACGAGACGCTCAATTTTGTCTTGATCCACCCGGACACAGAGTCGCATGCTACTCCCGGAGATGGTATGTGACACCTCAACGCGCTACGAGCCTGGCTGACCGGTATCACAGAGTGGAACAAGCAAGGAAGTGTCGAGCAAGTCCTGAAGGTGTACCAGAACTTTGATCCGGCAGTGAAGCACCTAATCAGCAAGGTGGACCCAGCTGAGCTGAAAGTGTGGCAGCTCCTTGACATGGACAAGCTCCCCACATGGACCAAGGGCAAGCTAGCTCTGATCGGAGATGCAGCTCATCCTTTCACGCCACGTAAGTCTGAATCCCCTACCAGTTGAACGACATGTTGCTAATGCGGAGCAGACCAAGGACAAGGTGCCGGGCAGGCTATGGAAGATGCTGCAGCACTGGCGACGGTTCTGCCTCTCGGGACCGCCCCTAGCGATGTCCCTGAACGTCTCAAGGTCTATGAAAAGATTAGGTACGACAGGGGACACGCCATTCAGGAATACTCAAGACAAGCTGGTAGAGACTGGGTCAACGGAAAGCCCCAGATTGACAGTAAGTGGTCTCGGAAACTTGGAAACTCGAAACAAAAGCTCATAGCACTAGTGATGTCGTACACCGCTTACAACTTCGGCCATGACGAAATCGATAACTCAGCAAACGTATTCAAGAGATGGCTATGGTCTCAGAAGAAAGACATGTTCTGGAGAATGCCTATCGGGTTCGGCCCATTCCCTGGGCCTCGCCAGGACCATCTTGGTCGTCCTCGGGGAGGACAGCCCGAGCGCACATTTGTGACTGCCTCCATCAAGTTCAAGACTTCGCGAACGTATCTCGAAACACTGTTCCCAACCTCTCAGTACAAGTTCGCAAGCCCGGCAACTGTGTGTCAAGCTTCTATATCCATAACCCAGCTAGGTAACATGTCCTGGCTCGGAGGTGGTGGCTACAATCACTGTGGTCTCTATATCCATGGCGTTCAGTACACCAAGAAGGACGGAACCTCCATGATCGGAACACACCTTCCTGTGCTCTTCGAGAGTCTGACAGACCCTATTGTCTCGGGCCGCGATGAGCTCGGCATGAACAAGGTCTTTTGTGACGTTGATATCCAGCGGGACGCAAACAATTACAAAGCACAATGCTCGTGGAGAGGGGCCAAGTTCCTTGATTTCGAGCTCGGCGATCTCAAGGCTGACGACGTCTCGACCGAGCATGGCACGATAGGAGGTGAGGCGGACTATGGAATTCTCACCTATAAGTACATCCCTGCTGTCGGTGAGCCTGGCAAGGCAGATATCGAATATGCCTGTGTGGTCCCACACGAGGAGGAGGCCAGACTCGCTCCGGCGACAGTGAAGGCTGTAGCACGCTCTGTTAAGCCTACTTTGAAGTTTGATGCCGGCGATTGGGAAGGGCTGCCCACCTTGCATCACATCACTGCAGCCCTGGCAGATATTCCTATTTACGAGATTGTAAGCGCAAAGGTGGTGGAAGGTAACGGAGTACCAGATGTGTCAGCCTGCAGGAGGATAGAATAAACAAGCTTTCGGGTCTGCGAGGGAAATGCACATTTCGTGCACTCGATATATAGCCGTAGCCATTTTATTTCTATCAAGCTTATTACTGTAGAGCTGAGAGCTCTCTTCGAAACTACAAAATTCCTTCAACTGATGCCCTATACAATTGTCCATATAACTTGATCGTTTTAATTCAGGTACAGTTCTGAAAGCCATACCGTGGCACTCTAAAATCATCCCGCTTCTGCACAGCGGCTATCTTATGCCCTACGTTAGCAAAGTTCATGCTAGAAACTGCACACCCCACAAATAATGAAGTCCACAAGATACCACATGAGCCGTACCGCGCCTAGGGAGAGAGGGTACGGCCCCTCCCCCACCTACCGGCGAGTATACTCCATCGCCATGTAACACTGAGCAGTCCATATACTGCCCCTCGCATGAATATGGTAGTGCTGCGGGGTTGCGGGGTGATTGAACGGTACACGTTTCGGCAGCGGATGTTCGAAAGGGAGAGTTCAATTTGTAATTGTCTGGTTTTGCCATTCTAGAGCGGAAACTACACCGAGTCAAGATCGAACTACACAATTGACGCCTTTGAATAAGATCATCAACTGTGTACGACACACCAATACACCAGATCTCGTCCACGGGCTGCTTCACTTCCCTATATCGCCATCCCAGTAACGACCTGCATACCGCAGCTTCTCCCATAGAAACGCTACAACGACACGGCAGAGATGGCATCCGAGCACAAGGCCAATGACCTCCCCAAGGTCGAGCGCTACATCACGGACCACAACTCCAAAGGGGAGGCCATCTTCTCGTCGGCTATTCCCACCGCGCTGCCTACGCAGACCATCCTCAACGGCGTCGTCTTCGGGCTGGGGTACGCGACCAAGGAGCGCCCCGTCCGCCTCACCGACGAGACGGACATCAACGCGTACAAGCCCCTGATCGCGAACCCGCCGGGCATCGTGATCCCCGGGGGCACGGTGGCGCGGTACGTCGACACGCCGCCCAACTCGGTCAGCCCCATGCACCGCACCGTCAGCCTGGACTACGGCGTCGTGCTCGAGGGCGAGGTGGAGCTGATCCTGGACTCGGGCGAGACCAAGATGCTGAAGAGGGGCGACCTGGTCGTCCAGAGGGGCACCATGCACGCCTGGCGGAACCCGAGCAAGACCGAGTGGAATCGCATGTTGTACTTCTTGCAGGAGAGCGAGCCCGTGCTGCATGAGGGCAAGAGGCTGGAGGAGGAGTATGGGGAGATGGGCGAGGAGGTTCAGAAGAGTGGTAACTGATTAGACTGGGATGGCGGTATAGAATAAACTCATCGTATGCCATTACTTCAAGTGCATTAAATTGGTGCTTCTTTGGTGATGTGTGTGAGGTTTAGCTTTCAAAGTGATCTCGCGAGGAAGGGGGATTACGGTTGTTCAATACTGCCACTGCCGTTTGGATGATCTATAATTTTGAGTTTGTCGCAACCATAGAGCAACGGGAAAGGAATGTCTTCAGGGCCCTGATCTGAATTTCGAGCGACTAACCATAGCTTAAGTCAAGTCGAATGGGATAGAATAGGCTATCTATACGAACGTGGGTTCTAATATGACGGGGAAGTTTCTAACGACATGCCGGCGACGACCTGGGCTACATGTGGATGTCGCATCTGAAGTAAAACTTGGTATATATCGATTGCATTAGGATGAGAAATTGTAGATACAGTTTTTGACCTCAATGGCCAAGTCCAGTCAGTATATTTTTATTTTGTAGCAGCTTCTTGTCAGCTTGAGGTCCTGATCCCATATCTCCCTTGATAATCTACCACAGACTTGGGAATTGGGCTGGCGGCTATACCTTGAAAGTCCAACCAGAAAGAAGAATCACGTTTCGTTGTGTACAAACCGAAACGGATCTCAGCTGCAGACGCGACTATCTAAAGTTCACAATAAATTGATTATGAGGATAATTGCCTTTGACTCGTGGTTATTCTTTGTCGCTGCAATTCTATGCCTCAGAGGCGGGATCCAGTCGCCTTGATATTCGATGGGATAATGATAGCACCGAAGGGTTCAGAGCATCCCTGCCTACAATCGAGCTGTCGATCCATCACTGGGATGGCAGCTCTCTAACGCATTGGGGGCTGAAAGTGCCCTAATCTGCTGCATGAGCCTTTCAACTACCGAGCATCGGTAGTATACAGCGCCAATCAGGAAAGATCAACATGAGTATTGACTCTGTGGATATTTCAGCTTGTTTTATCATATCATCTAGCACGCGAAGCTGACATCGCTTAGCACCAATGACCCGGTGGAACGGCGATCGGCAACGACAATGCAACCTCCCTGCAGGGGCTGAAATGAATTGATTGGTCGGGCGAATCATGACGGTTCTCTATGTTGGTTATATTTAGTTCACGAAAAGGCCACGAACAACCTGCACTGGATAAACTTCAGAATAGGGAGGTTCGTGTCTGTAGTAACTTTTGACTATTTGCCTTGTCATAATATAACAAAGGAGCGAACAGCGTGATACCTCTCGATGAATGTCTATTATTCCGGCTGGGGGCTGTTGGGGGCCTAGCTGGCCCCTGGAGAGATCGTCGTAGGATCGCATGTAAACCACATTCTGTGCCGCACGCTGACAAGGCTGATTATGCACGTAAAACCAGCACCTGGGAAGCGCATATACGTCACTCTTTTACCAGTTTTGGATTTATCTTTAGAACTATCATGGCTGGCGAATGTGACATAAGCTTTTCTAACAACTCAAACCTTCATGGCTTGCTATTCGAACTTTTGGATGCGACTTCCTTTCCATCACGCTCCGATGCAGATTCGCGACGTGTTGCGTTAGAGCCGAGCGCTATAGCATCATGAACCTGCACGTCAATGGTGCTTGTCAGGGTGCGCCGATGAGAGACCAATCCAGCAACCCCAGACACGAGTACACATATTCCGGCGAGCAATTCCCTGACCCATCACAGTCACATCTTTCAGCTTCTCCTGCCACGAAATCAGAGCCAAGAGGTACAATAGGATGGCGGGCACATTATCTTCGCCGGAGGACGCTCGCGTTGTTCCTCATCGCGTTCGCTGGCTGCATAATCATCCTTCAGGCCTTGCTTGCCGGGTCCGATAAGCACAATGGTCTTGGCGCAAGCCAGGAACGATTGCATTATCTGTGGACTTACGGGCCAACAGCCTTTCTGACGTTGCTGGCAGCGTTCTGGGCTCGCGTCGTCTGCCAAGCCAAGCTCGTGGCGCCCTGGGTGAACATGTCGAAAGGGCCGGCGGAGGCCAAGCGCAGTATATTACTGGACTACTTATCAGTATGGCAGCCTATATCTATCATCAAGGCGATTCGACATATGGACTATTCAGTTGCCGCCGCTTCAACGAACCTGATATTAATCAAGATTCTGATCGTCATCTCGACAGCATTAATCACCTTGTCGCCCGTCCAGGTATCCCGATCCCAAATTCCCCTGCTTGTGGAGAGCGAATTCGTGGACAGCGCGGCTGGGTTCCAGGATGCAGCTCTGGCATACTACACATTCCGTGGACTCGTCGACCTGAAGACCACCGAGAACGACGGCTTCACCACAAATACCGCCTATCAGCTAGTGAGGGCTGTGCTACCGGAAACAACTCAATTCACCACGACAGTAGATGGCTTCTCCGGGGGCTTGGATTGTGAAGATGCCGAAGTGGGCTTGATCGCGTCGAGAAGGGGTGTAATCAACCAAACCGACTCTGTCCGGCTTGACATGAGTCTCAAGTCTGCAAATTGCCAGATGCAAACAAAATTCATGGGCCCTTCTGCTGCAGGGCAACTCGGCGTGCCTCAGAACTTCTACCGTTTTGGCCCAGGCACATGTGTGGGGGCATCAACGAGCAAGGATGATCTAAGGGTTGCTGTGGTGCTTTCGGCCATCAATTACACCAATATGACCCTGGTTCAGCATGTCACTCAACCAGCGGTCCAAGACCTTTACAACATTACCAGCCATCTTCTGCAGTCAAGGGCTTTCGTGTGCAAGCCGACTTACAGCATAAGACCCGTTGAAATCCAGAAGAATGATACTCAGACGAACGTTACAATAGCTCAAGACTCAACATCACGGCAATTAAGTCAAGTCCATGCTTGGGACGTCATGACCACACATTTCAACTCCTTCAGTAACTTGCTCAATGAAGACTCCAGGGCCAGCTCCACTGCGAACTCCGTCATCAATAACACGGGAATACCTGTGGATGTTGATGGCCCCATGCGCCTGGCTTTGGAGTTCGCTGGTATGACCGGAGGTTTCCCAGATGCAAACTCCATATTAGAGAAATCAAGAGCTCTGCAGATGATTACCGCTTATTATGAACAGTATGCTGCACTAATTGCCCATACGATGCTTACTCGGACAAGCTCTGAGCCAGCAGAGGGTTCCGCCTACGTCACCGAAGATCGCCTGATCGTACGGGCATTGGCCGCTCATCTCATGACTGGTTTCTTAATCCTATCGATTGTCCTTGCACTGGTGGTGTTGCTTGTGCAGCCTCGACATCTGGTATTGCCTCGAAGCCCGAGTGCTCCCGTCAATGTTGCCGCTTTGCTTGTACAGAGCAGATTCCTCATTGACTCTATATCCAACATGGGCGCCGCAAGTAAAGGAAATCTTCGAGAGTTATTTAGTTGCTGGGAATATCAAACTCAGATTGACGAACAGGGCTGCTTTGTTGTTCACAGCAATCAGAGGTTGCCTACCAACGATGATCTGGAGATGAGGAGCAGCGAGCGGCACCGAGCCCATCCGAAAACCCTCCACCCACTGTTACGACTATCCGTCTACATTCTAATATTCGGCGCCATCTCGACCCTTGAAGTGACGTTACACATTTCACGTGCGAAAGATGGACTAGGTGATATTGGCGACGAATCCCTTATCCATTACCTTTGGACGACGATGCCAGCCTTGGTCCTAACCATATTTGGCATGTACTTTGCGGGTGTAGACTTTGATGTCAAATCTTTGACGCCGTACGCAAACCTTCGGCGCGGTGCCCCTTTCCACACATCCTTGGGGCTCGACCTCGTCAACCGTTTCACGTTGCCTACAATTTTCAAGGAATTCCAGACTAGAAGCTATGCAGCGCTAGCTTGTACAGTGGCTGTCGCGCTCACATCCTTCCTCACTATCTTTACGTCGTCTCTCTTCTGTGCCACCTCAGTACCAGCGTTGTTGTCAGCGCAAGTAGATTCACATAGCTTGATCTACAATGGTGTGGCTGATTCCACCGGCGATCCCGAGGGACAGGGAATTCTCGCAGCGTCTCTGATATTTACAAGCAACCTCTCGTATCCTGCGTTCACCTACGAGGATCTTGTTTTCCCAGAGATGGATTTAGATCTGACTGCAACCTCGAATGATCTGGAAAGCTATAACACGTCGGGATTTATTGTTAATGCCACCGTAACAGCGGTGCGATCTCGGCTTTCATGCAAAATGTACGAGTCGACACAGATCCATGCAAATATCACCATGGGACACAATATAACGAGGGTCACGCCAATCCCATCGGAGAACACCACTTTCTCCACCACCTACTTCAACCCCTTAAGCATCAGCATAGATGGCGAAAACTGCGGCTTGCCGTCAGACACCGGTGTCAATGCCGTCGTGGGAACGGGCACAACTTCAGGTTCACCAGCAGAAGGCTATTTTGGAAACGGTGACGCTACAATCTCAACACTTTTAATCGCCGGCTGTAGCGACTTTGTCTATGTCTGGGGCCGTTGGGCGCTCGCCTCTAACGAGAGCAGAGTGAGTGACTTGTCTACGTACGCGATGGGCTGCAATGAAAGTCTAGAGAGCGTGGATGTTGCCGCCACCTTCTTTGGTGCAGACTTGCGCATCGATCCAAATTACCCTCCAATCCCGGATGAGAGAACAACCAAGTCCATCAGCACACCTCCTGATGACAGCAGTATCTACTACCGTCTGGCTCCGCTCAATGGTAACTCAACTTTCGACAATTTCTTCAAAATCGCCACGAGTAGTCGCTACGCAATCCCAATTGCATCACTGGGAGATGACAGCCAAAAGTTTGTTGTGGCGGATTCAATTCGCTTCCACCACCGCATCATCCGGGCACAAATCGCAAGCAGCAGCTATCGCGGCCCCGTCAATCCGCGCCAGGGTGAGAGAGCTGCCGATATGGAAGTCGTTGGTTCCCTTAACGAAACTCTCACTCATCCAGCCACAATCACCGATACATCGACCCGCCGTCGAGTGGTACAAGATCCAGTATCGACCCGTATTATCGAGGCACTACTCGGAGCCACCTTGGTTTGCTCCATCATCGGCTGGGTTCTCATGAGGGAAACAAACGTGCTTCCACGTAGCCCCACGAGTATCGGTAGCGTGGCTGCCTTGCTGGCGGATGGCAACCTATTCGAATACCTGCCTCCGGACGCTGCTTGGCTTACCAAAGAGGAGCTAGCCCGTGTCTTCGGGAAGGACGCCGTGTTCAGTCTTGGATGGGGGCCAGGTCATGAAGGATCAGGAGAGAGGTTCGCTATTTATGTTGAGCCGGGCAGCATGGCGGATGAAAAGGAGTACACATCAGACGAGAAGTCATCCACAACATCATCTTCTGCCCAGGAATTGTCGGTGTTTGGCACCGCAGTAGGGATACACGGGCAAGCACCAAATCAGTGGCAGGGCCACTTGAGAAACGTGGAGCACTCACATGTGCCTGATCATGAGCAAGCGGCAAATAAAAGGAGAGACGTCTCGAGGAGCTCAAGACCTCATGAGGATAATGATATGGAAGAAATACCAGTGTCGCCTATCAGTTCTATGCTCCCCATCCAGACTTGGGATGATGCCTGGGGCCAGGAGCAAAAAAGGCATGTTTAGTGAAAATAGTAAATAAATATTATCCTGTATAACCAGGGCATTCAAATTCTTTATCTCCACACGTTTCGATTTGAAGACAGTCGTGACAATATTTGATTGCGAAGCAGCACTTGGGAAAATCCTATGTTGTTTCTGAAACCTGAGATAACCCGATCATTGCAGAGTGCCTTATCGCAACCCTTCAATGGGAAGAAGAAAACCTCACACGACAAAGGGAATAACACCGCGTCATTTGCTGTATGAAAACCTATACGAGGATTTCTTATGTAACTTATCATATTAAGACAGTCCTTTGATATCTCTTCGTTTGCTGTGTAAGACTAATGCCAGAATAAATAGATCACATATCATCCTGCATATATCATGTCTCCCCATCCTCCTCTCCTATGTAATTTTTGTCCACGTTATTCTGCTATCGTTACAAAATGGTAGTATTCTCGTTATCCTTGTTTACAGCCTCTTAGATTAAAAAAAATAATTAATTTTCTTTTAATTATCTTGTTGAGCTGAGTTATGAGTATACGTATAATTAAAACACTTAAGTTGCAGCACTATCGAACTCAAGATGAGTTGGATTTCTTTTGCATGGCATACCCGGGAAGATGATTACGTGTTCGAGGCGGATTCCATTATGTGCTTATGATGAAAATGGCTTAATCTTCTACAGTGGCACGGCAGAATGTAATCTTATGCCAGGAGGCGTGTACGCATCACACACGTGGGGGCAGGGTTCAACAAGAGAGTGCTAGTATTTAACTATAGACTACAGTATCTTGTGTTCACCAAAGTCTTTGGCGATATAACGTTTTTTTTTTTTTTTTTTTTTGCTGAGACACGGCCGCTATGCGGCTCGAAAAAGGGTTTCCTAGAATAGCCTCGAAAGACACAAACACTTGACTGGAAGATGACACGACCACGAAAGAATAGCACCCGCCCTAAACAAAGTAACAGAAAACGATGACTTCAGCATAATGATACAATGCCCAACGCCACCGGAAACCTATATAATCTCGACAGAACCGTGCCTTTTTGTCTCACGTAGAAAAGGGAAACCCAATTCAGCCACCAGATGGCGGCAAGGTGTGCACTGGCCACAAGTTCCCTCTAACGGCACGACGCTATAGAGAGTATAACTCAAGCCGTCGAGTCAGTATGGCCTGACGAAAACACCCCCGTCCCAATACCTACTTGCCGCGAAAACCCAATCTCGCGCAGGTCTCGGCATATGAGGTCACTGATAGATCACTTCCTCCGCCGGCTATACCTTGCGACTTGTTTAGCGCGGCGATCTTGTCGCTCAGCAGTCAGCTTTAACAGCAGCCTCCGGCTCCCTTGGCGGTCCCAGACGGACTGCGAGACCAACCTGTCGATCTCGAGGCCGGTCTCCGCCCTCTGCCGAGCCTAATGACAAGCAAGAGCATTCCCGAGGACAGGTCGCAAATTAGTAATGTCAACCTTTTCTCGAAGAAGTTAAATTTCCTTGGCCAGAACTTTGTGGATCTCTTGCCCTCGTGGCTCGCTAGCACTAGGCGAGGGAAATACGGGTCTGCTCACCAAAGACAATCTCGGGCGTATTATCCACTATCGATTGACGTAGTCAGCAGTGGGCTCAATAGATCGTAGCTGTTATTGGCATCCACTTGCTCTCTACCACACGGACTGACAGCGATCCCGACCCCTGATTCTACGAATGTACGACACAGGAGGACGATCGCCATTAAGGTACACGGAACCATTGTAAGGTGCAAGTAAGGTCCAAGTTTATGTATTGCAGGTGACTTTGCTTCGAACCTAGATTTGTCCCAACCCAAACGGCGTCGTGTACGCCTGAGCCTCAATGGACTTTTTAACTTTTTCGCTTCCCGTGCTCTCGTGGCAGACTACATAGACCCTGAGGCCACTCACCAGACAATTGACTCAGATCTGTGCAGAAGGTTTCGATGCCATAAGCGTTAGCTGCCGCCCCGCCGGTAGGCTAACAAGAGACACCAGGTCAAGAGTGCACGTTCACTCGGCCGTGACGGTTTGCTGTGACCTCTTCCAAAGGCTTGATGGAAGCTCATTGCGTCTCAGACGAAACCCGGGGCGGTCGCTGTGGTCTCGGCACTCGCGCCAGCAATGAACGTCGATATGACGCTCTGCCACAAACCAAGAAGTAAGCGTTTGGACGACTGGTCGGCCTCGGCATGGTAGCTGAATCTTCAAAACCAGGCCCGGTACGGCTAGGCACCCGTGGCTTAAAGAGTCGCACTATCTAGACGGCCAGCCAATAGTTGAGACTCACGGACGTAGGCACGGACGACGCGGTGATGAAAAGCCCTGATAATTGGGTCCGGTCTACGTGTCAGAGCCGGCGCAGCATAATTACTATGCTATAGCGCGCGAGTCAGTAACAAGAACAGATAGACGGTAGACATCGGAATTTGCGGCTTCACAGCATTGGTGGCATCTCGGGCGCCTGATACCATGACGCCCGAGATCGGCTCTGGGTGAGACTGGCCGCCCCTAAACCCTCATGCACAGAGGGTTTGGTAGAGCGCAGTGACCATGATCCCGCCCCCAGCAAGGCTCAGATCTGCGACTCGACTTTGCCAAGACCCGTTGGCACTAAGATATTAGGCTGGAGTATTGTCTCTGCTTCGGGCCGGCGTCCACTAAAGACCCATTACCTCGCATTCTTCGCAAGCCGCGTGACTGCCAAAGATTCAGGGGCCACATCGTCCCTGGCCCAGTCTTATGATTTTGCCCGATTTCTGGTTGACCACGTCTACATGAGGAGCCCCATCCACTGTGGCTGGGCTATAGAACCATGATAGGGCAATGGTTACCGTTCATTGGCTGGAGCAAGAAAGGCCGCCATCGATTCAACCAACCTGGACACGAGATTCCATCAGCCTCAAGCTTCATGCATTGCCACCAATCTGTCTTCTACTGCAGCCGCATGCAGAGGAAAGCTGCGCAAATGTCCGCCGCCTCCGCCGTCGCGCGCTGGGGAACGGCCGGGAGGCCGGATCAGAGAGCCGTCTCCGTCCAGTCGCGGCGTCTGCCGGGAAGCTCTTGAATGATGTTCTACTTGGTTGCCTTGCTTCCAAGCATCGTAACATGAGCAATGTTGCTCCCGTGATCCACATTTTACGTCCTCAAGGGTCGGCCTCGTGTGTCTCGAGACGAGTCGATGATGATGAATGGTAACGTGAGGTAATAAGGGCGGTGCCAAGTAGATGCTTTCCTGCTGCATACTTCAGCGGGGACGCACAGGAGATGCCTATGCCCCCAGCCTGTGCGTGCCATTCGTCACAAACATCCACATCATACGAGCTCGCGTGGGTGAATCACAGCCCGACCCCTTCGAGAGAGTTCCAGACTCGCCAGAAACCCCGTAACATTGGGTTATCTAAAGTGCATGCAGAAAAATGACCCATCACACCCACACTATTGTGTCTCGTGTATCGACGTGATGCATGGGAATCCTCTCCGAGCCATGGCAGCTGCCGAGATCAGCGGTGCTGCAAGAACCACGTAGAATTCGTTGAAGCTAAGTAGCCTGGCCCAAGGAGGAAAGGATCGAGATGACACGCAGCCATGTAGAATCAGCTGGTCCCAAGTCCACAGCGCGGCTGCCTTCCCGGTGCGCTATAGAGGATTGACCCATCGCCCTTGCGACCTAGAAAAGAAGACATATGAATCGAGACTGACGGCCAATGAGCGGCGGCGATGGCGACAACTGTCTTCCTTATCGAGCGGACCACGTCACTGCACACACGCAGCCTCGTCCACTCAGACAAGACCTGCTAACGCAGCCCACCGCATAAGGTGTGATAGATGGCTGGCTCGCCCTGCACAGCAAGCCAGTCTAGCGGAGAGTAGGCGTAGAAACGTATGAGCCGGCGAGCCAGGCCAATACTGCTCTGGTACAGTAAAGGGGTATGAGATGTTTTGTTTCGTACAGGCCGTTTCACACGCACTGTTGACGTATTGGAGCTAGATGCATCTGCAGCATCCACGATACCGATACATACCCATGACTTTTGACACTTCTATTGCGATTGAGGGCCTGGTCTGGCCTGCTCCGGAGATAGTGGGAGGTATGGTGACCGTAAGCGCAAAAGAGCCACGATCAAGCTTTAGCCGTGGCATCGGTTCTGACTGACACACCAGCACGCACCATACCATACCATACCATACCTTTCTGTGCTATGATGCCTAATGAAAAAGCGCATGGAAAATTGCCCCGGTCGACTTGGCCGTCAGAGCTCGATCGCTAGACATGATGGTCTGGTCAATAATAGAGACAGGGCCGCGCGAAAACTGGTGCAGGGCGTGTCTGTGTTCTGCCAAAAGGGAACGGGATCGGCTTGGGAGGATGGATGCTGACATTCACCGCCAATGTGTACAATCGACCACGACTGCCAATAGGCTGGGCGGCAGCCAAGGGGTGTGCCGAAAGCATCACTCTGCATAAGACACCGGAGCGCTGATTCGTCCAGGGCGGTGGATGAAAAGCAAGAGAACGGGCGACTCTTAGCTTGGCTCTGGCGTGCAGCAAACTTGTGCAGCAGGGGCCAAGCTCAAGCCCTTTCCCCCTAGCACTAGGGACCAAAAATGCAAAGTGATGCTGCTTGGGCTGTCCACTCAGAAGCGCGCCGGCTCGACTCTGGACCGTCGTGTGCATGCAGACGTGGTGCAGCGCTGCAACGTCAGGCAGGATGAATGACCGCAGCGCTGTCGCTTTGCTAGACTCCCACTCGCTGGGCGCCGAGCTGTGGGGATCCATAGAAGGCCTGTAGAAAGCGCAGAGGGCAGAGCCGGCGTTCCGGGCTACTGCACCGCTACTGCGCGATGTGTGCACCAAGGCGGCAGCCGGAGCGAGGCTGGGGGCCCATGATGCACACGAGCAGAGGCTTCGTCTTGGCCCGGCAGAGCCAATCAGCAGGACCCGCTCCCCGGTCTGTCGACTAGACCTGCCCGCCATGGACCTTAGCACGTTTTCCCTCACGCTCTAGTCCCTCCAACCTACCGTAGTTTCCACACCCTCGCTGGTGCTTGGCTTCAACACAGCCAGGCGTTGGTAGAGTTCGGAAAGCAAGGAGCCATCAGACCACTCGGCGGCCAGACGAGCGTTGCAAAGCACAGGAATAAGAAAGGCCGCGTGCAGGTTGTGACAAGTCGGAAAAGCAAGTTGCATATTGTGGCGTACACTTGAATGAAACGGTCGAGCAATCATGTGCTTGTGGATGCGCAGCAGAATAGATTTGGACGGCGCCGTAGCAATTTGCAAGGCAGGTCCTGGTTCTTGCTCTGCTCATGGCGATCACAAAGTAAGGCGGGTGGCGCCCATCACGGCAGCCAATCAGGACCCAATGAGGCACTTGATTTCCTATCAAATCTAGTCAATCTGCGACCTGCTCGTTAATTGGGATCACCAACCCAGCCCACGATGGGGAAGGTTGGGTTCGAGCCAAGGTTGGAAATGTGAGAGTGCACACGAGCTGCCCGGAGCCCACTTGGGGTGCTGCACTGCACGAAGAGAACAAGAAGATATGCTTTGGTTTGAGCAATTGAATGCTCCAACATTGTATTTGGTTTGGGTAATGCAAGAGTCTATCCTTGTGATAAATCCCATTCCCAAGGGGACCACCGCAGGGCGAAGCCGCCGGTGTCCACCAGACTGGTAAAACGTAAAGGTGCGCCAGGTAGTAATGATATACCTTCAGGCGCTGTATGGGCTGTTGAGCCTCCATCTCTCTAAGAATTCGTATCCCGTAACCGTTTTCCGCGCTCGCAAGCCAAAACTGACAAGCTTCCAAACCGGCTCCCCATTGTATCCAAGAAACTGTGGTATCATCCAAGCGAAAGTCTTTCGGGCAGATCTCCTCTAGATGCAACCCGCGCGCAGAAAAAGAACAATTAAAACAGGTATCAGAACGTAGCCAGGCCGAATCCAGAAATATCCCAATAAAAAGTGTATGTCCTGCGCCGTTGAACAATGCTTTGGCCGTCCGTTTTTGGTAGGAAAACAGCGGACCAATCCGTGGTACCCCCCTAAGTCTTTTGTGTGGGATAGAAATCCGCTTCTTTAATCCCATCCACCAACTCCACGCTGAGTAAAACAAAAGAGAAGACATGATTTTTGGTCGAGTAGTTACAATATTTTTGAGGTATAAGAAGTTCCAGACTTTTCCGTGGCAGGCGCAACTTTTCCGGGTTTTTGTGTTGTTGTCCATGGCAGTTGGGCAAGCTTGCGACGTCCGCCGAGAATTTTGGGTAGAATAATAATGTATATACCGGGTTATTCGTTGAAGTGCTCGTTATGCATGAACAATAGGCATACGAGACAAGAGCTACCAGCAGCAACCCGGGAGATTTCCAAAGAAGGGTCCCGTTTGGTGGAAGGCCACAGGATGATGCATTGGCTGCACTGGATGTGCGTACTTGTTGAGCACATCCCAGATGTATGGAAGTTGAAACTTCGGCGTATAGCTGGTCTGAACAGGAAGGGCAGAGACGTGGCCGGGTTGGCAAGACTCCCCCAGGGATCCATTGTATTGCGGGACAAATTCCTGGGCGAAGACCTGGGGCTCCTCCTGGCTGTACAGCTGTGGCTCTTGTGGGATGTGAGACGACATATCCTCGTCCTGGGGGAAGTCGTCATCATCAAGGTCGTCAATGGTCGACACACTCGAGGTCAAGGAACCCTCATCGGACGAGCAAGTAGATTCGTCGTCCGAGTCGGAGGCAGCGGGTGAGAGGGGGGCATCCAACGTGTAGTCGCTGTTGGCAGCGGCTTCGTAAACGTATTCGACAGGCTCAGGAGAGGCCGGAGGGGTGGGCAAAGGCTGAGCAGTACTGACGACGGGCATGGTGAAACGTGGGCAAGCCAGAATGCTGTTCCGCAGCTCTGGTAACGTAATTCTCTGGTCAGGGTTGCGGGTGAAGATCCTTCCTAGGATGTCGTTCAATTCATCCGACAATGGCAGAATGGTCTTTAGGAAATCAGGGCTCCTAGTGAAAGCACGGTAAGTGGAGTCCTCAAAGGACGCCTGCTTCCATGGGTTGCGTCCGCAGGTAAGGTTCACCAGGATGACGCCTAGGCTCCAGACATCGTTGGGGGCGCAGAAATAGAAAGGCCTCCTGGATGATGGGTCGAGGCATTCTGCAACAAAGTGGTCAGTTCAAAATCCCGCTGATTGTCTCAAGTAAGGGTCGTACCTGGCGACATGTAAAAGGTTGAGCCGCAACCGTAGTCCTCGGATCGATCAGATGAAGTGGCCAAACCGAAGTCCGCAAGCTTGACGGTGGCACCCTGGTTGGAAACGAGGATGTTTTCCGGCTTCAGGTCCCGGTGGTAGATTCCAAGAGTGTGGCAATGTTCAACGGCGTCCAGGACCTGGAGGAAGACACTCTTGGCAAGATCATCCTTACCCACATATTGGCCGCATTCCGTGATGTTGTAGAAAAGGTCTCCTTCGGGGCAGTACTCCAGTACAACGTATGTGCAGTCCGGGTCATCCACGATCTTGAGCATGGAAACAACGTTAGGGTGCGCCGAGGCGAGGTAGTGCAGGCGAAGTTCGCGCTGCTGGAAGGCAATCTGCCGTCGATCCAGGGGAGAACCATCGGCGTTGTATTTGCTCAGCGTCTTGACGGCATAACGAGTCCCGTTCCTGATGTCGACGGCCGTATATACCACTCCATATGCGCCGGTGCCAAGGATTCCAACGAGCTGTAGGCTATCACCGAGGAATTTCCCTAACCTGTCCTCCGGCCTGACTGGAAATCGAGCTGGGCAGACTGGCGGTACAGCAAACGGTTGTTGGTAGGCACACTTTTGGTCGTCGTATGATGGCGAAGCCGGGGGACTGGGGTATCCGTATGCTGGCACATGATGCATGATATAGGGCGGTCCTGTCCAAGGCAATCCAACGGCTTGGTTCTGAAATAAAACAGAGAGGAATTAGGAAGGAAAACGAGGAGACAGCCGTTCTACAAGACAGTATCCAGAATCCAAATGAAGACCAGTCCTGGTGTATCCTTGGCAAAGTTATCCTTGGTTCGTGTAAGTCCCTGGTTCGCGCGATGTTGACTTCGAATGAACGAGTCAAGAGAGAGTCCCAGGTAGTGTCGCCGGTTGAGGTGGTTTGGTGAGGTTGTGTTGTCGGGTAGAGGTCAGGCGACGACGAGGAGTCTGAGCTCCGGAGGGCGGTAGTGCGTTGGGAGAGATGCTTCTGCAATGAGTGTGAAGTGATGAGGTGAGGTCGAGCAGAGATACCGACTGGGTAGGGTGATGTAGATATTGGAAGATGAGATAACCGTTCTACCATGTACGGGCAAGGGTACGGGGCCTTGCGTGTTTGAGTGGCTCAATCATACCCCGGGCGCCTTGGCTCAGAATCTACAGGCTACAATGATTAATAGCCCAGCCCACCCTGCCCAGTAGTCTGCACTATCCGTCCCACTTCACACGTATGCGCTATTCTTAAATTTTAATGGCGCCGCTGGGTAGGAGGGCGCCGGGCTGGCACGGTGGAACTCGCAGAAGATGGGAGGTGTGGGTAAGGAATGGATCCCAGTGCTTCTGGGGCGTCCACTAGAGTGGAAAGGATGCGCAGCCTGAACATGGGCCGAGATTTTGTGACGCTGAGCAATATACGAAGAGCAAGGATTGTCTGACACACGTAAATAACCGACCCACTTTGGTCGAGGGGTGTGTGACTGACGCCCCCCCAGAGCGGGCGTCTTGCTCCCATTCCCAACTATGCCCACACCGCAGGACAGAAAGACACCCTGGTCAGCGAGATTTAGGGGGGCGTGCGTGTGATCTCGCCGATGGGGATTTTGGTGTGGCTGCTCATTCTCCGCTTCCCTCATCTCGTTGGCTCGCCCGCTGAGCTGGTCGGGCAAATCGTCATTATTGACGGGCCCGTGACTCGCATCGTTTTGCTTCTTGCCTTTCTGGTGCCCGTGGCCGTCGGGGCGGTTGTGAAGGGGGAAAGCTGGGCAAATACCGCACTTCAAATACACACACAACATTCTTGCAGCGAATGGAACTTCCTGTAGCTTCGAGAAGGATACCAAGCAGTAGTTGACCATGCTATCACCGCATGGTGGCAGGGGTTTCGATCATATTCACCAACGACGCTCGCCAGTGACGATTCTCATTGGCGTCTGAGCCAGGGCCAGGTAGAGTGACACAGGTGGCTCTTGGCAAAACTCTCTTCTGCGGCAGTTTTGGGGGCGGCCATGGAGCCATGTCCCTTGTCAGACCACGGAGAGATCTGTGAACAGCATCTTGCTGCCGGCTGTGGTATGTTGACAGACGAGCTTCTGGTCCGTGTCAATTGTTTGTGGATTTTTAAGCTTTTGCAAACACGACTGCATGAATTCTGCCAGTAGAATGGCGAATCTCTGAGACTCCAAGCGCAGTCAGTTCGGTCGCCTCCGCCAACCTTCTGTCACAGGAGCTGCGTCGTGCCCTGCTGGATTAATGCGACGGACAGGCTGTGCCTTGTCGGCTGCGGCCTGCTGTGCAAGATCGCCAAATCGCCGTCTCCGTTCGTGTCTTGGTGAGACGATGATTGGCCCATTCGTGCAATGACTGAGGATCTGCCATTCTGCAAGTTTGAATTAGCCGCTAGCTCGTCTCGTCTGGTCTCATTCCCTTGGGTACACTCGCGCCGAAGATCATTGCTGCTATTGATACCAGGATGACCTACGCGGCACAGATCCATCCTGGCGAGGCCTTTGGGAGACGTGCATTAGATGATGTGCTAACAGCTATTCATGGTTTGCATTCGGTGTGACTGTTCATGGCATAACAAAAAGTATTATTTTCTTCGCGGGAACGGTGGAAGCGCCCATTGGATCTGCAGGAATGATATTGTCTGGCTACCATCTGACAAGTAGTACATAACCTTTCAAGCCAGTCAGTAATCATGCGCAGACCTACGTTGGATTGGCAAGAACGCAGGTCAGCCCTTCGTAACAGTAGATTTGCCGC
Source organism: Seiridium unicorne (assembly GCA_039778275.1). Classification (NCBI taxonomy): domain Eukaryota; kingdom Fungi; phylum Ascomycota; class Sordariomycetes; order Amphisphaeriales; family Sporocadaceae; genus Seiridium; species Seiridium unicorne. The sequence goes on from JARVKF010000168.1 coordinate 272,262, forward strand.
CGTGGTTGTGGTTGCAGGACATCAGATTGCATGTACGTGGTCTGTATGACTGATACATTGGGGGACTCATCGGTCATCACGGCTGTCAGAATCAGTATGTACAGAAGATGGGTCATACAGTAGTCGCTGGTGGTGTCGAGCTGGGGCCTCGTCCTCGATGCGGGTGGTTGAACCAAACGTGACCCAGCGGCCATGGCCTGTACCCCATGAGCATGAGGACCGTTGAACAGAGCCACCCAGATCCAGCTTGCGGTGCTCCAGTCAAGCACAGCAGGTCTGGTCTCGTCTGACAGACAAAGGGGGCGCCTCCAGAAGCCGTGGCCCACTGATGGCAGGCAGGCCGCGAAGGGTTTGCAAGTGTGCAATGCATTGCATTGCAGGACCTGCGGCCTGTGGCGAATATCGCCAGGCCTCCAGAGACCCGCCGTGTTGATTCGCTGCAGACGACGAATAGCAAGAGCCGCCAGGCTTTTCGAGGCTGCAGACGGTCTGGCTCTACAGTACCTGCCGGGCCTGCTCGATTGCAGCCGAGGCCCTCGCCTTCGATTGGCCGGGCGTGATTAAGTCCGCGGTGGTGTGGGTGGTAGTAGTCAATCCAATGTCGCATGCAGCAGCCTCGCAAAATGGAGGATTTCACATCTGACCGGCCAATGGGCGCCACCACGTCCGCGTATTGCCGCGAAAGCAGTCAGAAGTGAGGCGGTCGCACCCTCGTCGCTGCCCCAGGAGGGTGCACTATTGCCCTGCTCGCTGCCAGGATGGCAAGGGCGTTTTTACCGATGCGAAATTGCCCCGTGCAGCCAAAGGGCTGATCTAGCCGCTCAACAGGTAACGTCGGCCGCCCGCTGTCACCCAGAAACCCGAAGTCCCAGCGCCCACTGCTTTGGGTGTGCTCGCTCTCAGGCCGTGTTTCGGTGATGCACGGTCGTGATGGTGATTTGCATCAACTAGTGACTGTGTGATCCCGAGAAGTTATGCACCTCCAGGGTTATGTTTAATTGCCAATGTCAAGACATCACAAGACTGTAAACTCGCCAGTGCTGCGGACCATCGATGTGCCGACTGTGCATGCTCACAAAATTACGATGGGCCTGTCTTGGATGAACGTTCGGACCCCCTGGCCATTCCCGGTCTGCCACCGACAAGTATGCAGGTCCTATCGTGACCCGCAGCCGCTTTCATCTCCAGCGGCAGACGTGGAAACGGCACTCATGCGGCCCAAAAGTCAAGACGGGGGCCTCTTCTTCCAGGCTGAGCTCGTGTACATAGGCGCCTGCGTTGCAAAACAGAGACTGTTGCTGGACTATTGGATACGCATGGAATATGATCGTCTGAACCTCACGCGGCCGACTTACCAGGAAACAGCTCCTGGCCGTACATCAATCAAATCATCTAGCTGATCACACAGGATCCGCTTGCATCAATCAAGCAATCAATTTTTAGCAGTGCCCTGGAGATCGTTGCAGCTTCGATGCAGGTAGGATCCTTCTTCTGGTCACATGCCCGCGGGTTCGACTGCTTGAAACCCTCGATTCTACAACTAAGATCCGAGCATCTCGCGAGCTGGGTCGACAGATCGGACGATAGACAAGCAGACACAGGGCAAGCTCGCTGAAACTCACCGCCGTGTTTCGCGGGACTGCTTGGTGGCAGCCCACCAATAATCCACTGCCATTGCAACCAGTCCCCGAATTGGGATATTGATGTAGCCGTTTATGTTATATGTCCATATCGACTAGTATACCGCCAGGTGGTATTGGGGGCTGCAATACTATCTACTTCGCACTGCGAGAGCTTCCCTGATGAGGGATATCCGGCTGTGCTTTGAAATTGATTGGTTGTCTAGTTCAGCACCGATTTGTATATTGGCCTCGCTGCCAACTTTTTTCCTATCGCGATATGCAAGACATAGGTCACACCCACCCAAACCCGTAACATTAGAACCTATCTCAGATACTGCCCGCAACTACGATATTTTTTTTTTTTTTTTTACCTTTCGGACCCGCCCAATATCGAGATTTCCAATGCTGGTGTACACCTGAGACATGAGAGAAAGCTTGAGCACATGGCATGGTTAGTCGTCGTTAGATAGCTCCCGAGACAAGATATGAGAAACGTGATCTGATCCATCCCTCGCTTCCCTTTCTTCGGGGCGTGCATGGGCTTGCTTGGTTGGTTTTTCTTTTCAGGCCCTTGACAGACAAGGTTGGAATCCCTTGCATCGTCAGCCTCGGGCGTGGACCGTAGTGGTAGACTTTCGACCCAAGCTTTTCAGGACCCCTTGTCTCAAACAAAACCCATATCTGAAAACCCCATGGAAGGGCACTATCGGGCCCCAGCACGATTGCTCTACAGATAGATTGCTTCGGATGTCAGCATGCCGTAATCAAGGCAAAATGTCCGCTGCAGGTCTCACTGGGAGCACCGCAGACCAAGTTTGTCAGACATGCGATATCCCAGATCTCGGATTTTGTTTGCTTAGTGGAAAGCCAAGCTCTCGTGGTCATGACGAATCCTTGGGATCCATGCGTTGAACGAATCCCAACGTGAACCCAAAGGAGATCGGCTTTCGCAGGCGCATCCTTATTGGCCGCCCTTTTCCCGCCTTCCTCTTCCTACGGGATAAGCGAAGATCGTGACCGAACAGCACGAATGAACTAAGGGATAGCATCCTACGGCCGGCTTGCTATCCTGAACACAGAAACTGGGGAGAGAGCGCATGATCGTGCTCGTGGCTGTTGTGGTGTATACCAACTATATCTCCTCATGCTGGTTGATGTCGGCATCCTGCACACAACGAGTCAAACGAGAGCAACGATACCCGTGACGGTAACCGTTGATGGGGCCCGGAAGACAAGCGTTCGCCCTACCCCAGTGATGCTAGATCCCAAGGCGGCTTAGCCTACCCGCCCCGGCCCCAAAAAGGGCGCCAGTGAACAGAGTTGGAGCCGTTCTGTCGGAAACACTCGAGTGTTTCGAGGAAACAAGTCGATCTCTCAGTAGGCAGGCCTTCGGACCTTTCCCTCAGAGTCTAGGACAGCTTGGCCGCCAGGGCTAGTCAGGGCTAGTAGGGGGGTGGCTATCAGATACGATGCGCGCGCATCACATTACGTGCCCATAGATGAGGTTCTCCCCTCCCCCCCGAGGCATCGTATCGTATCGCAGCAATCCACAACACGGCGGGTTCAGGGTCCAAACGTTGAGCAAAGCAAATTATGTGGGCAGCGATACGAAAAGAAGGCGTCAAACTCATGCAACAAGCTCATTCGCCCTATTGTCTCATACACCAACCCTAAATTCTGCTCAACTTTCCTGTTCCCGTGTCCCTATCTTGAGGATCTTCGCCATGATGCAACTTACAACTGTTTCACAGACGATCATTGGTACCCAAAACTCCCTCTTAGTTCAGCCCCCACCGAACAAAAACCCCCCACCTTGTCATCAATCTGAAGCACAGCCGCGAGGATGATGTCAAGTTTGATATGCACGTACGGGATCGTCCTCCAGCCTCTAAGACACAGAGTTCAGACAAAAAGAAAAAAAAAAGAGTGTCTTTCTATTTTGAAGCAAACACTAACTGCTTGGGCGAATGCTAAGGGGACCACCCTGACGTTTGTCAATCCACTTCTTTGTATTGCTAGAGGGGGGGCCGGATCAATGTCTCCAATAGCGTGTCTTTAAGTATACCTATGCCAGGCTGGTCAGATAACATCTGCGCTAAATGGATTCTACATATAGCCGCATAATATAGTGTTTCAACTCTACTATATCATGCCAAGCATGTGTGATCGCCTACTCGAAATCGGATGAATGCCTCCGCTAAGAACTCGCCAGATATGCCGAAGACACCAAACCAACAGAAAGGCAGCTAGCTACCTGTGCATGGGCTCCAGCGTTGGAACGGCTCCTTCGATATCTGTGCCAGCTCGGCAATGCAAAGCGACATCAGGGTACGTCAAGATCTACACCGCGAGAACAGGCGTCCAGTGAGCACTTGAGATCAGTGCTTAGGATTCGTGGGCAACTATACTAGTTCATGCCCGCCTGCCAAACACAGGGGGGCTTACGTTGGCCTGGGAAGATCGGACGAAGGAATTCGCCGATCGATCCGGCTGCAACGTGAGGCCGGCGAGAGCGTTATGCTCTTTTGTAAGAGTCGTGAGACAAGTCGAAATCCATCTTCTTCTTGAGATGTTTCGCGATCGTGACGATCAGCTTGCCAGTTCAGCGTAACCATCAGCCGCCTAAAGAAATGGGCCACTCAGTGACGCGAGCTGTTGATTCTGGCCTATGACAAGTCCTCCTTGTACCATGGCCTCGGCCTACTACTATGCAGTTAGGCCCGACTTTTCTCCCAGGGCTCTGATCCCTTCTTCCAATTGAGTCTGTGGTGCAGTACCTGTGCACTAGCCACAGGTGTGATACTATCTGGACGCTGTCATGGTAAGGCCCAACGTCCACCAACACATCCACCAGCGTGTGACCATCCATGAGTTCTACACAGCGACTGCGTGCAAGATCTGACATATCGCCCGCCCCACCGGCAGCCCGCAGCTGAGTGTCGGAAGGCCGCAGCCTCGCACAAGGGGCGCCGGGTGGGACGGGTAGCCGCCGAGCAGCCGGGAAATGCATGAGGATCAGTCCCCATTTTCTGACATGTCGGCTCAAGGCTGTAACCAACGTCGGGGTTCCCTTTGGTCGAGGAGGCAATTTCTCATATTGAGCCTCAACCAACGAAACGCCAAGTGCGGTGATCACGGGTCTCCGGCCTGTCCATTGGGTCTGGAACGTATAACGTGTCTGTGACTTTTGCTTTCGCTGCTGCACAACCACCAAGGCGGTGGAGAATGCACTCGTGCGGACGCGGGGCGACTCAGCGCCTAGCATGTCAAGGGGGTAGGTATATAGTTGCACGACCTATATGACATGTACCGTACGGGTGCCTGTCGTGCTCTTCGATTTCGCGCTGGGGGCCATGCTTGGAGGATCTATGAAACACATGCAGGATAAAATGATCTAGAATATCAGGTAGTTATCTAGCTTGTGGCCACAGCGAACCAAGTGTAATCGCCGCCTTTCATCTGATCATGAGCATGTCGCACGACAGTTGAACTCCCGCTTGGGGGCTAAAGCCTGGCGGATCATATACTACAGATCACAATCGACGATATGTGTGTAAGTTAATACACGATAATTGCACGATAACTGTGCACTTCTAACTTCGGTCTTCATGCCAGAGAATGCCTCCCCCCAGGTTGACCAGCACAGCCTCCTTCCTTTTGACGCTGCGACCTGGTCACACAACATTGTCTTTCTACCGGCAACGAACCGAGAAAAGGAAAGAAATCATATCAAGCCAGCCCAGCCTGTAATTACCCGCGGAGGCGCATCTGTCTGCCCAACCGTCCACACCCTACCATGTGAGGAAGAAAAGAATACTGCATCATGTAGGAGCTGGGTTATCCCTGTGAAGAAGTTGTGCCAGCTTAGGTCTGGACCTGGAGTAACATGGGAGGATCGACTGCAAAATCCCGGCGGCTGCAATGATAGGACATTGATCGAGCTCGAGTGATGGGTTAGGCTCCAGCTGATGATCGATCTACCTTTTCTCAGCCCTATTTCATGTTTTCTAATCCGCTGTTGCGTGACACGGCGTTAGAGGTTGTTCTGGATCAAGTTGTGTTCGCGTGGCGGGCCAGCTGATCTGTATGTTTATTGCTCCCGGCTGAGACCTTTGATAGTGTTGCGATTTTCCTAGACTACTGTGCTTGAACACATCCCATATGAACTATAGCGCCTTGATAGCAGTACGCGCCGATGATTTTAGTGTATCCTTGCGTCTCAGATTCCTCGCCCACTAAGACAGCTCACGGAGATATATCAAAACACCACGCTACACCCCAGCTGTCCTAACTGACCACCCGTGTCTCGCCCCGCCTCGCCCCATAGGCTGTCAATACAAGGACAACATCAAAGACACCCAGTTTATGGACGCACAACATCGAGACACACCTCAGCGGATGGCCGCATTAGTCGTGCTTCCTCAGACGCAAACAGCGCCAGCATTGGATGACTTGGAGCCTGGTGTAGTCGGTAAAGTGAGGAGACGAGAAGGGTACTTGAGGCGGGTGTGCAATGGCTTTCTACGACGCATCAATATGAACCAGAGGATTCCTGTGTCTATTAAAATGTCCAATATTAGCGCCACAACTATCTCGTCGTAAATACACCAAGAGCGATCAGACATGCGTAGATCTTGGGGACCATCTTCCTCGCCAGAACACCCTTTCTTATACAGCAGCCAGCCTTGTTGATCACACAGCAAACGTGTAAACGTAGCGAGGAGTTTTGTTGATCTAGAAGATATGGGCAAGAATCTCACTTCGTGATGTGACAAGGGCGTGATTACTGGCGTATGCATGCGTGTTACCGCCCACGGGTCATCCGCATCAGGCTCAATGTTCGGACAGGCATATGAAACAGCGTCCAACAAAAATACCCTATTGAGGCTATTGAGGCAGTGGGAGAGATTACATATTCCAAAATCTGGACTGCCAGCAGGGTTGTCGACGTTCATGTGAGTTGAGAACCAGGAACAAACCAAAGCTCGGTGAGAGAACGACAGACCCCGTCGGTCGACGAATCATCACACGCCGTATTATGGTAATAGTGGGTTACAGTAACGGCAGAGTAATGACTCCTCTGCCCTAATAGTTGCACCGCCAACAGATGTCCACATCTCATCAATCTTATGATCAGCATGGGCACGGTTGTGCTTGTCTTGATCCAGGACCATGTCGTTCCATGGCTTTGGAGTAGCAGATCCTACAGCATGAGAGATGGAAAACCTTGAAAACGAATCCTTTGACCAAGTGATGGCGGTAAAGAACTATTCTCTACTCGACACCGTACCAAAGATGAATGCAACTCTCGTCTCGCTCCCCACGGGCCAGCTCACTCCACCACTGCAAATTACCCTGGCCCACAAAGGAACACATGTGTGGTACTATGTTCGTGTGTGGCTCGGCTACGCCACTATATCTACCAGAGCCAGAAGGAGCCGAATCCTAGTCCGCGGACCGAGGGTACGCATTTATTCACGCATGCAGAGGTATGAAAGGATCTAGTAGGAGCAGGTTTCTCTCATTTATCTGGCGGCGTCGGGTTGAGGTCGGACCAAACCATGCAGTCGGATCATAGAGCCCTGCCCGCCTTCCTGCCGGTTGGGGCTACCCGGCAGGCAATCGAATCCTGTGTGGGATCGCATCGATGGTGATCCTGCTTGTAGTCTCGGGAGGGATTCTGCCAAAATTCGATCGGAGAATTACTGCGCCGTTCACATGCATTCACTACCTAGGTAATTAGGAGCTTCGTAGGCTGCGGCTGGCAGGTTGAACTGAGGCCAAACCCCTTCAAAGGGTGGCATGTTGGTCGTAGCCTGGAGACAACATTGTTTGCGCCAGCAGCCGCTTTGCATGCTGTGATGAGACTTGCCAGAATAACCGGATATATTCAGAATACAATAGTTTCATCGTTTGTATCCGCCTCGAGTAGGCAGCTGCGATCGATTGTTTGATACGGGCAAGGACAAGGACGAATACAATTTATGCGACCCATTTTATGGTACTATCTATCCTTCAGTTGTATACAACTCTAGTAGAGTAGACATGATCTCCCAATCAAGGATGCTATTGGATCATGATGCTATCGTTCTTGTATCCGATTCGGACGTAGCTCCGATGGCCAGCTTAACACTACTTTCACCCCCTTCTCCCCTCTGATGTAGAGAAGCCCCCGTGATGCTATCTACTAAACGCCCTCAGGAAGAAGGGATGCTTGAGCGCCTCGGATGGGGTGATCCTCTTGTCCGGGTTCAGCGCCAAACAACGCTCTAGCAGATCAGTGAAGTGATTCAGATCCCTAGTCTCCGCATCGTTCATGCCGCCAGACGCAGCTGTGAGGCGAGCCCGCAGATCTCGGGTCGGTTTGACAATTGCCAAGGTTCTGATGTTCGTCTGCGCGAAGCATTAGTCAGTAACGGCATTTTAATTATAGATATGTAGTGTGAGAGAACGAGTGATTCACAGAGCCTCGGGCAATGAAGGGGTTCTACATGTCAAGCCACTAGCCAAACGCAAGAGAGGCTATCAATGGGCTGGATTTTAGCCTTGGAACAAGCGATTGGTGAAATGCTAGTCGCCATCATTGGCCGGTGGTTGTTTGGCTGGGGGATATGCAAGCTGTCCGGCCATCCAAGTGCTGACCCCAGATTTGGCCGTTTCATCGGTTGCAGTCGCAGCGGGAGGTGTTCAGCACAAGTTCCCGATAGCACGCCGTCGATGTGGTGGATCGGACCCACTCGGGTCGTGGCCGCACCTCAGCGCTTACAGCAGCATGGATTCCTATTATAAGCCACTGCTCCTATCCGAAAATAGCGACGGAAGGTGATTCGCCAAAGCACAAAGCACAGTGGGGTATTCAATGGAGTTTGGGGTTGAGGCAAAGGCGACGAAGAGATTATCCTTCAATGAATAATCAGACAGAAGAGGAATATCGACATACCTTGTCAAGCATTTTGTCTCTTTCGACGCTGATGAAGTTACCCATGTCATCGAAATGCATTTGCCAGAGTTGACCACGCTTATACAATTTCGTGCTGAACTTGCCGCGGATCTCCATGATTGTTTTGAGCATCTGGTTGTTGCTGTCGCCCGTGAAGAGGATCTTCCCCGTATACAACTCATACAGAGTGCAACCGATGGACCACATATCGACGGCGTAGTCGTACGGTAGACCCAGGATGATCTCGGGCGCTCGATAGAAACGACTGACGAGGTAAGGCGTGATCTCGTTGTGCGCGGTCGCGGCATCTGACTTGTCAATAGCCGTGCCCAAGTCACAAATCTTGAGGATATTGCGAGCCTCGTTGACCTGAATAATATTAGTAAGATGATTGCACACTTCATGGATCCTCGGCTTACCAGTATATTGTCGGGCTTGATATCTGCATGTATGATGGTGCATTTCCGCATTTGAGCCAGTGCCACAAACATCTGATGAGCATACGATCGAGTTGCGCTGAGGTTAATGCCAACATTGTTGCCAAACTTTTTCAATACCTCTCGCAAGTTCAAACTTAGATTCTCAAAGGCGAGGCAGAGATGACCCTTGTGTTCGAAATGTCGTTCAAACTTTACGATGTGCTTGCGATTCTCCGGATCCGAGTCGTTTAACTTTTGCAAGATAGCAATCTCCGTGAACCCGCCCTTCCTGAGTGCATCGTTGTTACGCATCATCTTGATGGCGACTAATTGCTTGGTTGTGATATCCACAGCACGAGCAACTCCCGAGAACATACCCTTGCCCAAGGTCGCTTGAACTTGATAGCGGCCGTTCATGATTTCACCAATCCGGATCTTGTAATAGCCGTCCTTGTCGTCGCCATCGAGGATACCACCGGCGACTGGTTGAGCGAGACCTCCAGGAACTTGACCATCATCTGCTATGGCTTCAGGTTGAACAATGGCTTTTGGCGCAGCGAATTTATCCTCGTCGAAATCTTCAGCAAACATGTCAAAATCATCATCTTCTTCTGTCGACTTATTGGGCTGCGGCTCTTCCTTGGGAGCAATCTCTGCTTTCTGGTCAGAAGGAAGAATGTCTCCATGGGGTCCAATTTGACCATGGCGAAGCTCATCGCGCTTCTCGTCTTCTCTCATATCAGCTGTAGGATCATAGTCTGCTGCAGATGGGCCGTCGTCATCGTCGTCGCCATCCCGTAACTGTCCATGAGTATTGATAAGATCCTGGTCGTTAGTGATGTCAAGTGCGGCTGGAGACATGCCCTCTTGCATCCCTCGAGTTGGAGAGGATGGAGATGATACCGCTACTCTGCTATTAGCCTCGTTTGGACCAGTAGAGCCAGAAATCGACCTACTGGAGCGTGGGGTATTGGCCTCGGTCGCTAGAGGTGTGCTTTGTTGTGTGTGAGCTGGCGAGGCCAAGGCAGCTTTTTCGGCACCCTGTAGTGCCTGGACGAGCATTGGGGCAGGACCACGGGTCTTAGCCAAGAGCTCTTCGCGGCGTCGTTTCCGGCGCTCGATTTCAGCGGCTTCGTCAATGGGCTGCTCTTCTGGAACATCCTGATCGTAGTTCGAGCTTTGCTCGGATACGCTGTCTGTAGCTGGCATACCCGAGTTCGCCTTAGTAGACTTAGTATCATATCTGGAAGCACCATTTCTCTCTACCAAGGTAGCCTGCCTGGCATCATGCCTGAGATTGTCCTGACGGTTATTTTTGCTATACATTTCTCGATCTCTTTCGGAGGTGCGTTTCGGCCGATCAGCATCTCGTCTGCCTCGATCGCCTCGATCTCTGCCATTCTGGGAAGGACGGTACGGCGACCTCGTGCGGTTTCTTGCTCGTTTGTCCGGATATTCGTCACGGTCGCGTTCGCGGCTGTGATCGCGCGACCTATCATAGTCCCTGGCTCGGTCTCTCTCATCGTAGCGAAAGCCCGAAGTAGACGATCGAGATGGCGGCCTGTCGTCATCGTCATAAGAATAGTGGGAGCGGCGCGAATCGCGGGCATCTTCGTAGTGTACTCGGAATTGACGCGGATCCCCATTCAACCGACCGCCACGAGAATAGTCGTTGTCATTGCGCGAGCGCTTGAAGCCCCTAGGAGAGCGACTTCGTCGGGAGGAGGAGTTCTGGCTGTATCTCGACCCAGCCTCATACTCGGGGGATTTTGATTTCGAATATCTGAATCGATTTCTGTCCGGACGGTCAACACCATTTCCATTAATCTGAGGCAGTGGAGTTGCCTTCGAATCTCCAGCACCAACCCCAGTTTCTATGATTTCGCCCTCATCAGAGCTGGCTGGAGAGGCCATGTTTGCGCTCTGATAGTTTGATGTTTGACCACCAAGAAAGACCTAAGGCAAAGGCTATCCCTGGCTTTGGTTTGGAACAACAGTGTCAGCGATGAGGTCAATGAGAAATGCAAGCGTAGAAAATGTGTCGAACCGGGATGTTTCTCCTCATCTATCACGCATCACGGCGTGTCTTGCAGGCTGCGCGACGAGGTGGCCGTGTGAAACAAGTATCGAGAACGAGATGCAGCGACCACGAGTGTCCAAATGGACTTGTTGGTGCTGTCGGCGAGATCGAAATGGATTCGGCAATGTCTTTGCTGATGTGTGCTGGCGTACAAGGAAGCCGATGCGATGATGAGGCTGGAGGGACGACGAGCCTTGCACCCTTTGTCCTTGATCAGGCTGCTGCCCACTATCGATTGTGGTGGGTCGCGACGGAATTTCTCCGGATTTTACGCCCCCCGGATACTGGCTTTGGCAACTGCGCGCCACTGAGACGCACTGCCCCGCGGTCGCGACCGCCCCTCTAGCCGACCCTTCGAGACCCTGGATTTCTGGTCTGACTTTTATTTACGGTTACTTATTACTCAGTCGACACCCTGATCCCTCGCCTCTCCTTACAAGAGACCATCATCAATATCCCGACAGACTGTGATCAGGTTCACAAAATGGGTGGCCAAAACAGAGAAGGTAGGCTACAAACTGCCCACATTTGCCCCGCCAAACTTCTGCGACAAGACGGCGACTGATATTTGCACCCAACGCAGGCGGAAAGGTCAAGCCCTTGAAGGCCGCCAAGAAGGCCAACAAAGACCTCGATGAAGACGACATGGCCTACATGGAGAAGAAGAGAGCCGGTATGACACTGCCCGGCTGCAAATCTTGCTCTTGCAAAGAAGCGCTAACACTCGACAGAGGAAAAGGCACGCAAGGAAATGGCTGCCAAGGCCGGAGGAAAGGGCCCTTTGAACACCGGTACCCAGGGAATCAAGAAGAGCGGCAAGAAATAGACCAAAATATGCTTCGCTTTCGACTGCAGAATGTCACGCGCATATATCAGGACCGGAGTAGAAGCGTCGCAGTTTGTTGAAGACTGGGAATACCTTATGCGAGACGGCTAGACGCAATACGATATAATGAATGATGCTCGACATACGCACTGGCTATATGCTTGCCTGCTTGCTTAGTGTAGCAAGATTTCTTATGCCTGGGGAAGCGTTCGACGTGCATGCTTACAAGTGCAACCCTGACCGATGAACCTTATAACAGTGCCGGTCTGATTGCGGAGTAGACTCGTAAAACCGGATGACCATAAGATCAAAGCCACTCTCGATATAAAGAGCAGAACAAAGTCCATAGAAGTTATAAATGATGCCTGACGTTGGAATGGGGCGTATATCATGTGCCTCGGCGGATGGAGATGCGTTGAGGATCTTTCTTGCATGTGCGAAAGAGAACTTCAGAATCCCAACAATTTACAAACCAGGACCAATTGCCATACTAAAGTGGGCCGTCCCGTGGCACGACTTAGATTTGGGCAATATAGAAACGGTCCTGTACCTCTGTTTCTACATCTACTCGATTCAATTTCTGGTCGCAAATTGTCATCAAACTTTTACCCGTCACATAACGGTACAAATGGCCACCGGGATTAGCCCCGACCCCAACTCGGAGCGGCATGAGACCTCAGGACTGCGGCAACGCCGCCCGTCCAGCTCCGCCACAGACGCCGTGATCACCAAGGCGAAAGAGCTCGAGGGCAAAGTCGAACACGCCCTTCTATTGCTCTGGGACGATTTGCCCAGCTGGCGGCGAGACAACGTCTACATCTTGTCCGGATACAGGAGCGTCTCAAACTCGTACCTGGGATCGATCAAGTCACTCTTTTGGCTGCACAACGAGTCTGTCAACATCTGGACGCATCTGCTGGGGAGCTTAGTATTCCCACTGGTTGGACTCTTCCTGTACCACACTATTGCACCACGTTACCCGACCGCGAGTACTAGCGATGTCCTGGTCTTCTCGTGCTTCTTCGGCGGCGCGGCCGCATGCCTGGGCATGAGTGCCACGTTCCACATGTTGTGTAATCACAGCCCTGGAGTAGCTAAATGGGGAAACAAGCTGGATTACTCGGGTATCGTGGCGCTCATTGTGGGCAGTTATGTGCCGGCCCTATATTACGGGTTGTTCTGTGAGCCTCGATTGATGGTGTTCTACTTATATGGGGTAAGCAACTGTCTGATCATTTAGAAGTAAACATAATGTTTAGGAGATCGCCGTGGGCTGACGAGTGCATAGATCTGCCTCCTTGGCGTTGGCTGTGGCATTGTTAGCTGGGTTGAACGTTTCCGTACACCGAAATGGAGACCATATAGGGCCATGATGTTCGTCGGACTGGGAGTTTCGGGTGTACTGCCTGTTTGTCAAGGGATTGCAATATATGGCTACCACGACCTCGAGAAGCGAATGGGACTGAACTGGGTGATATTCCAAGGATTCCTCTACATTTTTGGGGCATTCTTATATGCTGTAAGCGTGGCCCATATACTCGAACATCCTGTTAATGAATATGCTAACAAATTTTCAGGTACGATGGCCAGAAAGGAGTGCTCCAGGCACTTTCGACATCTGGGGCAGTTCGCATCAGCTATTTCATGTGTTGATCCTTTTTGCTGCCGCATCACATTTGAAGGGAATGGCGATTGCATTCGATCATCATCATAACGTGATGAGCACACAGTGCTAGACGAGATACTGGCTTACATTGAGAGTTGAAGCACCTTATAGAAACAGAATGGAGCGTTTAGAATATTTAGATTTGAAGGTGGCTTTGGATATTGGTGAGGCACTTCTTCCAATTTCTAAGCTAATTCGTCGACGGGACAAAGTAAGAGAGGTAATTCTTTCGATCTTGGTTGCAGCCAGATTTCCTTGTGTTTTCCGCCATGAGGAGAAGCGTCATGTTACATATGAGAGCTATGTTAACGGGGATCAATCAACAAACTAGACATGTCTTCAGAGAAGGAAAGCCAGTCATACCACGGTCTTCAATTGGGGAGGTTCCTATGAAAAAGACAATGCATTGTACAGAGGACCGTAAAGGGAGTTTACAGTACTGCCAGTAGTGATAGATATCGAAAATGAAAAATATAAGCTTTCTCTTTGATTCGCACGAAGTGCAAGCACTTGGGCAGTTTCAGGACCTTGATTCATGTGCCCAAGAGGGCACAATTCGGTCCTCATTCGTAATACAAAAATTATTGTCCCCCAGGATATTGCAATGCGACGTTATTGACGTTTGGCCGGCAGATAGATTGAAAATCATGTCGTTGACATATGAGATAGCATGCATGGCGTTGAGAGTAAATCATCGCAAGCACCTCCAACGGCGACTGGTACGCCTTCACCGACTATCCGCCAGAGTGTTCGCTGGAAGTCGCCATCGATCTGCTATCCGACGGCTCGATAGAAGTGTTCCGCGCCTTCAACGAGCCCAAGGTGAAGCGAGAGCTGCTGGCCAGCATGAAGAGCGTGAGACAGAGACAGCCGAGCCTCAATGTGGTAAACGAGTCCGCGAGTCGCCTGAATACCTATGAGATTGTCGGGTCACGCATGATACGCAGGATGGGCCCGGCGGTTGACTTACAGACCACGCTACAGAAGGCGATAAGCGCTTGTGTCGACGGCCTGGCTGACAAGGTTGGGTGGGACGATCAAGCGAATCTGGAGGCACTGGCGATATTGAGTGGAGAGATACCAAATGGAGGCGAGCTTTGGCGTGCTGCTCACATAATCTCCTCGAGCCGGTCCTCCAAGCTGAGTCATTTAGTGGAGGATGAAGAGGAAGGCGGCATGACGAAGAACATGGTATTGAAGAGCGAGATAGCAGCAAAGAGGATGTGGGTTCGGATAGCTCAAACGAAGGGGAATTGATTGTAGGCAGCGAGTACTTTTTTGACGGCAACTGTGAATCGAGAATTAGTTGCTACGGTTGGAAAGGGCGAAAAACATACCAATATACAACTTACACCTACGGCTTTCTTTGCGAACCCTGTTACGAACTGCGTGAGGCAGTCAATCACGGCGAGCAGCAGTCTTGTGGACTGAGTCTCTGCGGGAAGGGTCATGGGTACATAAACTTGCCCATTGAGGGTTGGCAAGGAGTCAGGGACGGAGTGCTGACGTTGGCTACTGGTGAAAGTTGGGCATTCGACGAGTTTCTGAAGGATGTCCGGGATGACGTATGTGTCAAAGCTCGACAGGATTCTTGGGAGAACGTATGATAGATCTCACATGAAGATTTGGATTCTTCTGAAACAGTATATATTAGGATATTACAGGGTGTCAAGAAGGTTCTTGAGATAGTGATGATGGGCATTACACCTCAGTGCGAATTCTAGTTCTTGAATTTAGATAGCGTTTGACCAAGCAAACAATAAGAGGATATGTTAATAGAGAAAAATAGAAAGCGTATATTGTCAAAGATTCCAGATAGGCAAAGGACTGGTTCTATACTTAATAAAAAGGCCAAAGAACAATTGTAGTACTTTGTGTTATAACTGTTCTTTATCCCTATTCCTACCATATACCATGTGACAAGATTATTGTTCCCTATTATATTGCAGGTGGTCGTTGTTGACGTTTGGAACATAATCCTTGTATGCGCTTTTTTAAATATAGATGGCTGCATGATCTCTCAAGTATATATACACCGCTCTTCGTCAATCTAGGAAGATGAATTCTAATCATAACATCATTCAAAAACCAACCACACATAATCCTCACCAACCCATCTTGTCCACGTTACCAAAATGAGCAAACTTTTTGAGGTTCGGAAGACTTCCAGTAAGGGAACTGGTGTCTTTGCCATCCAAGATATCCGAGCTGGGACTGTTATTCTTCGAGAGAAACCCATTCTAACATGCCTAAACTTAGATTGGCATGTGTGGTTTTCGGCATGCCTACAGTTGATGGAGGGCATAGATGCGTTGGCTCCCGAAAAGAAAGCCGAGGTAATGAACCTCTACGCATACTCTCCCGAACAACATATCGCTTTGATCAGTGGTATGGTGGAGGCTGCGATGAAAATGCGAAAAAACCGGTACCCGAAGGAAGAGTACATCAAACTATCTTTTGTTATGAAGACGAACTTCTTCAACTTGGATGTCAACGGAGGGCAAGACTTATGTGGTCTCTACCTCGATTTCAGTCGGATCAACCATTCGTGCGCATGCAATGCCAACAACGATGTACAGCCTGCAGCCGACGGATCCCAGGAGATGGTAATTCGAGCGAAAGAAATGATCGCAAAAGGCTCGGAAATAACGATCGAATATTTGTCTCCATGGACGGCCAATCGGGCTGCTAGGATGAACGAGATCTGGGGCTTCAATTGTCTTTGTCCGGTCTGTGATAAGAGCAGCACTAATATCGACCAGGCAAAGCGGGACACCTATGAGAAGATGTTTCAACAAATACGAGACAACGATGAGAAGATGTTCGACGACAAGGCGTCGACCTTGAATCAGAAAATAAAGCGACATCAGTTGCGGCTAGCTGCACTCAAACATCTTGGACCGAGCGTCGCACTCCTCAACGAATACAGCGTAGGGGTGCCACTCTATAACATTGCAGGCAATAAAGACAAGGTTATAGAGGCTTTGAGAGCCTCCTATGAAGCGATGCTTCTCTGCGTTCCACCAGACGATCCTGTGCGTGTCCAACTGAAGGATATGCTAGGACGTTAGAGAACGGGGTTCAGACTGACACGAGAGAGTAGGCACGAACGAACACCACATATTTGGTACAGATTGAATGTTAGAGAGTAGGTGCAGAATGGACTTTAGAGAGTATGATATAATGGCATATGCGTAAGTGTTCAGAGACAGTCCCATGGCCTTGCACGAGTATCATCATGGGTGAAGAGAATGTGACCGAAGGGGTCCTTCGGGATGGTGGAAGATTCAGGGAATCCTTGAATTAGGAAACACTTTCTTATTCTTTATTTCAGTGTCATCTAGTTCCTCCATCCCCTTATGAATTTTACGACTGCATAGGTATATACAACGGTTCATCGAACAAAAAAAACTAAGTCATTTTAGAGTCTCTATGATTCTACGACTCCTTCCTTTTCATGTTTCTTCTCCTCTGAATTTTTTTTCTTTGCTCCGGATTGGTATCTTGTAGGGCCGAGTGTAAATATCAGTGAGAGGTGTTTCAAACAAAGCCAAAGCTAGAGCCCCACATTTATCTCGAAACTTCAAGCGAAGTGAGATAAGCTCAGCATAGAGGATTTCTTCAACTTCTTTAAACTTCAACAAACAGCTTTAACTGCACTCACGTTAAATGTCGGTACGAATAATACTTCGTCTTGGGACTGGTTGCAACTATCACCTCGGACAAGCGCAAACGACCAATTCTCGGCACCCATGATGCTGGTTATTCATGAGGCTGCCCAAGAAGTCGCACAGTTAAGCGGACGGTGAAAACATTCTGACCTGGGGGGAAGTATAGCAGGAACAGTCCCACAGCGCGGCGACAGAACCTTTGTCACTGCACACAAAATGCGAACGCGAAAGTCGAACAGAGGGAAACGCTTTCATCAGCAGGCCTACCTGGCCGAGCTAGGCTCTTCGGATGAGGAAGATCTGCAAAGGGTCGCCAAAAGACAGGATGACGACTCCGATGAGGGTTTTGTAGATGACCCTGCGGAGCAAGAGGCTGACGATGACGATAAATTTGAGAACGCCGAGCTGAGTGCCGCGTCAGACCCAGAGAGCGAGGCTTCCTCGTTGAAACAAATCTTGCCGCCAAGGAGGCAGCGACCTTCCACTGGCGGCGGTAGGGTCCGAGATGGCGAGGAGGGCATGGTCGAACGAGCTCCAGGGCATGTCCAACAGTATCCTGGCGACCCTTCTATGAAATGGACGCGAAGCTACGCAGGCCCCATCTCCAGGCACGTGCACCTTAGCCAGCTATGCACATACTGGTATGGTGATCGAGACGGCTTTCGAAAGATCGTCAACTCATTCGTTCTGGTCTGGACGCCATATGACCTTTTCCCACCAAAGCTCGTCCGCGAAAGCGAGTTGAAACTAGGCAAGACCCCCTGGGTGGCACCAGGATTTTGGCTAGATCAAGAGAAGAAACTCGCCGACTGGTATTTCAATTATCTATCGACACGGAAAACATCGTCACAATCACAGTTCCTCCCGCAAGCCAATGCGGAAAGATGGTTTCTACCCAGAGCTGAAACCGAGCTGTCTATTTTCATGGGGCCGCATAATAACCAGGAGAGACACGAGATAAATCAGGGCCAAGTCATCCCGCTTTCACACCATGGTGGACCCATTCCAAAAGAGGACACAACCTCACAGGTAACGGGAGGCTGGATGCTGGATGTTGGCGGCATCACATTGTCTATGGACTGGGCCCCGAGGAATGCCGTCGTTGACCAGCTGCTAGCCATGACAGTCATACCATATTCGGATCAAGCTTTCTACCAGACACCCGAGGAAGCGCCGCCGGAAGCGAGCTTGAAGCAAGGAAGCGTACAAATATGGAGTGTTCCCGCTCTGAAAGACAGGAAAGGTCCTGCAACCTTTGCCAAATCAGAACCACATCGTGTGGCAGCGTTATGCTTCGACGGGTGGGGTCGAGCCGTCCGTGTGCAATGGTGTCCAGTACCACTTACAATGGGCAATGTTATTGGCCTTTTGGCATTTCTGGCCGTTGATGGGAAAGTGCGGGTCTTGGAGGTCAAGCAATCTTGGAATGAGAGGAAGCGGGAAGCATTCGGTAAGCGTCTCCATGTCGATACTCTCTTCACAACTGATAGCACTAACAATGGCACAGAGGAGATCCGGGAGCCCCTCGCCACATTTGGGCTTTCGAGTGAGTATAAGACTGAGATCACTGCCTTTACGTGGGTAAACATGAACCGCATAGCTGTCGGCCATTCGGATGGCTCAGTGGCACTATGGTCTTTGTACCCATGCGCGATGCTTCAACGACACCCGGTTCACTCTAGCCCGATCCTCGATATCAAGTCTGGCTACCCATCACATCCCTTCACCGTTGTAACGGTACCTACCGGCGGGGTGGTTACTATAACAGATTTGAACAGGCCGAACGCCGAGCTCGTCTACGTGCCGAACTTGCTCATCTCATTTCAGCCCAATCTACTCGTTTGGTCTGAGCACATGCGAGGATTTATTTCATTATGGTCATCATCTTCGCCATCCAATATTTCACTCTCTTTCATGCCGATGCGCGCATGGCCACAGTCACGGTTCGTGGTAGCGGTTTCGGGCCAACCAACTTGCATGGCGATGGGAAGCTGTCATCCATACCTTCTTGTCGGATCGACAGATGGCAGTCTGTGGCTCTCAAACCCCTTTCGCAGAGTCTTCTTCTTCAAGAAGAAACACAGGAAACTCAAGGTCTTCCACCACGACTATCAGGCCTTGCCAGCACCGGTCAGGCATGATGAGGAAGGCGATCAAGAGTTGCCTCGTGGCATCTGCAGGATCCTGCATGACTTCAAGCCCCTCGAGAATGCACACCCACGGCACGACAAAAGTGGGGTCCAAATGAGACAGCGACACGACGCGCAGAAAAGAAAGCAGTCGCAGAAGAAGGGTAAGAAGGCCAAGGGCAAGGCTAAGCAGGAAGGTGCCGTTGATCAGTCAGAGAATGTTGAGCCCGACAGCGATCTCGACCCGGATTTTGAAGGCAGAGGTACCGGCGATATGGTGAACTGTGATCCTCTCACTCGCATCTCGGCGGTTGCGTGGAATCCAAACGTCGAATTTAGCTGGTGGGCGGCAGCCGCCATGGCGTCAGGCCTTGTGAGGATTATGGATTTAGGCGAGGAGCAGGTTTCGCGGAAAAAAGATAAGGATGCAGAAATCAGTGAGGACGCAGAGGAAGATACGGAAGATGAGTTTGATGAGCAGATGGATGGCGATGTTTTCGAGGACGGCGAATCCGTTGACGA
Source organism: Seiridium unicorne (assembly GCA_039778275.1). Classification (NCBI taxonomy): domain Eukaryota; kingdom Fungi; phylum Ascomycota; class Sordariomycetes; order Amphisphaeriales; family Sporocadaceae; genus Seiridium; species Seiridium unicorne. Next base: position 292,137 of record JARVKF010000168.1, read on the forward strand.
GGCGTCAGATGTCAGCATGGAGGACGAGATCTGAGTAACACAATGGCAAACATTGGGGAGTTTGACAGTCATGGCCGAGAATGACGATATTGAACCTTCCGTACGACGATGAAGGTGCCACTCCGGACTGACAGAGATTGACGCGTGCAGTAGTTTAGTTCATGTGCTGCTGTGACGCCCGAGAAGAAGCGATGCATACCTGGACGTACGAGTCCGCATGTATTCCTGCTTTCGGGACTCCATGGCAGAGCAAGATCAGCACTGCATTCTTCTCAGGGTTTCTAGCCACAACGTTGAATTCGATATGGCCGGACATGGACGTTTATTGAGGGCGTCCGGCTTTTGGACCCAGTCTAGCCGCCGTGCAGCAATAAGATCCGCAGCTAGTCCCGATGCAGACAGCCCTGACAAGCCTCACCAGAGCTTCCCCACACGCTCCAGGGCACTTGGCGCGCGGATTGGCCCCATTGAGTTTTCGGTGGGCCGACGCCAGCATTCTCAAGAGCACACGCATGCATCTTCCGGCTTCCGCCAAAGAGACAGACTCTCCCTATCCTCGTACTCGGTAACCACAGCGCATCACAGACTTTCTTATTCTCGTGGTTGTGCAAAGTCTATTTGCGACCTCGAGGCCATCAAGGACGAACAAGACCGGCCCGCTGCTATTTCGCTTCTTGGTCGCTCCTCGCTCGCTCCTTTCTTTTCCCTCGTTGATATATCCTGTAACCTGCCTAGTGTAGCGCCTTCCAATTTGTACGTAAATGCCCTGCGCTTGTAGCCGTATGATCAAGAGACGCCTCCTCCAGCCCGAACAACGTCATGCTTCCTCTACATGCACCTTTTGCCACGCAAGCACGCTGATTCGCTTCAAGAAGACAAGACCCGACAACATCCTACCGGGAGTATAACTGCGCCTAAAAAGACAGATCCGCCATCGAGCGTCGCCAGCCCGTCCCGGCAAAAAGAGCAAGCTTGAACGAACGCGGGACAGGACATGTTTGTTTGCATCGCCAATCAGATGAGCGCACAAATTACCGACTAGCAGAACACGACCCAATCCCAAGGAACTTGTCGCATACGGCCGTCGCCATTCTGAGACCTGGCTGAACCTTGACTGAAGCAAGCGCGACTGCTCCAGGGGGACCGAGCTGCACTACTCGAGAATTCCACATCCATTGTACCCTACACCACACCCGACAATCAACGCACGGCGATCACTCGCAGCACCACAACCACACAAGATGCCTTCGGCACGCAGGCTACGCGCCTTATTTCTGGTGGCCCTGGCGGTCGTCATCACCATTCTGTTTTTCACCTCACAATGGCAACAGACGAGCGAACGAGACACGCGGTCGATCCAGGACTTTTACCACAAGACGATGAATGCCATGGACGGCAAGAGGGGGTCTGGCGGCTCACAGGTCGTCATGAGTGGCAAAGGTGGGAAGGTGAGCGCAGGGGCCAAGGACAAAGACGGCGATGGCTCCGTCGATAAGGATGACGAGAAACTCGCCGAAGAGATGTCAGATCGCCTGCGCGCCGCCGAACAAAAGGCCAAGGACCTGGCCAACGCGAAGGCGCCGCTGAAACCTGATTCTCCGGGCCAGGTCGTAGGAGTTGGCAGCTCGGCAGGTGGCCAAGGGAAGAAGGATGTCGCTGCTCCCGAGGACGAAACAGACGAAGAGCACGAGATCGAGGTCACCCTGAACGAGATACTTAAGAGATCCCCTAGTATGTCCCTATCGCCCGATCAGCCACTTTCCCGTCCCGCGCGGCCACTGACACTTCTCTAGCAATCATCTTCTCGAAATCGTATTGCCCGTACTCCAAGAAGGCCAAGAAATTGCTTCTTGAGAAATACTCGATCGAACCCCCGCCCTTCGTCGTCGAATTGGACGAGCACCCCCTAGGCAAGCAACTACAGGATAAGTTGGGAGAAATGACGGGGCGGAGGACTGTGCCCAACATCATGATCAACGGCAAGAGCATTGGCGGTAGCGACGACATCGCGGAGCTAGACAGCCGAGGAACACTGATCGACAAGGTCAAATCGATGGGAGGCAAGCGGGTGTCTATGAAAGAGAAATTCGTCGGCAGCTCAAACAAGAAGGCATAGGTCTCCTCGTCGCTTGACCGTTTCGCTGTGAATAGGGCACCTTCGTACACTATGGATTACTAAATTTTGCATTTGGCGGCGTTGGGGAAAGCCTCTCTATCTGACGGCAGCACATTGGCTTTTGGTGGTTTGGACTAGGACATGGACGATGGCCCCCGTGGCGAGTTTCAGGGGCAATAACAACGGATTTCCAAAGGCAGCACTTGTACATCATTAAAAATTGCCAGGGCTTGAAAATCGAACATTTGCAGCGTCGTGCAACAATATTATTAGTCAAAGAACGGCTGTTGAGTACGGCGCGGCTGCGGAACCAACCCGGTCATGAAAGGACTTACATTCGATTAATTCACTTATATACTTTCTATTGGCTTCCTTTTTGGCATGAGATACAGAGCGTCTAGATCCTCACTCCAGAGAGCTCACCAAAGTGTCCAGGTCTCAAGGCGGTGATGGTGTTAGGGGTACATGGCTTCGACCTGGACATGGCAATTCTAGTACGGCCTGGCCGGTAAGGTCCTCGAGTTAGAGACTACATTAGAATGGCTCTCTTCATTGCTTGTGCTCAGGTACAATATGTAAGTGATCCGGATCCCAGCTTAGTTTACTAGTGTCTTCTTAAAAAGCACTGAGGTTGCCACAAGATTGGATCGAAGTATCAGACTCTCGACATCACACACACACACACTCTCTCTCACTCTCTCTTTCTTTCTTTATTTCTTTCTCTATCTATCTATATACAGTGAGCTTGTCGGAGTAGGTTGTGCGTTCGGCTGAAGCCAGCAACCTCCAAGTTCTGGGCTTGGGCGTTGAATACATGCGTCGATGAACAGCACAGCTCGCTTATAGCGGGACACTTTCTTGGCAAGTTGGGGTCAGCTATGACTAGAACGATTGATGAATGCAAGAATGCCTTCCCACTACGGGAAATCAAGGCGACTGCAAACCCTCGGCGCTCTCCATCCTCTTTATACGACTCCACCCTTCCCGTCAACGCTTCCGGCCACGCTTCCAGTCCACCCCTGTCACAAGCTGACCAGCCGGGCCCAGTGACTAGACGGATATCTCATGCATGGAACTTTCATTGAGCTGAAGTGAACGGAACAGACACGAAAGTCCAGACATGTCACTTTGCGATGTCTGGGTGGTGCGCAAGATTTATACCGTGACATGTGTTGACTCGGACCCGAAAGCATGCAAGGTCCTTTCATACCACCTGCAAGGTGCTTTCAACACGCATCTCCACACGACAAGCGCGAAATTAGTACTAGTGGTATGCCAACCTCGACTAGGTGTACAAAGAAACATTCCCATTGGTTCGCCATTACGATGGTGTAATTAGGTTTTCCTGGACTGGCAGGAAAGAAAGCGATTACTTGTCTGGTTTTCATGGCAAATCATATGTTATGGGATTGGGCACGATCCGCCCTAACCTGTGCTTATCGGGATTGAGTCTGGTGTTATACTAGCCCAGGAGACTCGAGAAACTTTACGTACGAAGAGATTCTTTCTGTCGATGTCTGTTGAATTTCCTATTTTCCCTCGGGCTGGAATATGCTGGACATGCGTTCGTAGTCTTTGCGAGAAACCAGTCTTACCCAGATCTGTTATGGCATGCAGCACAAGTGGGAAACGATGAAAATGACAACACAGCAGTCACGGGCCCTCGGTGCAGCCATCTTGGGGAAAGTACCCAGTTGAGAGCTCACTGGCGGCCGGCCTTCTATGCCGCCCACTTAACGATACAGACCGGTCCGGGGCAAGGTTTCTGCAGATCCAATCATGGCGCGGCCGCTTGGGGAGTTGCAGGGAAGTTCAGTGACTATCAATACAGTGACAGATCTCACGACGAGCTTCCATTCGTTGACTATCAGTGCTATCAAGAGTTGGGCTTCGAGAGGTTGACGTCTGAGATACGCAGGCCACCCTACCAAGCCAACGGAGTTGGTAGGTTTCCCTGCTTCGATCTAAAGCTAGACTCGTTACGTGAATTTCCGCGTTTCCTCTTATCCACTGCTCTGCCGAGGAACAGTAGCATGCCCACCCATCATAGATCCGTGGAAAACCTGACACCATCTCAACTGGAACAGAGATAGGGACTCCCGCTGCTTGAGACCCCTGTCCCCGTCGCCTACACACCCCTGTTCTTTCCCTTGAGGACCTGGAAGGACAGAAGATGCCAAAGAGGCTTTCCACATTCTCACTACGAGCCGACTCTGCCGTCTACAAACATCAAGGAAGAACAACTAGTATTCAAGTGGATATCGAGATCTCCCCGTTATCGAGACATCGCCTGTCAACTGGGCAACAATGCAGGAACATGCGACCAACACAGAAGAGGATCCTTACTAGTAGTATACTGGGGAAGCCTTCCAGCCGGTATTCCATCATCTCGGTAGCCCAACGCGCCAGACGGATTCGTCGATGAGTCTCTAACTGGGCTTCCCACTGACGGGTCGACAAACCGTCCAAGTCATGCTGCTCGAAGTTCATCAACAATGCTGAGAACTCTGCCTTGCTGAGAAGCGTAGTCACGAGTATTCGACGTTGATCGCTGGCCTATACTATTACTAGGCTTTCATGACTTGCTCCTTCTCGAATTTCTTAGAGTCTTTATGACTAGCAAGCAGGTATACTCCTATAGCGAACAGATACTAGGAGCTTTTGCAAGTTCCTCTCAGGGAGGGATATCCTTGCACCTTCAAAACAACACCGAAAAGGAGAACGAGACGGGACATGGCACCCAGCGTATGGTATCTGTGGCTCCTTGGGCCTTCACAAGTTGAGTCTATCTCGGCACACCAACTAACATCATATCTATCATTTTGATCAGACGGTCTCGTATCAGCGAAGCATGTATCCCGCGAGAGATAAAACTATCCTACGCGCCAAATGTTGCACGACTATTCCATGTGTTGACCTCGTCATATACCGGAAGACACATCAAGGAGAGCACCCATGATCCATATTTCGATTCGCCAAGTCCCCTTTGGTGGCATCCGAAGCACCACGAAGGGCATCGAACACCACGAGCTACTCGATATCCGAAGTTTACGAGTTACCATGCTATATTACAAGAACTAAAGTAATCCATATCCTCTCCATGGGGGCGACTGCTCTTACCATCTCACCCAATACTCGCAATATGACAGGTCGAGTGGCACAACATGAATAGCTCTAGTTGAGCCCTCCAATGGATTTCGTTCCTGTTTGGTGCAGGTTGAAACCATTGGCCGTGGCGGAAACGCGTGACAAGACAGGCTTTTGCCGCATTTTTTTTTTGAATGCTCACGAGTGATGGGATCAGTCGGGTACTCGTTTACGATCGATTCAAAGATTGCTCAGATATCTGGGTGGCGTGCTTGGGCTGAGTGAGACGAAGATGCATTTTGACGAGGCTCGGTGACTCCGTGGGAGTTCCGCCTCGGTCCCGTCAGCGGAGGACTGGTCGTATGTGCAAATAAATTCAGTGCTGATATCAATCACGTTTGTGAGCTTCCTTGACGACTTGTGCGGATCCATGGTCATGCAGGTTCGACTCAAACTGTCTACCAAGGTCGCGACCTAAAATACCTTGTCCGAATGTCCTGACGGATTTGACGAACGATGGGCTTCCGAAACCTTAATACAAGAGGTCGCATTGCACATTTTCCGCATGGTCTGGCGTCATATTGTTTGGGGGTATAACTCAATCAAGCCTAAGTATTAGGAAAGAAACTATGGAAGGCAAAGGGACATGAAAATCATAACAGCGTAAGTGGGTAAGATCACGGCGGGACATGAACCCCTCGGAACTTCAATCCAAATCAACCATCGTTCACATCATTCCTACCCTACCCTACCCTACCCCTAACCACGGGCGGCTTGTGCCAGCGGCAGCAACAACGCCCAGCTAGTTAGACGGCTCGATGGTCGTCGACCCACCACCGAGGTTAGGCCAGGCCGGGACAGTGACTCCCTCGGCCTGGAGAATCGTCACGATGTTTTGCATGATGATGAAGACAGACACGGGTCTCGTACCAGAACCGTAGGTTCCGTACTCGGCCTCGAGCTGGGCCAGCGCAGTTTGGAGGCCCTCGACATCAAAGGCGGGCGTGCTCCGCTTGGTGCTGGGCTCCAGCGATCCGCCGGGGACTGTCGGGTCCGGATTGATAGAGCCGCCCGGGATGGTCGGGTCAGGGTTCAAGGAACCGCCGGGAATTGGGAAGCCTGCGATGATGATGCCCTGCGTGCCGAGAATAGTGACGATAGTCTGTTCGATAAGGTAGATGTCACGCGGCGGCGCTGTGCCATATGTGGCTTCGAGAAGAGCCAACAAGGCTTGAAGAGCAACGATGTTGACGCTGTCTCCGATTGTCACCACACCAGCACGCTTGTCTCTTGATTCGACCGTCGCGGTGGTGCTGTCAGAAGACTGCTCGATGGCGACGCCATAAGATTGCAGGACGGCAGCGATATTCTGGAGGACCAGCCAGTCGGCCAGAGGTAGTCGCTCTCCATTGTAGTTCTGCACCGTGGTTTGTAGGATGACCTCCAGCTTCTCAACATCATAATCCGGGCTCGATCGCTTGGCGGAGGGGTAGATAACGGTGGAAGTCCCATCCGGTGACTGGACGATGGTGATACCGTAAGCGATGAGGATATGCTTAATGTTCTCTTCAACGACGTAAACATCATGAGGAGGGTTTGGCCCATACTGGTGCCATAGTGACTCGAGGGTCTTCTCGAGACCTGCAAGGTCGAAGGCGGCAGCACCGTAAGCTTCATCGCCAAGGATGGAATCCTGCCTTCTAGACTTCCCTGGTGTGATTATTGTCGAGGTTCCGTCGGGGGTCTGGATGATGGCAATACCGTACGTCTTGAGTTCATTCTCAATATCCCTCTCGCGTCTGGAGATGGGGGCGGGGGCATTCTTCCCATATTGTTGAACGAGAAATTCGTACTCTAATTCTAATGCGATGATATGAGCTTGCAATGCACTGGGGTCGCTGCCGCCAAGTACAGGTCCGACGTTGTCTTGCCTCTTAACCTTTCCAAAAGTGATAGTCGTCGACGTGCCATCGGGCGTCTGTACAATAGCTATGCCGTATTGCTTGAGCTCCGCCTCGATCTCCTTCTTGCGCTTTGAGACAGATGCGGGTGGATTCTTTCCATATTGTTGAACCAGCTGCTCATACTCGAGCTCGAGAGCGACGAGATGGGCCTTCACGGCACTGGGATCACTTCCTCCGAGCACAGGGCTACTATCTTGCCTCTTCGGAGGGGGAGTGAATCCACCCGTGATTGGGGGCAGTATACCAGGACCGCTAGTTGGTACAGCTGTAGGAGGAGCGCCACCGCCGACTACGAGTGTCGTCGTGTGAGGATCGCCGATCTGCCATTGCCGTTGCTCCAGTTTCTTCTCCTTTGTTGACGTAGGGGCTCCATAAGCCAGTGCCGCAAGGGCGAGGGCGGTGACTCCGGCCCGGAGCATGATGACGAGCGAGTGCCCGCTCAGATTGAAGTGATCAGAGTAATTGCCTGTCGGAACGATCTTGGAGAGAACTAGAGGGTCTGTCAATATATATATTCACGAGGCTTTGCTGATGCTTATCCACCGTGTTACGAAAATTCCAGAATGTATGTGTCGATCCGGTCCCCTATCGACATATTTATAGAACATTGTTCCCAGTCTGATCATTTGTCTAGAGCAAGTACTCTGGAGAAAAACAAGATCAAAAGGGTCCCAGGTGAGTCCAGGCCTGAGGTAATATACATACGATAAAGAATAGATGAAGTCTAACGTACGTTAGGGGCACTGGTGGATTATCCGGTCTGATTATCCGGGGCGAGTCTTTCATTGAACCGCACGATGGACTGACTCGCTTGTATCCTCCAATAATATTCCAGCAGAGAATGTGGAAGTATTAATTATGGAGATAATGCTGCATGGCTTGGTATTGCAGATATCATGTCTCCTGGAAATGGCCGTTTCTGGTCCTTCCTCGGGCTAGTACTGACTCTAGAGCATACCGTGACTTGTGGTGCCATCGGTAACAATTCGAATGCAATAATACTTTTTTGTTTTGTTGCTTCCGGCTTCCTCAAGTCAGTTGAGATTGCTTTGCTCCCAGTATAAGGAAGAACCCGTCATATGCATTTCCTGGTACATTTGCGGCTCGCTCGTAACTAACAAACATTCACTTCGTGATCTCACCCACGTGGCCATAAGCCAGTGGCTTATGAAAAGAGAGTATGGTAATGAATAGTACATGGTTTCCTGCTGATTGATCAAGTCACAGTCCTCGATACGGAATATGGTGGGTCGACCGGAGGAGCTCATCGAGTGATAGAGTTGATTTCACTCGAGAGAGAAGTTGAGGATCCAGTCTTGATGGCCGCCCTCCTTGGACATACTTGTGAGTAGACTTGCAAGGAGTTGAATCAATCTCTCCATCAACGCAAAGCAATTAGTAAAGACGGATCCGTCCGTCAAGTGACTGTGAGAAGGACATAGTTCTCGCCGCCGATTCAACGACATCACATGTATGGCACCATACTGACATGATTTCCTGCTCTGTCATACTTCACCCTCGAGTAGCTAGAGCCTCTTTGACAACGTTGACAGGGACTGTCAATTAGGTGTAGGTAGTTGTCTACTTTGATCCTAGACTACGACTGAGTTCTAGCCGGCTCTATTGAATAATAAATATTGAAAGACTAGCGCTGCGAGAACGCTTCGGCTTGGTCTATCCTGCAATCAAACTCATGGTGGAAATGCGAACGTAAGTGTACAGGAAGGCTGTGTTTTGTCCACTTAGCTGTGGTGGAATGCTTTTGGAAGTTTGTCTTGAGACGGCTGTAGGGCACCTGAGACATCTCAAAATGGTGTGATGAATATCAACCGCAACCCAGGATGTGCAGGATGCAGAGTAACCACAGCAAATAAGAAATGTCAGCCAGAACTTTAAGAGGGCCCAAAAATAGTGCTCCCAGACCCCTGTCCTCACAGCTGAATCTGGACCTCGGAACGTACTCCCTAACCTTAGGGTAGTTAGCTTATCGTGGGGTAATTGGCCCAGGTTTATCGCGGCGGGCATTACGTCGTTGCAGCTTTACCCATTGCCGACTTACACAACCTTCGACCAAATGTGATCGGGCCTGATACTCGCATCATGGCCGCCAAGTCGAGTGCAATTTTGCGCCGAGCCCTCCTATACGGTAAGTGATGGCTTCCTGAGTCTCAATTGGCTCCCATGCGCTATGCTTGCAAGCTCCAATGAGCTCCCCGACGCAAGCCACTTCCGCTGGTCAAGGCTAACCTCGGTATGCAGTTCCGGCATCCTCACCACGCATGCTGGCCAAATCCCTCTCCCTCAAATCCGACAATGTGACTTATGACCTCGAGGACTCCGTGACACCGGCCGCCAAGCCCGAAGCCCGCAAGGCGCTGCGTGAGCACCTCACCAACCTCTCCTCGCGCCCCTCTAGCATCTCCGAGCTTGCGATTCGCATTAATGCTATATCGACGCCCCATGCGCTCGACGACCTGACTAGTCTCGGTCCCCTGCCGAACCTCGATGCCATTGTGATCCCCAAGGTCAACTCGGCGTCCGACCTCACGTTCGCAACCGATGCATTGCGACACCTTGCCCCTGACCGGCACGGCTCCTCGCCGTCTGGGGACAAGAACCCGGTGAAATTGATAGCGCTGATCGAGTCTGCACGGGCCGTTATGAATCTACGGGAGATCTGTGCTGCGTCGCCATACCTGTCGGGGTTGATTTTCGCTGCTGAGGACTTCGCGCTGGACCTTAGCATCACGCGGACGCCGTCGCTGTCCGAATTCTTGTATGCGCGCTCGGCTATTGCTACGGCGGCGCGGGCTGCCGAGCTGCCGAGCACGATTGATTTGGTCTGTACTGCATACAAGGGCGAAGACGGCCTCAAACGGTTGGAAGAAGAATGCCGAGGCGGCAAAGCCATGGGGTTTAATGGCAAGCAATGCATCCATCCTTCACAAGTCGAGATGGTTCACCGTTTGTTTGCGCCTGGCGAAAAGGAGGTCGAGTGGGCGGTCCGGGTCGTGATTGCGGATGAGAAGGCAGCAGACGCTGGTCGTGGTGCTTGGACCCTTGATGGGGCCATGATTGATGCGCCTGTCGTGGGCAAGGCAAAATCGGTTGTCACCAAGGCTGAATCCTGTGGAATAGATGTCGAAAGCATGAGAGAAAAATGGAAAGACCAGGAACCCGAATGAAGGTAGACAGCCCATCATTTGCTCCATGTATGTATATTCAATCAAACAGATTCTACACCCTTGGACATGATGCCAAACTCAGTCAAAATCTCAGGAACTGATTTGGCCGCCAGAATTCTGACATTGACGTCCTTTCTCCTTCAGAATCATCTATACGATTAACTTTCGTCTCTTGAATTACCGCTCTTGGAACTAGCCGAGGATCTTCATCAGGAACAACATCCCTGTCGTCTGAGTTGGAAGCCGCAAACTGATACTGCCACTTACAGTCATCAAGCTGCTGCTCAGGAGACTCCTGCTCTCTGTTTGCGCCGAAAATCTGAGTCTCGTCTCCGAGTTGGTCGTTATGACTTCCAATGAGTGCATTTACGTTCGCCTGGTCCCAGTTTTGGGGTTGGTCGCCTACGCTAAGACATTCCACAGCATAATCTGGCGAACGATGCCGAACTTCACGTTCTATCCTGTCGATGTAGTCTGCCAGGCTTTCTTCGACCTCAGCAATTTGCGCCCGAATCACGCGCTTATCACCCCTTCCTGGCCTCGTAGCCTTATGGCTCACGGGCAAAGGGTATGTAGTGCTTTCTCTGGAGGCGTTAGTGCTGCGGCTGAAGGCAGTGGATGCTGGTGTTTGCGTCCGAGGGAGCCATGATGCTGTCTGGATGGATGAAAATGTGCTTCCATCGCCGTCGACTGTACTACCTCTGGAAACATCGGACTGGCGGTCTGCGCGTGGGTCATCTGTGGCCATAGTGCTCTTGGCGTTCGATTCTGCTACCACTCGGTGAGCTGCTGCGATTTCTGCTTCTGTGGGAAGATATCTGTCTTGCGGGATGGGCTGGTTCATATGGCTAGGTATTGTAGTCAAGGGTGGTATCGATTGGCTTGAAGGTCTTGGTGGAGGAGGCATGATATCCTTTGAAGCAAGTGACGCCCTCTCGTCTGGATCGGAAGACTGTGGTTCTGAAGGATTCAGATCGTTTTGGGGCTCGGTCTCCTGAAAAGGCTCCTCTACATGGACTCGACCACGAAAGTACCCATCGCCTTGGCCCCTAGGATGCGAAAGAGCTTCCCTTCTTGTTACTGTTGCGTCAGGGGTAGCCACATAGATCTTAGGAGGCGCCTTTTTTGGTCTATTCTTAAGAACCCTGGGTTGGCTGCTGTGATTATCTCTCCGATCTGCCGGGACCGACTCCTTCACGGCGTTATGCGAGTAGTCTTGCTCACGCTTCTGCCATTCCAAGGGAAAGCGCGCTTGCCAGACGGTCTTCAGTGATGTCTGGCCTTCTACTGTGTCCTCGCCGTCTTCTAAACTTACACTTGAACTTGGAATCATTTCATCGTCAAATGTCCCAAGTTCCAAATTTCCCTGACGGATTTTTGCGTCAGAGTTTTTCTCCGCTTCGCCATGGCTAAATCTACGGGAAGAATCATCATATCCAGGAACACCAGTGCCTCGGAATATCCCACTGTCAACTAGCGTTTTCTTGACTGCGTCTGGAGTAGTGCTTTGTTGCATTTCTTGTCCTGGAGAGACCGGAGACGCTTGTCTATTTGGTGGAAATGGTGAGCGAGTCGCACTCCTCGACCAAGTAAAATAGGTTGTTGCCTTACTGGTTTTCCTCGAGTGCGGGGGCGTCTCAGAACGATCATGCCTCTCGTATCTGGAGACTTCACTTCCATAATTATAGGAACGCAGCGACCTCGCAGACTCGTTCCATCGATTATTCTCCGACTCGGAGGTCTCAGGCACGTCTTGTGCCCTGCTTTCACTCATTACCTCTGCGTCTAGTGTTCGATATGTTGTTTCTGCTGAAGTTGGCACTTGTAGCAATTTAGAGTATTGGTTGTTCACAACCTTTTTAGCTGGGAGAAAGAACGACGAAACTTCTTCAATTTCTTTGCTCTGTTTCTCAAGTTCTTTGAGCCGTTTCTTGGACAGTGACTTGGGCATTACGTCCTTTCTACCGTTTTGAAGAAACTGCATTTCAGTGTATGCAAGGTCGGTGACTGTTACTTGTCATTCAGTGTTCCGAGGACTTGATGGATGCTGCGGCCTACCTGGCTTAATGGTGGCTTCCCGAGCATTCTTGAAAATACCTGGCACTAGAGGTTGCGGCATCTGAACGGAATGTTAGTTACAAACAGCTGACCAGATCCAAGAATATCGAAAACAAACCGTAATACGGTCCTGCATTACCACATCTGAATTGAAATTCTCCATGACATTTTTGCTGGAAAGCAAGAGCTTCCTCCTATCGTCTTTCCTGCGCTTTCTTGACCTGGGATGCGCCCCATTATCCCGAGACTTTGCAGGTTGATGTCTTCCCTTCTCGGTATCATATCTATCTTCTCTGGTCTTGTGTCTAGGCCTCTTCTCAAACTGGGCGGGTCTTGGGCTGGCAGATCTTTGCGCCCCAAGCTCTTCATCACTCGCGTCGAGCTCCCCTCCCGAATCGTGCTGCGAGGTTTCATCATATGCATGTGCATGCCGTCGTACTGAATATGGATACACAGCAGGAGCTTTTTCATGATAGGCAGTGCTGATCAAAGAGCTGTCACTGGATAAGGGGCGCTTGTTGCGACGGTAGCCATGGGTGTTACGTGTTGAGGTGACTGGGGGCAAAGGTGCCTCGGCCGTTTGTAGAAATCGCTCATGCTGCCCTATAGCCTCGTTCTGATACGGCAGGCTGCTCTGGACCTTGTCGTCATATCCCTGACGGGACTGTCCGTGGTGGGCCTTCGGAGGATTCGCAACATCGGTGGGAGTTGCTGCAACATTGAGATACGGGGTTGCTGATTTTTCGAGCCAGCTTTCGACAAGATCGTTGCTGGGCTCCTCCCACGTCCGGCTAGGCTTGCCTACTTGCGCGCTTCCACGTTGTCTTGGCCTTGCGCGGCGTTTCATGTGGACATTGTCCTCGGGATTTTCATTGCAGGCCGTTTGGCTAAGACGGCGGCTGGGCTGGCGGCGGGTAGGTCGAAGAGGGAGATGGGCAGCTTTAGACGAGGTATGAACCCCCATTCCTCGGCGCAGATTGAAACGAAAGGGGCGTAGAACAAGGTTAAGCTTCGTACATCAAACATCAATGGCTGAGCCAGGCCTCCTGTGCGTAACAACGATGCCGCGTATCTGCGAGGGACGATCCGCCATGAAAGCAATGACCAAGCAGAGAAGATGCGAAGTTGTTGCAAGTCGGGCGTCGTGGTCGGGGCCCGTCTCCACTTGCGGCTCACATAGCCAGGGCATAACCCAGGATCGTGGTTTCCCCGTATGTGCGTAGCACGGTATCAATGCAGGCATTGCATACATTGTACATGTGCGTGGACGCTTAGCGTCGTTGCCTCCGGCAAGTGCGCCGAGAGGCTCTTGCCGAACCAAGATTTACCACCCCGGCAGCATGGACTGGGGTAGCAAGGGCAATCCTCCGAAAGGGCGAAAGCGGCTGCTGAACGTCGGCGACACGTCCACGTATCGGCCTCGAGCATGCATGCTCTTGATTTGCGGACAAAAGGCCCAGCATCGTGTGCTTGTTTCCAATGACGTTTGGGCCTTGGAACCTTGCCAAGTATGCTTGCATGCATTGATTGGCTGTCTGTCTCGTTTTCTTGTCTGAAGTTGGGCCCTGTCGGTTGTGTATAGTCAGCCTTTTTGCTGCTGCTGAAAGCGCCAAGAAGCGATGATACACTGCAAGATGCCATGTCCCACGAATAAAAGGTACCATGCACCCTCGCATGCTTTCGACGTTCTTTGGACTAGGGCTTAAAAATTACATAATGTCTCCTTTGAGCTCTACCGGCTGATCGCTGGTCGTGGCCAGCATCGAGGCATTGAATACCAGCCGGGGGTTGTGATACACTTTGCCGACCCCCTGTCACTATATATAGGCGATCGTCCACTGACATGAAAACTGGCTCCGGCGCTAGTCCCAGAGCTTTGCCCAATTTGGATGCTTGGCTGTCGTGAGGCTCTTTTTTGAGACACTGACTCCTGGACGTCAAGCCTTCTAATGCTTACATACGACTCGGTAGCAGTGACTTACATGCCGTGTGCGAGGTGTCATTCTGATGCGGTGGTCCAAGGCCCGACGGACCCAAATATCTCGGTACAAGTTGCTGATTTTTGACTCCCAAGCTACCAGCTACCAGATACCAGCTCATCCCAGCAAGACAGTGACAAGCGGTGATCGCAATGCACAAAAAAGCCTCATCTGAACTTTCCGACGTTGTTATACAACAGCCTAACCTGGTGCTTGATCAGTTAGAGAACTCCCTGCTTGGGGCTGCTCACGGACGCTCTCGAACTAAGAAGTGGCCTAAGCTCTCCTATCGAACAGGCTCTCGGGTCGGTGGGGCCGCGCTTTTCTCCTACGCTACTTGTCCTCTTCTTCCTCTTCTTCCTGGCTGACTACACACTGGAGGTCAGCCATCTCGCCTGACCAGCGAGCAGACCTACATTGCGTCGAGTGGAGATAATCCGCGTGCAGCACCTGTTCTGTCTGTTGCATCATGTTCGAAGTTCTTGTCGAATTTCTTGAATTCATGGTACCAATGCCCTGTCCCATGACCGCTGGGCTCGTCTGAAGCTTGAATCTCTCCGGGTTGTTTCAACTATTGGCATCTTTCCGATCGCCCTCCTTTCGCCATGCAAATAAGTCTTTGCGAAGATGGATACGCATGACTGCCACCCCCAGAGGCGGCTTGTCTGCACCACGGGCTCGGTCACTCTCCGCAGTCATGCACTGCCTCGCGAATGAACGTCTCCCAAATCATCCCAATACAATCGACTGCACGTCGGAACTCCATATGTTTGATTCGTCACACTCTAGATTAAACGAGCTCTTGATAATTCGGAACATATCGTGTGTCGGAATGGGCCCGAGATCTTGCTTCAGCCCTCCGTCTTTTTTGGAATCAGCTCGCGTAATCCATCTGAAGTATTCGACAGTTCGTGACTGTTGCCGCCGCGTCTCCTGGCGTTACTTTCCAGTACTTGGTAGTCTTTACAACACACGTCACGTCGATCCGTTAAGCTGTCGACGACATGCGGCCCAGGGCTGCTTCCGATGACGGACGGACAATGAAAACCTGGAATGGCTTGTCATTATAGAATGAGCAAGTGTTGACATAGCTACACAAGACGGATCGTCAGCCCTACTTGCAGCTTCGTGACCCTGAACGTTCACTATTCCGGGATTGGCCGTTATGCCTTTTCCATGACCCACCACTCGGAGTTAATGATTGCATACTGTACTGCAATGTATACTTTCGTACAACTAGCCGAGGGCCATTGGTCATTACGCCGCGGTCCTTCTTTGAGGTTACTTGGCCGTCCTGCGTTCTGCATCCAAAGATCCACGTTTCAATCATTTAAGCAATGCGAGGCAGAGGGGTTCCCTGCGCAGTTTCGCAAATTGCATGGATATATCACTGGCCCCCAGCGAGCATTTGGCTTGGTCAATCCACAAACACCGCCGATCCTAGGTCTCTGGCGGGGCATTCTTAATGAAAGGGAGTCGCCGCGGTGAGGGGTATAGAGTCTTGAGCGACATTCACTGCGGACCCAGGTACCATGAGCACGCGTCCCGCGGCCTCTTCAACACCCCGTGCCTGCCACGTTCCTGGAAATGTCTGTGTGTCAAGCCCTGTCCGCCGAGATCTCCATCGGTGACGCCAAGTCGCATCTCTGGTTAGGACGCTTGTCCATGTACTCACTCAAGACGGGCAAGTTGCTGGGTAAGGGCATTTGTAAATTATCCATCATCAACCTCCTTCCAGCTAGGTTGCCGGGTGACACCACGTCGTACGCATGTCTTCAGGGGAGCCAAGAACCACCCTGGTCTTCAATGTCGTCCGTCCTGCATTTACATGCTACTAACGAGAAGCGGCTTGCGAGAGCCTCAGTATGTGCGTATATGGCTCAAAACGATCCACACGACCACTGATCATCCCGGCAAAAACTCATGGCAGTGATTGTGAGAAACTCCGCCGTTGGTGAATCACTTCGATAAGGCATGTAGAGCTTCGTGGACTCTGCGCTGATCGAATTTCTTGTAGTACGTCTTCCTATATGCTTACCAATTCATGCTTGAAAGGTGCATCGGGCACTAGACGCCCAGGGGCCGCCAACAATTCGACCTACTGTACAATGGCAGTCTGGCAGCTTCGATAGAGGCATACTCTAGTCAGCGACGTAGCAATTTGGTAAGTGAGATCATATGTATGGCAGGTGGGAAATCAGTGGATTATGTGGGGCTCTACATCTAGAGCGTTTGAGCCAATTGATATGGAAACATGGTGTTTAAGAACACATTCATCCAAGATTCGTCAGGCTGCTGCCCAAGGGGCCAGTGCTCGGCCATGACTGTCACTTTGACGCTTGGAGTAGTGCTTCAGTATTGTCTCTCACCCGTCCCGTCTTTGCTTTTTTTTTGTGGGGATACTGTCAAATCTCGTCCAGCGATGGATGCACTGGAGCGTCGTTTACCTTGTCTGTCTGATGCCTGTTTTGAGGAGCTACCCCGGCTGGCACACACATGCTAGTCCAAACGTTGAAGGGTGGTCGTGGTTTTCTTCCAGCGTGTACCGGCTACCGCCCGGTGGTACCAGGCTTCGGCAAGATATCCCTGGACTGATCAGTATCCTCAATGGAAGCATATATATCAGACGGGATCGAGGTCATGGATGGCCTCTCAATGTCTGTCACACTTCGAATAAGTTACCAAAGAGAACTTGGAGACACCTCTGGTCCCTTGAACCCTGACTACACATCAACTCACTAGTCACTTAGCATACCGGCTTATGAACCCCACTACCTCTGCTTCAGGAAAGACCATTTAACCATCACCTCTGCCTTCTCATCCTATAGCTTCTTCCACCAGGACACCGGCTCTTCATTCTAGAGTATCGAATCTTACCTAACGGCCTTTACGATTGCGCATCATCTTGCCGACGCCTTCAACGATACCCCCGTATTGCATTTGGTTGCCAACTTTTGATCGATTGGTCACTGTTCATGTGAGCCTCCTTCCCTTTCATTATAGAGTTCCCCCTGGGCTGCCAGAGCCGAAGCCAAACCTCAACCCGACCACGTAGCCTAAGAGGCTATTCGTTTTTATCTCTGTCGACCGAGCAAGGTGGTCGTCCTGGGAGGAGACTGGCTTGGGCGAGTGGGGCCATGGTCGTCATCCTTCTTGTTCTGGTTAATGCTAATCACATATTGGTGCAGAGCCTGGAACGTTCAAATCAGAAAACACCGATCGCACTAGTAAATATGTCAAAGCTTTTCATCGGGTGAGCAGCAATTCCTCTCCCCACTGTTGCTAGCTACGCATGTACTGACGAACTAAACTATCCAGGGGCCTTGCCTGGCACACTGAAGATGCCACCCTGAGACAGAAATTTGAGGAATTTGGTCCTGTTGAAGAAGCGGTATGTATGATAAACATTTGAACGAAGCCCCCTATACTGCTAGGAATGTCCAGTTGCATTTTTCTTTCTGGGCGCTAGAGAAGGAACGCTTCCGAGTTCGTTCTGGACTAACCTTCCTTGTCATTCTAGGTTGTCGTCAAGGATCGCGACACTGGTCGTAGCAGGGGGTTCGGTTTCGTCCGTTATTCTCAGGAAGATCATGCGCAGAGAGCCATTGCTTCGATGAACAACGTGGAGTAAGCAGCATCGCTATTTCCTTTGCCGAGGGGCCGCTTTTCTGATGGACACTAGATTCGACGGAAGAACCATTCGCGTCGACAAGGCCTCGGACACCGGACCTCGAGGTGGTGCTGGAGGATTTGGCGGTCGAGGCGGATCATACCCGGCGGGTGCTTACGCAAACCCGTACGGCGTGCAGCCGGTCCCGGGATATGGCATGCCAGCCCAGCAGATGTACCCGCCTGCGTACGGTCGCGGTGGCTATCCGCCGCAACAGGCGCCTTACGGTGCACAGGCTCCTCAAGGTGAGCCACTCGCTTCCTCCAACTTATACCGAATATGGCTGACACCGTACAGGTTACCCTGTCCAAGCCCCGTACGGCTATGCGGACCAGCAACAGCAAGGACAGCCGCAAGGGCAGCCTCCGCAAGGACCCCCTCACTATTGATTCCGCCTGCGAGTTGTAATTGCCACGACTAAGCGTTGAAATGAAACGCATTTCTCCAACCATTCAGCACTCCACGTATACACCGCCAAGTACTGAGTTGCCGAAAGGTGCAATACCTTCATCCATATCCGATGCTGCTGCGCCTTTTCAACAACTTTCGTCTTTCCTTCTTTCCTCGTATATATCTCAAGCTTGATGTGGGCTAAAGGGGGCTTCTTGGTGGTTGGGGTAGGAAGATCATCCATGTCTTCACACTCATTAGGCTGCTTGATTTTTTATTTTTATTTTTATTTTTCCAAAGGGTTTCATCATCCTCAGGGTCTATCTAGGAGGCGGGTTTTACGACCACGATACGATCGTTCTTGACGATTTGCATAAAATGGTCGGTTGAGGCTGCTATAGCATGGAAAGGATCGACTTACTCGTATAAGGTTTACAGGCACAACGCCATTGGGAGGGATAGAGTTTATGGCCACGCGGGGACTAGCTAGTTTTCAGGTTGGAAGAGGACAACCTAGAAGATAGTGGCAGAGATCCGCGCCAACAAATATAACGATCTTTTACGATGCCGCCAGTGTTCTTTGGACTCGAGATTCAACACACCCGGTCTATGCTAGTCTTCTGTCTATTTATGCTTTCTCAGTCTCCTCCTGCTCTTCCACACTGCTAGCTTTGCGGAATTCATGCGAGGGCGGGGAGATAGGTTCCTCAATCCCATTGGCCTCACCCTTATTGTCCTTTGCCTCGATCTCCCTGAGCCTGTTCGACAGATCCGTTACGTGCTCATCCCCGCTCTCAGGACTCAGTTCATCCAGCGCCTTCTCAAGTCCTAGCAGATAATCCCGATTCAGGCCACTTGGACCTTCGCTCCTCCAGATATGCTCAGCCAAGGCCTGCGGCTCCTGCGGACCCGTGAACTGATCGTTATCCGGCGTGCCAATGTAGACCAGAGTCCTGATGTCCGAAGAACCGTCGGCCGGGTGGAACGGCGTGTAATGGATCGTGTACCCGTTGATCTCCCGGATGTCAAGATAGTCCTTGACTTCTGCCACGTGGGCCGGATTGATCCGATAAGCGACGCCCCACACCTTGTCCGGCGCGGAGGCGTGAGCGTCGACAAGTGATGACCAGAAGGACCGCTCGATGAGTGTCACGACGCGGCCGGGCGCTTCGGGCGTCCCCCGGTGATCTTGGCTATTGTGCGTGAGTGCATGTCGGCCTCTACGGCCACATATCTCCAGGAGATGTGCACAGACTCACCTTGCCTAGAGAACATGTCAGCAGGAATGCATATAAGGCAGTTGTGTGGACGGCGAGGAGTCATACCTGCCAGAATCTCCTCACGTAGCCTGTCACCCAGCCGGGTATGCGTCGATCTGCACCAAAGTGTGAGGAGGGAAGATCATATGTTAGTACTGGGTCTGGAAGGCTTACCAAAGTGCGGCGGAGGCTTCCATATCAAACTTCTGTGCTATTTGTCAGCCATATTGAGAATCTTGCATTTTGCTGCGGCAACGAGAAAAGAAAAGACACACCCGTAGCCAAACAGCCAAAACTCATCTGTATTTCCGTTGACCTCCGCCATGGTTGGAAGAAGAAAAAAAGCAGTTGTCTATCAAGTCGGGCATATATCGTCTGATCAACGGTAAGGCAGGGTCGGGAGAAGCCACAAAGTTCGCTGTCTATAATGAAGTGCAATTATTGCTTTGCCAAGACGGCCTGCGAGCCGGTGCTACGGTGTGTCAAAACTCTTAGTGAGATGACGCTAAGATGCCCGTTCCGGGGATCACCTCAGCGCACTGATGCAGCACGCAAGGGCCTACATTAATGTACGGAATTTAGGGCTATCTCCAACATCCTCTCGAGCCTGGTTGGTGAGACCTTTAGCGGATTCAAATACCTAATGCATACCCTGACCTGAAAGATGGTATAGGCAGCTAAACTGCGCCACAGTTGGAAATGCGAATACTACATGTATATGAAATTCCGATCCCAGTCCAACTCGGATCCGTGGCGTCAGCACCATGGAAGTTGATAGCCTCGCGTCTATGCTATTCTAATGGTTGTCGCTCACACCGCAATCTCTTTCGCTCCCAAGTCCCCTCCTGACAGAATAGACGTGCCCTAGTACTACATCAGATTGTTCCGACAAGTTTGCGCCCAAATGTCTGGGTCTGTAGGATTAAGCGCAGGTCACTAGCCTACGAATATTCACCCCTGTGAAGGTGCTCCGTTTCTCCACTACATTGTAGGCACCAGAGCTTCAAATGTAAGGCGCTTCTCTGGAAACTCTTGGAAGGGCTTTTGAAGTGCTGCGCGGGTGAAAAGGGCCCCGGGATGACTCAAGTTGCTGACTTACAGTTCAGCTCCAGATAAAAGACAGGCTGCCCAGGCTCAAAAGAACCTCACACTCATGTCGAGGAATGTCTTGTCGCAGTGCGCTGCAATGTACTCGGTGACTAAAAGGAGGCCTATCCAGTCATCTGACTGCGCTGTGTGAGCTGAATGGTGGCTGGATTCCCAATCCAAAGCAAAGACCACATACAATGTAGACAATTGTAAGGCCCGAGTGTGCACTGCCTACATGTAACTACGTCACTCTAATCGGTCACTACATAGAAGGGGGAAGAGACCCGGTAGAACGGCATCATCCTCTACCCCTGATCTTCAATGTACTGCCTCACGGGAGCCCCACGTCTTGGCATCGGCTGCGCAAACTGTACCTAGAGAACAGGACCCGTCTCTCGGAGGCCATGAAGCTGGAACACAGCAGGCTTCGTCTTGTCATTTTCAGCTTTGGACGGACAGAGTTGACCTCAATCAGGGCTCAAGCAGCGCCGCAACATTCTGCCCAATCTCCCGAGTGCTTACTTGCCAAAACAAGCCCCAGCCTCCTTGGGCAGAAGGAAAAAGAAACAGAGAAATGTATCATTAAGTACCCATTGGCTTGCTGCTCACTCCGCTAAGCTTCGTCTTAATGCCCACCCAGCCCGACTGAACTACCCCTCCACTCCACTCCACTCCACCAGACAGACCCCTGCGGCAGAATCGCATTACTTTCTTTGTTTGCGCTTCACAGCCTCAAGGGAGCTCCGAGGACAAGTACAGTCAGATATATAGACCGGTCGCAGCCGACGACTGCTCGTACTTTGTGACTTCCCTTCCCCCGTGGTGAATTGAAAACACGTCAAAAATGGCATACAGCAGACCATACAACCCCGACGAGCTGCCCAGGTACGTCTGTCATCTACCCCGCCATCGCGCCCGTGTCCTCGTGGCTTCGCTGTCGCGATGGCCAGGTGCCTCAGTCAGGCCGTACACCAGGCTGCGCCTGACTGCCCTGGGCTCGAGAGTTTCTCGCGCGAGTGTCCAGATTGAGGAGAACATGCTAATACTGTGTGATCTCCAGGTTCGCAGAGCCGGAGCAAGTACGTTCTATCTTGGACCACCTATCCACCAAATCGCCATGGATCGCATACTAACACGCTTTAAACAGAAGGGCGGGTCCGCCCCCTCTGCGTCAAGATACGATAGCAAGCCTCCGCCGCCGCTCCCACAGCAGAGCGTCCCATTAGGCCGTCCTCACCAGAACTCTGATCCCCGGCGGCTACAGGCTGCATCGTACGGCCACCCGGCGTCATCTCCCATGTCGCCGCCACCCCAGGCCCATGGTCCTCGACCTGTAGCGCACAATCGCCCACCGGCAAGCAGCAGGCCACCGCCTTCACCGGCACCGCAAGACGGATCTGATCCAACTCTCCTGCCGCTCTTCAGGGCCGTGGACAAAGATGGTAAGAACCCGCCCCCAATCACCAACTCCCCTCAGTCGAGGTGTTTCAGAGCCCGCGTGGAATAAGGCCCTCTGAATTATATGGCTAATACACATCGTCAGGAACTGGTCAGCTCTCCGAGAAAGAGCTCAGCGCCGCCCTCGTCAACGGTGACTGGACGGCTTTCGACCCGCACACGGTACGGATGATGATCCGCATGTTCGACAGCGACCGGTCCGGTACGATCGGCTTCCAAGAGTTCTGCGGGCTGTGGTCATTCCTAGCTTCGTGGCGGACGCTTTTCGACCGCTTCGACAAGGACCACTCTGGCAACATCTCACTGGACGAGTTCAATGACGCCCTGGTCGCGTTCCGGTACCGCCTATCGTCGCGGTTCGTGAAGCTACTCTTCGATACCTACGACAAGAGAAACGAAGGTGTCATGAGCTTTGATCTATTTGTGCAGGCTTGTATTAGCTTGAAGCGTATGACGGATGTGTTCAAGAAGTACGACGAGGATCGGGATGGGTACATCACGCTAAGCTTTGAGGATTTCTTGGAGGAGATCTTGAAGCAGTTGAAGTAAGGAGGGCGAACAGATCCGTCGAATGGACCGAACGAAGTAGGCCTTGCGTTGTGAGGTCACGCGAGAACGATCCGAGTGTAATATGCTCAGCACTAGCTATGGTTCTGCGTGAAATTTATGGGGAGGTTGCCCGAGGTTGTCTGGCGGCTGGTCAGCGTCCCCGATATGGGGTGTATGTGTCCCTTCTCATTGTGTACGACGAATGAATCAGAAGTATAGATACCCTAGGATGCAGGGCAAATGGCTCTGTTTCTAGTATGAATATGATATGATGTCAAATCAGATAATGAGTGGCGATAATCATTTTCGTTGTGCGATGTTCGTTGGCATCTTAGGGAATATGGATTTTAGTCAATAAAGAGAATGCTGCAGATCATGTGGTCAGAAAACATATTCTAATTCGAGATGATTAAGATGTAATTATCAGACTTGACAGGCAGCACCGTATTATCGAGTCGGCCATATCACCACTGATTAATTTACTCTGCAATCTACTGGGTTTGAACCGTAGCAGTCAAGAGGCGCAGATATGATATGCAAAACCCTTGATGTAGAACGAATCCAAGGCCTTTTTCAGACGTCATCTCGCTACACTTCGCGGGATTTCATATACGTCGCTTCCCAACCATTCGGTATGCACTTTAAGCTTCTCAAATGTGCCCCTTGTATCCTGTTCTCCTAAGAAGCTCGAGTCGAGGCAAGGATCGTCTTGGTTGTCGGATGTTATTCCTTTCGCTATTGTAAGGATCGCCTTACAACATGTATCATTTTGTGGACCAATGCTCGCTGATCAACACCGTCCCTGGCTGACTTGCCGGTTTGCTATCACCATAGCATTGGCAAACGTAACCCGAGCTTTCTTGTAGTCTCACAGCAGACTGCCTTCCACTATCCGGTCACGGTATTTTGTTACCGGCGATGTCCCTCGCGGATGTTTTTCGAGATCCCTGAATGCAGCTCCAGCGTCGTGGCACACTGAAAGCGACTAGGTGAAGTTGTGCAGCTGTAAAGCACCTGATGGGACTCCGAGTGCAGAAAATGATACCCAGGGCTGGAACCAATGAATCAAATATCATCGGCCCATCATTCGTAGTCAACCTCTTCATGGTCATCAAAAAAACCAAGCCGAGGACTTGGCCCCTCACTCGACCTTTCCCTTCGGGTTCAACGACGCGGCCAATACCATGCCTTCACCCGTAACGAGCACTTCCTCACCACTCTCCAGCCTGAGCACCTCTGTCCCCTTATCCATTCCTAAGCCCAAGTTCTCTTTCTTCGCCCCGTTCTCGATCCCGGTTTTGCCGTTTGTGATGCCGGGACTGACTATTCCCACGATCTCCTCTCGTTCCCACTTCCTCGTCTTCAACAGGCCCGTCCCTATACCTTTGACCTCTTTCTCCGCATCATGAGCCGAGACCCAGACCCTGGCGCCCAACTTGTTGGCGATATCGGCGCCCGTCAGTGTCCCGGAGCAGATATTGCCCCCGAGCCACCATGGATTAGTTATACTATCCATGCAATGGAGGAGAGCTGTGAGCGGGAGCGCAGCCTCGGATACTAGGTGCGAAGTTGCCCACGGCCCTACATGCGCAAAGGATATGCCGTGGGGCGAAAAAAGGAGAGAAATGGGGCGCGTACCATGGGCCATCGACGTGGTACGTGAACGTGAAGGAAGGCACCGGCTTAGGCTTCTGGTAGGGTAAGTGCCGCGAACCGGGGATGGGATGAGCGTTGATGCGGACTGGACGGAACGAAGGGAGCGGGGAGAGATGGGCGGGCTAGAAGGGAGATGATTGACGTCTATGGTCGAGGCCGAGAGAGGGACAGTAGCGGGCATCTTGATAGAGACCGGTGTTGCTGGGGGAGTAAGCAGATCCGATCGGGGCGACATGGCGGCCAGCTTGGAGAGAGAATAGGACGGTGGTGGTCGATAGGTGATACCTATAGCGCCGTGCAGGCCGGCGATGTCCCGCTTCTGTGGTATCCACGATACCGTGATTTCGCCGCCCTGACCTCCAGGTGTGACTGGTGGTACCGGGACTCGAAGGATAGTGGACTTGCCCGCGGCCCTCCGGTCTTTCCACGGCTCGATAGTGCGAATCTTATCGCGATCAAAATACTTCCAGCTCCTTATCAAACGCGCAGAAGCGGGCTCGGCTAAGATGAGCGTCTTGGTGCCAGAAGCAGGCAGCTGGCGTAAAGTCGCCTCATTGCAGTGATCGCTTTTATGCTGACTGATAATAACCAAATCTGGTTCAGGAAGCTCCGAAAGCGACGACACACATGGTGGCGTTTTATGGGTTGTGATGGAGAATCTCGAATGGAAAATCTTGGATGGTCCGGTAATCCAGGGATCTAACAGGATGGTGAATGGTTGCGGAACCACTACAGAACCCCTCGTAGGATCTGTGTATACAGGCTCAAATGAGAGCAAGAATGAGGCATCAGAGTTGAGATGCTTCACGGTCAAGGCCATGTTGGCATTAAGACGCTGTGGTGATGACTTCTACTTCTGGGCAAAGAGTCCAAAGTCTGATGTATGAAGTCATACGCATTGGGAAAATCCGGGGTCCGAGCAGCGTTTTGAGGTCGGTCGTAGAAAGTCAAGTAGACGCGTTACACCCAAGTCTTATCATCAAGGCTCGGCAACAAAATGAGACATTGGCGCCCGAGAAGAAATTACAGAGACGCACAAGACGGGATGGTAGGCTGAGTGCAAAGATAACAATACATGATGAAGAGTATCACCGTTGAGACTGACGTTTCTTGATGACTCCGTCTAACAGGATCTAATGCAGGTCGAGGAAAAGATGAATTGCAAACTGGCGACAGTTCGCCAAAGGGTCGATCTGGGCGTCATGGGTCCCCATTTTGTCCGTGGGTTCTCTGTGGATTTTGTCAAGAACAAACGGGAGGCGGTGCTGCATTTGGATTGAGTGCTTCAGCTGGGGAAGGTTAAGGCGAGGAAGACGTACCGCTACAGGTCGAATCGACGCCAGCACGCTCAGCACTGCAGCACTGTGTCGGCTCGGGAAGACGATTTGGGAGAGTGGCTGAAGTAAAGCTCCGTGATTCGCTAGCGGGGAAGTTGGGATAAGGCTTGTCTTGGCGGCTCGCCAGCTCGCTTGATATCTCGTCAATTGAGTGGTTCAATGTTGTTCCTTTTCGATTGGAATCTCAGCTCCTTCCAGCGTTTGTAGGAACCTGACGTACGGCTTCAGAAAAGAGTCGGGGCTACTGACGGATCATGCACCCAGCGTAACGTGCCTGACTTTTATGCCTGTGTTCGGGCAAGCGACCTGAACTAGGAACCATCAGTGTTAGGAAAAACGTCAAGTCCTTGTGCATTCCCAAATGGAGGTTCAAATCGCCAATGGAGGTTTCCATTGCCCAGAGATCTCCTATTCCCTCCAATTCGCTATGATGGCAACGTTGTTGAATCACAGAATTGTGAGTATCAATGAGACGTGTTGCGGCCGCGTAATTTGCTAGGTAGATTAGTGCTACTAGAATATGCCCGAGACTGGTAAGCGGCACACACGACAGCGGCAGTCAGCTCTAACGTGGAACAGTGGCTCTTTCCTATAAAGCGCATGATCTCGTCATCAAAGATCTGTAGTCGTTCGCGGGTCCAGATATCTATAACCTTTCGCGGCTTCGGTTCTGGCAAAGTCATGGCCTTGGTAAACCCTCAGATGCACCATGGGTCAAGAAGCGTCAACGCCCGTGCCTGGGACTAAATTCCAGAGTCATTGGCGCTGGCCTACCGAGGATACGCACTGCATCGCTTGCCAAGGCCCTCGAGATCCTCTTACAAGGTCCAATCTACCACGGCGGTACACAGCTTGTAAGCAATAGTCCATGGTGTTTTCTATCCTCTCCAGGCTTCTGGGGCCAGGACTTCCTAGTCGGTCGTTGACGCTTCTGAAACATGGAGCTGCAACTCCCGATGGCTAGTCATTATACTCCTAGAAGAAAGAATCGCTGACTCCAATAGCGAAGTGCAAGGGCCCATTGTCAAACATGCAAAAATGGACTGAAGTGTTCCAGCACACTCCCATCCGCAGTGCGGCTGACAAGACTTTCATCCTAGCGAAAATACTTGGAGCTATGCAAGGATATGCAGCAACCACAGATGTTCCAGCAATGTTGTTTGTCCCGGAGTTGATGAAATTGCATCCAGACGCCAAGGTCGTATGCACGGTGAGGGATCCAGATGCTTGGCCGAAATCCATCGATGCCACGTCGCAGCAGAGTCTGGCATGGTATTTATGACTCATCCTATATCCATTGCCTCCAATGGGGCACTTCCTTCTTTATTCGGACGTTCTACAAGCCGACCGTTGGGGAGAACATTACCAAAGGCCTGGGGAACCACAGATCCCAGGCAAAGTCGTTTGGGAAAGGCATATCGAGCACCTGAAGACAGTAGTCCTTTCGGAGAAATTGTTGTTCTTCGATGCCAAAGATGGTTGGGGGCCCTTAGCAAAGCCCTTGACTGCGAGGCGCCGAAGGACATACCATTTCCGTGGCTGAACAATGGAGCTGCAATAGACAACTTTGCGAAGGAATTGTTTGTCAGGTGTATCCTAATTGCATCATTGGCACGGCTGCTGTTCCGATTGCAATATGGCTGAAGATCCCCAGAGCATAGATAGGTGGCCACGTGGCTGATTATGATTTCTGGTGGAAGTAGTCGGCCTAGTTGTGAAGACGTGAGCGAGAACGAGCAGTTGAGGTGTAGCTTATGCATAGATATCCGTAGTTAAAGCATCTGTCGTGGTCATCTTTAGCAATTCTCCAAATTGGCTCAAGAAATTCCATCATCGACCTTGACTCGGGCAGATTATGACAAGTTAGTGCAATGCATGTTCGTGTCATGAATTCGATGGTGGAACTGGAAAATGTGTTGTGCTTGGAAGAAGACTTCAGCGTTCAAAGCATAAACGGACGGGGACATTTTACACTAGCAGCAGATAACGAGGCTTAAGATTAAGTTCAACCGTCGGGTCACGCTGCAAGCTCTTGTGCGACAGACCTCCGGTAATTTATCGATAAGAAGCTGCCCAAACTTGGCAAGCAGCTTCATCAATCATCAGTGGAGACCTTCCAGGAAGTGGTGTTGGACCCTGAAAATGAGGGGCAACGAGGATTCGTCAATCGCCAACCACCCGGGTATCGATAGAGCTCTTATCGACGAAGCTCCCGAGAAGTTGCCTGGTCTTGTAGCAGCCATGGCGATGCCAGAATCGTAGCCTACAATGTAGGCTCCCGTCTTTACAGTACGCTCTGCCCAAACACATCCTGTAGAGATGGATGGTTGCCTACGTATCCCAGTGTAAAAACAAAGGTACGGCCACTGAAGTCATTTAAAGACAGACCGATGCCTCCAATCACATGGCGATTCTGGCGCAACAGCACTGCAGTAGCACATAGACCCGTCGTGTCCACCATTTTATAGCTGGGCATGTTTCCGCAGCCCAACTCGTCGCTAATTTCCACGACAAGTCATGTTGCCCAAAATCTTCGACAATGACCGACGGGCTGGTGGTCGGGCTGCGCCGGGAATGCGTCCATGGAATACCGTAGGCGTTGCGATTCCGGCATGCATCTCTCCCTGACAGTTGTTATCGCATTGCCATTGTGCTGCCGATTCGAGGCTCGAGGCCTTGTCACCTGCAGCATACCGATCCCCGTCAGTGCATTCATACCATTACTATTACAGGATAGAATGAAGCGCCTCTGCGTGAGACCCGCAGTGAGAAGCTGTCTAGAACGGCTTGGGCTACCCGAAGAAAGTTATTGTCATGGTCGACACGAGGTCATATTAGCACTGCCGGGCTTGACTAAATTTTTCCCAATTTCAACTTTTCCAGTGTAATTAATCATGGGGTTGCAAATCTGGAAGAGCGGTGTCTGAAATTACCGTCCCAAGCTGCGTAAGATGAAGCCGTTCACATGGTTGATCCATGGTCTAGTTATACATAACCTACTTAAGTCTCTTGTCAACGATTAGCCGGTGCCCAATCAAGCACAGACAAGGGCATGTGAGCGCGGCACCACGAAACCATCCACCCATTCGACGGGCTCGTCTTTGCGGCAACAGAGTCGGCAGCCCCGCCATTTTCAATTTTTTTTTTTTTTTCGCATGCCTTTTCCACAGGGCAAAAATAGCGGAGGAGGCGTCGTGCTTGCGGGCAAGACGATAGTGCTCCACTCTGGGTCACCGCACTTCGGTGTTATTGTATTGGTTGGCTAAAGCTCTGAATCAGGGGAAGAGGCATGACCCTGCTATGAGCTCACTAGTGCGCCGAGTGGATATACTCGCGATATCAGGTCGGGTGGCACTGGAAGCTTTATCACAAGGGCGCTTCGTTTATCTGCAATCGCGGGGTTCTCAACCATCAACGATAACGCTGACAGCTGTGTAGATCAAGCTGAGCTTCAGCTGAGCTAAGCTCCGGGGGCAGCTATGAGCTTGGTTCGAGACATATGAACTTTCTGGATCGCTGACACCCTCTGATTAAGTCGTGTTGCATCCAGGATCTGCCAATGAACCAAACCAGCTTGCCCTAGGTAAACGCCCCTAGGCTCCGGGGCTGTTTTCTGCTTCGGTCCTGCTGAAGCTCTTGCTCCCTCCACTCACATACACCCCACCCTCGACCAGCCATCATCCCCTCAGCCGATCCTCGATCGAGTCAGAAAGGAAGCTGGTTGAGCAATTCCAGGGATCTAAGCCAATTGCAGGCGGTACATGGTGCTCCCTCGCCTGGGGCCTTTTTGCCGCTTGCTGTCTCTTGAATCTTGATTGTCCCATCGACCTGTGCAGGGTCCTCGTGCCACTTGTTGTCGAGGGCAACTCGGCGCCCTAAATGCTTTTGGGCTGGCCGATGTACAGCGGATGGGGGTTATTCACTGAACTGACAAGCAGCGAATCGGTGGGAAATTGATTGCAAGGCGCCCCTTCCATCCGCTCACTTGTCTCTTGCTAGCATGACCTGCAATTTGCCCGTGGTATACTAGCTCTGTGGAGTATGCCGACAGCAGCATGGAAGGGCGGCTTTTCGTGTTGCAAGTGCACGTGCGGCGGGTTAAATATTGATGACATGGGAGGCAGTTAAATGTATAGTACAACGGTGACCAGTAGGTGAGGTACAACACAGCAGCAGACCCGGCGCCCCAAATTCCAGATCTTATTACTGCTTGCAATTCAACAGCCGCCAGTTCCCCCCTTTGCGGGAGCCACCAGTGACCAGTGACCACTGCCCAGTACATATTCAGCGTCCCCAGGGGACCCCCGCGGCGTGCCTGCTGTTCGGCTTCGAGTTTTCCCACAATCAGCTCTCGCCCGCCCTCCTTCCCCTCCATTGTCTTTCGAAACGCAGCTTGTAACACTTCACTTCCACCGGGAGCTTGGGGAAGCTCTTGCTTGTTGCAACTCAAGAATCCCGCCCGATTGCCCCGTCACCGACTTGTTCACCCCTCGAATCCATTCCTCAAATGCGAAGACTTCACAACCCTGAGCCCACATCGACGAGTCCCGATTGCTGTCGACTGCACAACGCTTATCGCAACACCAATCTCACGCGCCCCCGCCTCGACGTCGCCCAGCGCATGGTGGGGTTTGGCCGAACAAGATGCCCCCGAGACAGTCCCTTACCTCGTCTTTCTCCATCACCGATGCGAACAATGAAGTCGTCTGCCCGCTGCGCAACCAGGATGGCTCCAGCTGTCGCAAGCGCTGCATCGGTGTAAGTGCTGCCGTCATGACCCTTCCGTCTCTACCTGAGCTGCAGCTTCAGCCACGGCTGCGAAGAGCTGTGGCCCGCCCGGGAAGAGCTCAGCTCCTTCGCACCACGGCCGGAGCTCAATCGAACACGGTCATTTTGAGCCCAAGCTAACGTTAACTCCACGTGGATAGGAAAAGAGATACCGCTCTATGCAGGAGCACATCCGCCGAGCACATCCCGAGCACTACATCCCGAAGCTTCCCGCGACTGAGGAAAGCTTCCTCTTGATGATCAACAGCCCTCCGCAGGATCGATCACAGCTACAGCAGAGCAACAACGTCAATGGCGGTCATATGGTAAACCATCCCGTACAGCCACCCATGGTCCCCGCGAGAGGTTATCAGCAAATGAACCATGCATACTTCCGAGATGACTCAAGTGCGCCCGACACACCGAGAAACCTGGCAGACTTTGCGGGCGGTGCCATGCTGCCAACCGAGAGCGCTGCAGCTGCTCTTGCTCAGCTGGGTCAGGCACAGAGGATGGATTCTGGATGGGATTCTGGAGAGGTAGCGTTGACCCTCTCTGCATGCTGCTCTATCTCGCCCCCCACAGAAGTCTAATTGAAGGTTGATAGGAATGGCACTCTGACACGGACGGACCCCGAATTCCCCGGAGCACTATCGAGCTTCCGCCCATGAACGTCGAACCGACGAGCGAGCCCTTTCCTTCCATGAACCCGGTAAGACAGCAACAAAGAGATTTGCTGCCATCCATTCTTTCCAATTCACCCCCTACTGCGCGATCCTCCACACTCCCTCCTTTGCATCGATCGCTTGGTCCGAATCGACGGAGAAAGCAATCCGTCACCAAGCCAGGCCACAAGAAGCAGAAGTCCCGAGGACAACAGGCTGCTGAGTGGCTAAAGCGGATTCAAAATGATGATCGTATGAAACCTGGTGGCCTTGATCGTAAGGCTCAGTCCGTTGAACCTTCCACAGACTATGGAAAGCGTTGGGAGGATCTGATCGATGCCGCTGCGTCAGCCACTGAAGACATAGAGGATGATAGAACTCCTGTGGGTTTCCACCTATCTGGGATCGATCCTGTCTTACTGACATACCAGGTGCCGCAATCACCTATCTCCATGCACCGGGCTTCTATGCCCCCCTTCCCTCATAACAACGTCCAGGTGTATCAAGGCTATCAGGCGTCGCCCTTGCAGCAAGCTCTAACACCCCCGTCTTTTCACCAGGAGATACCCGAGCCCTTCCCTAGTGTGGAGAGCGGCGAGAGCGGCGACCAGTTCCACATAGGAGCCACTGGCCTGTCAGACTCTTCCCCGAGTTACTCATCACAGGACGTTCACATCTACTGCGCAGCATGCCAGAAAAGCTCCAAGCTGAAAGAGTCCTATGCGTGCACCGAATGCATCTGCGGCCTCTGCCGAGAGTGCGTCAACATACTGATGGAAGAACAGGGTGCTCGAAGGAAATGCCCGCGCTGTGCCACTATTGGTGGCCGGTTCAAGCCTTTCCAGTTAGACATCCGATGAGAACTCGCCCCAGCACGACGCGCGCCCTCGATCGAGCGGTTGAACGTCATCCGCTATTTAGATCCCCTTCTTCAGGCTATACCGTAGCCTTCTTGGTTTTAGGATCGGATGACGGTGAATCATTCCAACCGTACCAGGCATCACTTACAGAGACAAGTTGGTTGCGCTTTTATGCTTACTGCCTTGGATGCCCAATACATTGACGAGCTTGCTGCAATTTACGCGCGTTGAACACAATGCTGGGGAGGCTGGAATCAGATTCACAGGATGGAACACACAGCGGCATTTACTTGATTGGTGCCGAAGAGCATGACTTACTAATGGTAAGGAGATATTCTTCATTCTCACTATATACATCGACTCGAGAACGAATTTCGGAAAATCGATATAGCGACACGACTTTCTTTGCATTATTTTTCGACTCTTTCATTTGCTCGGCATCCACTTGCAGCCGCAGCCTAGACCTCTTTTTGACATGAACTTGGTTCGAAGGAGGATATAAGGAGTTTAAAACGGACAAGGGGTATAAGGCGTTCTCTCCAAGGGTCATTTCCCTCTCTCTGCTGAGATTTTGGTTGCCAACGGATTTGATTCATTTGCGCGGCTGGGACATGAAATGTTTGGAAGAAGCGATGCTTGCATGAAACTCGATTGCAAGCCACGAGGCCCGCCTGATATTCGGGCCAACGAACCGACCAGTGGTTTATACGAAGGGCACGTTACAGAGACGCGCTTAGGCGCCTATATAGTTTTGATGAACAGGATCTTATGAACAATTATGCAGCGGTCGCAATTTGTGATGTCAATACTTGCATTAGGCATTCGTGTGAGAAGTGAGTAATTCTGAACATGTAGAACCTAATATACGTACCTAGTCGGTAAGGTCACAAAAGGAGCCCCAACACAACGAATTATAGTGGCATGTATCGTGCATTAGCTGTAAAATATGGCCCACTAGTCTCAACTAGAAAGTCACTTGGGCAACATCATTCTTCTTGCTCTCCTCAAGGGTACCGTTAAGTCGTCTCCATTCAAGCCTGTGTCGAAAAATAAAACTACCAACTCAACACCTCGTTGATTATCCAGATAACTCATTCCCCAGGTACTACTCACTTGCAGTGAATACCGTCCCTGATCCACGTATCCTGGCAGCCTAGACAGCCTGGACCATTGATATAGCAGCCACTGACGCCGCCGCAGAAGAGCATGCTGTTGCGATTCTCGATGTGTGCTACACGCTCAGTCCAGATGTGTTAGTGTGCTTGCGTGCTCCCGCGGTGCGACATATCGAGACTGGAGATAGAAGGGGCAAAGAAGACTCACACAGCAAGACGTCGCTGCTGATGTTGGGTGTGCCGTGGCCCGAGTCGGGACAGTTTACGTGCATCACTTTCTCCCCGTTCATGATGGGTACGAAGTGGCAGTGGCCGTCCGTATTGAAGTTTCCATTGTCGCGAGGGACGAGGCGGCCCTCGCTGGCAGCGTAGCAGCTATTATGGGGTGGTTACCACTGAGCAAATGTTTCTGACACAACGTCGTGGCATGTAGTGATGGCGCTGTCACGTTTGAACTTGAAATCGGGGAGAGGCAAACTCACTGGTTCAAATCAAGTACGGTCATCGATGTAATGCTGGGCCCGGGACAGTTGGCGATCAGAAAGTTGCCGCTTGTCATCCACTGGACGCAGGGCGCGTCCGGGCCGTAAAAGGGCGTGTCGGCCAGGGCTCGGATTGTGGCTCCGAGGAGCACGAGAAAGGTGGAGAGTGTAAACATTTCGCGAGACTAAGTTTTTGTTGAGAATCTGGTGGTGTTCGATGCATGCCATCGATGGTGAGGTCGAGTTGCGGTGGTGAAGAGTGTGCGGTAAGAGGTTTACGTTGGTGGGCGGTTCTATGCGGCAGATAAGGAGGGAGTTCTGTGAATATGGCTCAAGCTGGAAATGTGAATCGAGAATGGTTTTTTCCATGATTAGTTTGCGTGTGACAAGAAGTGAACTCTAACGTGTGCTCGCAATCACTGTTTCCAATCGAGAAGGGACAGTGTATCAGAGTTGCCCTCGTGGAGTACACGAAAGCAATGGACATGAGTGAGCAGACTCGACTATGGGTCATAATACATGGATATTATACACTGATGTTCGCAAGTCACCCTACTGAATTATGTTAGTATTGATGATCAGTCTCAATATTATTCCAGAATTTGGATTTCCATCCACGCACGCAGCACTCAAAGATTTACTAGCACGAGGCATAGATAGGATATGATCAAATCCATATATGTGTAGAGGCTCTCATCTAATTAGCTCGTGGCCATTTCCCGAGTCTTACATCACAAAGAGCAGCCATCATCCAGATGATAGGAACACCAAACGCAAATGCGAGGTAGCTAGCAATACCCCGGATCAACACGAAGCTGTGTCCAATCACATCCTAGACAGCCTGTTGTGCCTACATCACAGGCATTGATTCCGACGCAGTTGAGGAGGCCGCCGTCGACGTTGATGATGTCCGCTATCGTATCGTTAGCTCCTATCACTCACTTCCGCCGGCCTATCGAGCAGAGCTGGGAAGAGTTCTCAATACTCACTCAGCGGATAGTCATTTTGCACTATGGGCTGATCCAGATCGCCTGAGTCGCAATCGGCGTGAAAGTTGACTTCACCAGTCGCGATCTCAGTCAAGTTGCAAGATGCCGCAAAGCGTCCCCAACGAAGAGGCTTGAGCTGACCATGTGCGTTCAAAAAACAACTAGTTGGTGTTCACGTCAGCGAAAGCCTCTGGGGGTGATGTGTCGTGGTATTTACCTGTTCAGATCGAGAGCTGTAAGTCTCGAGCCGAATTCGTCATGTGTACATGTAGCGATGAGGAACGTCCCGTTAGAATGCCATTGTAAGCATGCATTCGGAAACTGCACGGCGATTCCTGCACCGAGCATAAGCGTAAAGGCGATGCCAATAAAATGCATTGCGGCCGTGTACACGAAAGTGCAATTTTTTATGCTAGCCAAGTGACGATAAGTAGTCTTGTGGGAAGGGAAGCACCCGTAGATCATTCACCTTTTATATGAGAGCGCAATAAAAGCATCATGTGACAAATGATGGCAATGCTAGCGATCACCAACGACCGCCCCCGAAATAGCCACCTCGGTCGTACCAACACAAGGGATGCGCCATCCTACGTCCCACGGCCAACCAAATACTGGCATATCGCGAATGGCGAGGTCGCACCGTTACCCAGCCGTTCCTCCCGCGATTTTTTTCGGCCAACCTTTCCACACGCTACGCGACCGGCCACTGAGGGACAAGAAGAATTTATCCGAACACTTAGAAAGAAAGATGTCATAGGAGGTGGGAGATAACACGCACGGCGCTTTATTCAGCATTTGTCGTCGTGTATATAGTCAGAGAACCCTCTTCTAGTACGTTGTTACATGATAATGTTCCAATGCAGGTTCGGAATAATACTGTGGAAGTATGAATGGGTAGCGGATCGTATGTCAAATTAATCCTACCTGTGACTATAAGGGAACACATACCTCAATTGTGAGCTTGAGGCTATTGCATTCTTAATTTAGGGTGCATGTGGTCCCTAAAGGTATTCTGCCATCTACGGATATTATGGTATCGTTGGACTTGATATACCACCTCCTAATTGTAATCTTAAGTGAGATGCTTCAACTCTTTGACAGTGGGATATGATGTCTGATCCAGATGGCGCAAGATTGCGACGCACTTTACTGTATGTGAGGAGAAATGTCGATGGGAAGCCAATCGCAACCCCTAAGAGTCTCGATGCCTACTTGAGCTATGAGATGTTGGTCGCCGAATGGGTCATAAAATGAGCACGTATCGCCCTAAGGAACGGCCCATTTTTTTCAGAACTTGCCAAGATAATATTTGTACTCACACTACCTTGTAGGGGTGATCCGTTTCTTGGATCTTGTATATCCAGGGCAAGGCCCTGAACCGCATCAGAACTAATTTCTGGAAAATGCATCTGGCGTGATCCCGAAGAAAGGTAAACGGACAACTAATGGTCTTCACAAATCTGTAGACCATAAATATGCAGAGAAATAACTTCCCTGGCAATCATGTTGCCGAAAGTAAAGTCATTGTCATGTTCAATGCAGACATTGGGAACGACGATACGAACCAGGGCAAGCAAGTGTTGGTAGTACAATGATTGGATCCTATGAACGAGCCATCGAAGCATCCTATACTGGCCAAGGGACGGAATGGTAAATCCTGTCTCGCAATCCAGGAAGGAATTATTTACGAGTGCCTCTGAATGATGGGAAAAAGTGTCGCCTGTGAGGATTAAGGCTCCAGGCGACGCGACTTTGCCCGGTCGTCATGGTAGTGCCATCGGAGGCATTAGCTCCTTTCCCAAGACTAACTGATGGCCTATCCTGGGCTGTAATATCATTAAATCACTACACTCTAAGCGACTATCTTGAGAATCTGAATATGAAGCTGTCCGCTTTCCTTCCCATCACAACTGTCCTCGGTTGCCTTCACACTGAGGGCTTTACCGAGTCCGGCACAGGCAACCTTGTGTATGCTTTCAGCAACGACAATGGCGCGACTACCTGCACCAACGACTGGGGTTACCGCGAGGACCAAGACGGCCACTGGTCTCCGACCTGCCTTCCTGGTTATGTTTACGCTTTCACAAAGGATGCTTCTCGGCATTGGTATTCCAACGGTATTTATTCCTTCAGTTGGACGTCAGCGGTGTCCACAGTTGGTCACACGATTCAATGGGACAACTGGATGTATGGTTGCTAATAAGAGGTATGCATGACAATATGAAACGGGAACCTGTCGCCTCTGTTTCGGAAGTGGGCATTAATGGATTGTTCAGATGTACGGACATTTGTATCAAGTTTGGGGATATACTTAACTGGGCATGATCAGATAGATATTCACTTCTTGTCCCTCGTTCTCTTCCGGTCTACTTAGAACGGCTGTGCAAATTGGCGGTCTGGGTGATGAGTTTGCTTTCGGCGGTGGAGGTAGTGCCATGTCGACCTTTGGCATTAATCGTGAATTGGTAATTAGTGTTGATGATGGAGTTCCTCGAAAAATAGCGACGTCAAACTTGTCCATCCTTTTTGGAAACTGTACTTGACCACTCACCTCGTGTAAAGGAGCAAATTCGAGCCTATTCTTGGTATGAAGCAATGGCTTCATCGACGTGACTGGCATCTCCCCCAAAGGCCGTCAGGGCCACCTTGCGCTCTTCCTTCCCGTGTTTGTCTTCTTCGATGATTTTGGAGGTCGTATCTACCGACTCACGGGCTTCATACCTAAAGCATCCCCTCGCAACGAAGTCCCTCGCTATGCCCAGTCGTTCTACTCGGATAGCCGCAGTACGTAGTCTCCTGATTGCTCTCATCAATATGGCGGAATGATATCCAGTTGTCTAAAAGGACTTTGAGGGCTTCATGCTTTCTGTGTTGCACTGCGAACCACATAGGCGTTTTTAATTCGGGTCTGTTATTTACCATAGCATTCTTGAAGCCCTCCAACATGAGTTTCAATGTTACCGGTTTTCCGCAGGCTAGAGCGATACGGGCTTCAGCGAACCCGCGCCTATCAGTAGCGACGATATCAACACCTGCCTCCAGCAGCAGCCTTACAGCATCCGTGCTGGCTCGAGCCGCTGCTTGGTGCAAGGGGGTCCGGCCGCATTGGTTCGCAATAGGGGCATTGGTAGATTTTTGAATCAGCAAGGAGATAGTCTTCATACCACTGCACGTTGTCAAGGCAGCGAGCAGCGGCGTCGTGCCATCCGCTGCAATAGCTTTTGTAGGTATCTCTGCATAGATCAGGTCGCAGGCGATGTCCTCGTCTGGCAGAGACAGATGAAGCGCGGAGCATCCCTTGGCTTGAGTTAGTTTCAAGTTGGCGCCTCGAGTCACCAAGAGCGAGACTGCGCTCCGGTTCTCTACATACAGTAGCAGGCCAGTACGAGAGGCGTCATCCTGAATTGAGACCGCGTGTTGATGTCTGCACCACTGTGAAGCAGTTCCTCCATGATCGTCACATCGCCTCTACCCGCGACATGATGCAGTGCTGTCATGCCTTTGAGGTCTTTCCCCGATATGTCTACGCCAGCCCGAAGCCACAGTCTCCA
Source organism: Seiridium unicorne (assembly GCA_039778275.1). NCBI lineage: Eukaryota > Fungi > Ascomycota > Sordariomycetes > Amphisphaeriales > Sporocadaceae > Seiridium > Seiridium unicorne. The sequence continues at coordinate 330,363 of JARVKF010000168.1, forward strand.
GATTTCCAGACTCGATCTTGCTGCCGCTGCGGCAATCGCGGCTCCGTACTCATTATTCTTTTGGGATGCATCGACGTTGCGCTTGATGAGATGTTCGACGAGGGCCTCGTGGTTTCCCACAGCGGCAGCTTTAGGTGGGAAACCATACCAGCCCCTAGGCACGCCGCGGAAATCTGAGGCAACTATGCTTCTATCATCATACCTCTCGTACCGTTCCATTAGTATAAATCCTGCCTGCTAATTTCCCATGGCTTTGGCAGAGTATTAGGCTAGACCTACAGGTGCTTGAGAATCGAGATCAAGTTGCGTCTTATCTGTGAAGATTTCATCGGAAGTGAGCGACTATCATGATTTTGCTGTTGAAATTAGGAAGAGTTTGATGCTCAGATAATCTATACTGGACATTCCTTACGTGTCGATACCACTGAATAGACTCTGTCACTGCCCTGAGTTTGTGAACGATAACTACCGTATACCTAGTCCTTACCTCATGCCACGCCTTACTGCAATCATCTCCTCCAATCAGTGACCTGTGCCTCTGTGTATCTAAGCTTGCCGCCGCTCGAATGCTTGTTTTCAAGATTGATAAGTAGGTACGAGGATTAGAGTGGTTCTTTCCCTGCCCCCTTTCGCTTTCGTTCTAAACTATTAACAATCTCCATAAGGTATCTAAGAATAAAACACATGTCACTGGTACATTGAGGTCCAATATTATACCCTGAGCTCCCAAGACTAGCTAGTTATACTTCCCTGCTAGACTGCTATCAAATTCCTTTCTCATTCTGCTTTACTCTCAACAACCTCGTTATTATCTTGTGGCCCAGTCTTCTTCCTAATATCACGCCAGCCCATGCCCCATGCGAAAATACCGCAGCAAGCCGCCAGAGCAGCGACCAGGAAGAACACACGATCAATGCTATTAGCGTAAGCTTTCAGAACAGGATTCAGATCTGTGGGTTGGACAAGGCTGCGGAATCCCGTGGCCCCCGCGTCAATAATGGCTTGTGCATCGACATTCGGTGCTCTTTCCGCCAGCTGCATCTTCAGGCTCGCGTCGAAAATGACGTTGTACAAAGCAAGAGCGATAGCGGGTCCAAGTGACTGGGCAAAAACCATGAAAGCCATGGCAGAGGATAATTCCTCTCCGGTGGTAACGGCTTGGATAGCGTTAACTGCCTGAGGTTGCGAATTTGGGTCAGCAAGAAGGTACTAGCAAGCGTTCCATGGATATTTACGAACCACTTGCAGTCCTGCACCTGAGCCAATACCACCTATGATTTGGAATCCAACCCATTCTCCGGTTGGACTGCCAGGTTGAAGCAACGAGTACAAGCCGCTAGCAATCGATAGGAAGATTGTGGAGGAGAGCGCCAAAGGTATTACGTAGCCCATTTTTGTTACTGCAATGTTGGTCAGCCAACACCAAACTAGTTACACTCGGACGTGGCTTACTTATTAGCCCTGAGGACGCGGCCATGACGAGTTGGGGCAGGATGGTTGGCAGAAGATAGACACCACTTAACATGGGACTTGCGGCATTGATAGCTTGGAAGTAGATCGGAAGAAAATAGATGCCCCCGTACACCGCTGACATAAGAAGCCCTTGATAGATTCCTGATGCCCAGACAGCAGTCCGGCCTATCATTGCATGGGGTAACAATGCCTTTTCTCCCTTGTGCCAATTCCAAAAGAACCAAACAACAAAATTAGCAGCGGAGCCGCAGAAGAGACCAATGACGCGTGAGGAATTCCATGGAAACTGGTTCCCGCCGTATTGGAGGGCGAGGAGTAGCTGCAGAACCGCTGGTGCAAACAAAATAAAACCTATGAAGTCCAGATAATGAGGCAGCTGGAGCACTGCTGATATAGCAGGAGGTTTAACCGTCTGTTGGGGAATGCGAAGGAGAATGATAGCGACGACTGCAACAGCACCGACAGGCAGGTTCACATAAAAACCTTGAATCATTAGTAATGTTGCAAACTCGATTATGTGTATACAAGCATAACCTACACCAACGCCAATTACTAAAGGACGTAATAGCACCCCCGATGATTGGCCCAGCTACTAGTCCAAGTTGGTTAACTAAATATGGTTAGCTCAGACATAGAATACACCTATTTTGCATGATATACTCACATCCCATGGTCATGCCCAGCAAAGCTACGTATCAAATAATGTCAGTGACCATTGCCAAATGCAGGAATACTCCCGCGTCAACGTACCCGGACGCCTCTCCTTAGGTACACAGCTAGAAATGATAGTGAGTGCGCCAATTATGATTCCTGCGGCGCCGAAGCCGGCTACAGCGCGCCCAACTATCAGCATAGACGAGGAGGCAGCCGCCCCGCAAAGCAAAGAACCAAGCTCGAAGATACCAAAGAAGGCCAGGAAAGTCCACTGTTTTCCGATTAGAGACGAGCCCAGTCCAGAAGCCTAGCTTATGACGAACCTTTGTGTTGAAGTGGGTGTAGATCTTTCCGGTCAGAAGTTGGGGGGCCGCACTTAACTTCACGTCAAAACACCGACTCCTATATCTCCAGAATCGGAACCTTGACTTACCTGCCAAACTGATAGGCACTAGCATACCAGCCAATGTCTGGAAGTGAATGGAATGTGTCGGTAATGCGAGGAATTGCCTCATGTTGAACGGCTTGGTCAGCTCAAGTGCTCGTAGACTAGGTGGTGACAGATGGTCGCTTGCAAACGACTCACAGTGCTGACAATCAAGTTGTCCAAGAGCATGAGGAAACAGCAGAGCGCAACACTAGCAACAACAACAGCGAGCTTGTATCCAGTGATGTACTCAACTCCGTCATCTTGTGGGTTCTTCTGGATAGGGGTGCTTTGGGGATCCTTGGCAGGGGGGTCAGCTTCAGGGGCTATAGCCTTGGTATTAGCATCGCTCAAGGAGAGCGTAGACGGAGGCTCGGAGTCGACCATTTTGATACCAGTCCTTGCCCGAATCTCTGAAATCCAAGAAGTCAAGTCTCAGTCAAAGCAAACAAGGCAAGGGTGAATGGAAAGCTGTCGTGGCTATGGTAGAACGCGTCTGAGGGGTAACGCGAAAGCCGCCGTCGGCCCGTGCGCGCGCAATGCCTGCTGCGGCAGTCCCGGTTTTGTGACGCGGGCTTGCCGTCTGGTCGGTTACTTTCTTTGACGATCAGAGGGCAAACTGGCTGCTGTTTTGGGCTGATTTAGTCGCTGCTTTCCGTAGCCGACTTGCCAAGATCTCGCGTTGCCCTACTACAAGAACCCCCCAAAAAGGCGAGTGGGTCGAGGCATGATTCGGAAAAGCACTTCTCTCATCCTCGTTCAACGCTTTCTAAGGAGGGGGGGCAGAAAACGGCTGACCTCGACCTCCTCGTGGATCAGGATGGCAGTCCTCTATGTTGATTCGTCTTCCTACCCACCCCTCTTTCTCTATCTTTTCCTCCAAAACTCTCACACTCAACCATCACTTTTGTAACTCGGGGCGAAGGTAATAACGTAAATATGGTTTTCGGACAAAAGGGGCTCAGAATTCTCGGAGTGACTATAGAACATATAACTCTTACAAAACTGTAGGAGGTATGACGATGTGCACATGTCAATGGTTTTGTCACGTGGGTTGGGGTTCCGGCTTTGTATAAGGAGAAGGTTCCTCGGTGAAGCTTATGTTATAGCGAAAGCTGTATATAACTTTCTCGACTGAAGAAGCAACTTTATATGAGCTTCAGCTATTCGAAATTCAAAATCTTATTTTACTTACGTGTAAGTGCGGAGCCAACTTCCTCTTGAAACGACCCTTTCTTCCCAAGAGCAAACCCAAAAATGCCTCTCAACATACAGGTAAATACTAGTAACAATACAATAGCAATTCCCTTTGGCCATGAGGAAAAACGAAGCCTTCCCACTTTCTTCTTTTCAACATCTTCTTCGTCATCGTCGACTAAAGTGTATTTATGGAAATAATATTCGAGGGATAACATAATGGCTTTCTTGAGCTGTAGCAGGAAAGAAGAACTTGGTAGGATCTTTGGATTTTTTTCAGTAATGCCTCCGTGACATTTATATATTACTAGCTTTATTATAGTCCTTTCATCGCCAAAAAATCTCTCGCTCAAGTGGGGGGTTTTCGTAGAGGCACCCCTTAACTTTTAATCAATTATAACAGCAGGCCATCTGGTGGAGTGCCCGGCTGGGTGCCCCTTGTTACCTGCAGCACCGGATGCGCATGCTGCTTCTTCCTGATCACTATTTGATCTACCCCACTCGTTGTACAATCTGCCGATATCCAGAGGACCTTCCATGTGGTGGTGGTGGTGGTGGTGGTATTGTGGAATCAAAAGGAAGATGCCTTGAGATAATCACTTGTTTAGAGTCTATTCCCGTATGACTACATGATCCACAATTATTGAGCAGCGTATGGAGATACAAGCCCAAGTGACCGTAAATCTTGGCAACTTGGCATTCGCTTATCAATCGGCGCTAAGAGTTGCAACCATTCTTCTTAGTTGAACGTCAGGCGCCGAGGTAATCACTTTGTGCCGAAACACCTCTTTTCCACCTCAGTCATTGAGTACTGTGAAGCACTCGCTTTGAGCAATACTATGGCCGCCGGCAATTCGTCCTACCGGTATGACCTTCTCGAAGGACATGCTATGGTGGCCCATAATTCGGAGAACCGAAAAACAAGGCGTTTCCTATACACTTTTTTGACAATATCGAGCCTCGTGAATATCCTGTTTATCGCGAAGTGGTTCGCATCGATATCAGAAGAAACTCACCTCCCAAATCTAAGCCGTGCGTCATATGGTAAGTCGAACTTTGCTTCTTAGTTAATTCCAAGCTAACAACTCTTCAGCCGGGCTTCTCAACAATATACCAGTCCCTTTCCAATGGGCTTCCGAGTATAGTGATATTGATAATCCCCGGTTAGATGAGCTTTGGCAATTCGATGGGATGTTTGAGTATGGCATGATTGCCTTGATGGATACCGAGATAGAGTCCATGTCTCTACTACCATCGGAGCAGGGCTTCCCTTGGGACCCAGAGAGTAAGAGATTATATCACTTGAACGGACATCATGGCCTACACTGCCTAGTGAGCACTCTCTATACTTCCTTTCCTGGTGTCTCTAAGCCCAAACTAAAGCCACAAAAGCTCAGCTAACATTTCGACTTGTCCAGCGCCTCATCTACACCAGCATATCTTCCTACCGCGCCTCGACACCTCAGAAGACCCCCCTCTGCGCACGTAATGCACTGCTTAGACAATCTACGACAAGATATCATATGCGCCACCGACGACTCTCTCCGCTATCTCACAAACAACGGCTCGCACTCTGGGGAAAACCAAGTGCGCTTTTGCCGCGATTTCAGCAAACTGAACGACCGGGCTAAAGAGCGTGATGCGTGTTTTCGCCAACAGCATGACCTTGGAGATAACGTGTCTGTGATTGAAAAGTTCAAGTATTGTAAAACTGAGGAAAATAAGGAGAAATATCTCGATCAGGTGAGGGGTTATTTTGACCTGCCGAGCGATTGGCACTTCCTGAGCCTGCTGTTCCGAGATGGTGAGCTGAAACTGGTTGACTATTGTTCTATATTCGCGAGATAAGTAGTGTTAATGTTGTTTGAGATACTAATTAGTTACTATTGAATCTCTTTTAAAAGTTAGTATTAGGCTTTAAATACCTTTTCAACACGTTTTAATTTTAATTAGCTAGGTCCTTAAAACCCTTAAACCTTTCATTTTATTACTTTTATATAAACTTTATTCTTTTAATTATATATTAGCTAGTATAGAAGTTGGGATATTAGCCTTTAAAGTGTCTCGTTTCTAATAGGTAATTCACTCCGGTATTAAAAAAGAGCTTTTAAGTAATAAATTCAGGGATATATTTCACTGGCGCCGGCCATGAAAAAATGAAACAGCCTGGAATTACGAAGAAGATACTTAAGGAGACATAAAATAGCGATACGTATCACGAATATTCGGTTGCAATAACAGATCATATCCACCAAAATATAAGTTCATATTTCCATAGCGCTATCAATCGGATGTCAGATAGAAAGATCCCAAACTGAAAAGCAGCCCATGCTGTCCGTCCTTCTGCATAGAATTTTCCATCTATGGCTAGCTATCTATTCCCCTTTCCTTTGACCCCCCTCCCCCTACCCATATCATCTTTGTCACCATTGTCAAGAGTTCCTCTCTTTTAAATGCCATAGGCATTGTGAAGCTCAACAGCGGAGTCTAGGCTGTCTCGGGCTGGCAGTACCAAGGCGCTGGTACAGAGGCCGTAAATAGCGACGATGGAGAAGAAACGCATGATGATGGTTTTTTTGTAGTTTGGAGGGGTTAAGGTGATGTTTGAGATTGCAGGTCTATTTCGCTGGCCGATTATTAATAGGGATGAGATGAGGAAGAAGCGAGACTTGTACGGGAGAAGGGGAGGGAATCTAAGTGAAATGTCTTACAGGTATAATGCTCGTTCTTGAGATGTTGATCGAGATGGGATGTTATTCACTTGTGGTTGCTTTCTAGTCCGGACTATTATACACGATTTCCCTTTCCTGCTAATGTAATTGATCTCTAAGCCTTGTCGATTTCTCTTTCGTTATTCCCCACCCGCACCTTTTGCGGGACAACCACTCGGCAAAAGAAGTCCGTAGATAGATAGCGTGAATTGGTAATACAGTAATGGAGCTGCGAGAAAATGGTATAGGAAATGCAATACGCACGCTGTCAAACCAAGTGTCCTCGATTGTTCGTTTGTTCCCACATCCTACCCTGCATAAGTGATCAGCGGTTCGCTAAGAAACTTGATCCTAGAATTTGTTGTCGTAAAGAAGGGAGGGATGTTCATATTAAATTGCCTATATCTAGCTGCGGTAAGATGGAGCACGAAATATAGTAGGCTATCAAATCAAATGTCCTTGCTGCTGTATTCTGCATGCAACAGGCCATTATCATGTTTTTCTGCAGGACTGAAACAGATCTTCTTTGGGTTTATCCCCTTCAAGCCTTTAGCAAATCTTGGTCATAAAAACTTAAGTCTTGATAAGCAAAATGAAAAGCTATTACCAAGCAAGCAGTTAGTAGACACCGCCACCGGGTACATGCACTCCTTGATGTAGACTTGCCCCCACGTTATCCGTAAATACCGGCATCTATACTCAGTCATGACCTAGTATCTTCTTCGATATGGATTTGCTGTGTTGCTTTTGCTATCCTGGCTTCTGTTTCCTTTAGGCACACCCCTTTAAGCAGCTTTGAAGGCCCCGAAATATATCTTCATATTGTGCTTCGCCTACCAATTATATTTGAAGAGTCTTCGTCAACACAAACCTCTCCGTTCATTGAATAATCATCTTCCCCCATTGCAGAAACCAATTTCTCTTCCAAGACCAAGGACAATGCAGACGGCACGGAGTTCCACATCTATGGATGAAGAAAACGATTTACTGAAGCAGCGTGAGGAAGATGAGGAATTTACGGGCTTGCCTATCCGTCGACGCAAAGCCCCCTTCCAGCTCGGCCGTAAATCCTCTCTTGCAATATCCCTTGCCCTTCTTCTATCCATCCTCCTCAATATATAACATCGATACAGATACCACAGCCAGGTTTGCGTAACCAACACCCAGTTAAAACCTTACGTGGTAGCGGCGCCCAGTTATTGTGAGTTTTGTAACCCTTAAGACGGATTTAAAAAAAAAAAAAAATAGTCTCTCTTGCCCATTTACTAGTTCTTTCACGTTTTCCAGCCGGCTTGGAATACAACAAGCTTGCTACATTCCACGCAAAGATCGACTGGCAGAGTGAAAATGATACAATTGCCGATGCGTTATGGGATAATATAGACATTTCTTCCATCACGATAGCCGTTCGCCTACCAGGTTCAATCCGGACTTTTCCATGTCCAACAAAGGCCTTCGCAATAATACTTCACAGCGGAGGATGTCATAGACAAGAATTCCATCACCAACTTATTCAGGGCAAAGCGGACGGGATATCGAGCGGCTACTGGTGTAGTCGCTCAAGAGTGATTGTATACGATAAACATCACGTGAAGCATCTGCTCATGCCCTCCATACTTTGGACGACGCGATAAGAGTGGGTAATGTGTCAATGCGGGTCTCGTCTTAACATGTATAGAAACTGTCACCACTATCACTTATTCGCCATGCTTCTACCCAACGCTGGGAAATATAGCTGGTCATCTTGACTGGTGTTACCTGGCGATTTTGGCAATACAACGCATGCAGACCCCCTGTTCGACAAGCGGCTACCTACAGAGAATTATTATCTTTTTCCCTCTTTTTCCTTCTTTAACATCAGATCTCGCATAGCGGCTCTCGCATTTCGACTTCCTCCCAATTTCGGGCCCTTGAGAACCTCTTCATCCTTCTTTGCTCCGGCGGCGGGCTGCTTCTTCTTCTGCTGCCTCTCTGCCATCGCTTCTAAGAACTCTCTTCGAAACTCTTCGGCAATGCGGTCATCTGCAGCGCCGTCATCCTCCAGGCCAGGAGTCGTCGCAGCAGGCGGAGTTGGTGTTTCGTAAACATCCACTAGATAAAATTTAGTAGAAGCATCCGAAGTTCTGCCAAGTGTCAACTTACGCCTATTTTCACGAAGAATCTCTTCCACAAGCTGATCGCGCTTTATGTCGTCGCTGTTTCTCCTGTTACGAGACCTCCAAGGTTTGCCATCACGGCCTAGTCTGATCTTTTTGGGTCGCGGAGCTTGTTCGTGCTCCACGCTCTCGCCCTGAAGTTTCCGCCAAGCACGGTCGGTCATAGCCTCGTTCTTTCTCCGTACTTCATCGCCGAGATCAATCTCTTGCAATGTCCCTTGCGGTATCGTGTATTTCGTAGAATCTTGCTTATTATCAAAGGCGATGCCGGTGTCGTTAGATGATGGGCCCAGCGAAGCGCCATGACTTGAAGAGGCTGCTGACTTTCGTTTGGCTATTTCGGATTCTATAAATTCCATCCTTGCTCCATCAGCGACTGCATAGTGGCAAGATATTAATACCAAGAGGGGATTACTCACATATGCTTATCCACAAGTTCGCTGGACAGTCCTGTTTGCGCAGTAAACCGCTTACTGACGCCGTCATTTGCCAAGTCGATGGCCTTCTGCTCTTCCTCGCGTATCATCAAGCTCAGTTCGTCATCTGCATCGGCCGCAGTTCCCTGCGCATCGTCCGTACCGAAACCCACCCCCTTTAGTCGGCTCTTTCGCGCGTTTCTTCGTCGGATGATCTCTGCGACTAAGCGACCAGCTTCGGACCCTTCGGGCGCCTCATCCTTTCCTGGGCTCTCTTCTTGCTTCTCAACAGTCTCGGTCGCTGTATTTGGCTGAGATGCACCTTCCTCCTCTGTCGACCTAGGTCTGAAGACCTTTCGCTTCTTGCCACGGAACACCACTGGCGCATCCAACGTCGCATCGGCTGGGGAGGTTGCGTCCATTTCGAATCCCTAGCGTTATTCACTGGATGAGTCGAAGCTAAGGGAAGTGATTTCCTCGGTTTGTTGGTATAGAGAGTCGGGCTTGGTGTAAGACTGATGATCGTAAGCCTGAAGTCATTCGGATCGTCCAAGCGCATGCGCAAAGTGAACCTATCAAATTGTTGTTAGCCTGACGATAAGCCCCACTAGAGGTCTCACCCACTAAATTATGGTCTAGACTAGTCTACCCCGGACCTCCAAAGCGTCCATTTTCACTTACATCAGCTTCAAAACACCGACAATCCGTTTTCCTTTACCATTAGCCACAGAATTCAACCCAGCCATGTCACAAAGAGTAAGTCAAACAATTAGACTACGTAGACAACTCAGCTGACAGTTCTTCAAGGTCTACTTCCTCGTTCACGGCACTGTCCAGGGTAAGCAATCCGTACAAGAACTCAGCTCGTCCGCCATAACCAACAAATGACGTCATGTTCAGGTGTGAACTTCCGTAATTTCAGCCAGAAAAAGGCGACAGATCTTGGTGTCACAGGATGGGTACGAAATACCAATAACGACAAGGTATCTATTCATCAATTCTACAGTCTGGTTTGATTAGACACTGATTGGGTATGACATGTAGGTCGAGGGCGAAGCCCAAGGTCCTCCTGACGCGATCAAGAAGTTCCTGAAGCACATTGACGATGGCCCAACTCATGCGAGGGTAGTAAAGCTCGATAAAGAAGAACGCGATGTACAAGGTGGTGAGAGTCAGTTTGAGGTTCGGTAGCAGGGCGACTCGCCGATCTGTCAATGGTCAATGTCGAGCACGAATCAACTCCCGATTATGGGCGACATCGTTACATAGATGTTGCGGTGGTATGGTATTGTACAGCCTCCTAGAAACATGGTTTATCTCCACCTCTTAGTTCAGTCCTGCCAATGTCAATTTGTCTATCTGTGTCTTTACCCCTGAGCCATTCCGGCAGTCGGTTCGGTGCTCGCTTGGTTGAGCTTCGTTTGGCAGGCAGGGGGGGCCCCGGCGAGCAGCGAAGCTAGAGCGAAACGATCCAGATCATCTCTCGGTTCATGCGGCTCTATCCCATTCCTTCTTCGAGCCAGTGACTTTCACGGAGCCTCCGGCCAAATAAGGTTTCTGGACAATATTTGTGTAACCCGAAGCTACGGCCCAGGTCGTCTGGGATAAATTGCGGTTCCTGCCGGAGACGCAGGGCCGTAGTGCCTCTACTCCGAATTAGCGGCGGCAGTTCTACTTCCACCCATCATAAACGGCAATATACCCACTTGGCATACGGAGCATCGAGGGACTTCAATTTCTCGCTTTTCGGAGAAGTTGGAGCAATGGGAGGGACAATACGGAGGCAAAATTGTAATTTTCCAGGAGCGCGCACCTCATGAGGAATGTATAAAGCCTGTCTAGTGGTCTTACAGAAATCGCCATCATGTCCTTACCGCTCTTCAACGCAACTAGTCATCCTCGCAAGTACTGAAAAACAATGGCTCTCTTTGTTCCGGTCGGCTTGGCCCTATTGGGTCTTGCCTCTGCTCAGACACCTGTCGGCACTGAAGCCCACCCAGAACTCACCACCTACCGGTGTACAGTAGCGGGGGGCTGCACGGAAGCCACGAACTATCTTGTGCTCGATTCGCTAGCCCATTCGGTGCATCAGATCAACAGTACGGCCGGCTGTGGAGATTGGGGTAGCGGTCCTAACGCGACTGTGTGTCCTACCGCAGAAGCTTGCGCCGCGAACTGCATCCAGGAGGCCCAGACCGACTACAGCACAGTTGGTGTCACGACCGACGGCGCCTCGCTACGAATGCAGATGATGGTGAACAATGTCTCGGTCTCACCCCGTATCTACCTGCTCGATAACACCGAGGAGAAGTACGAAATGGTCAAGTTCACTGGCGGCGAGTTCGCCTTCGACATCGATGCCACCAAGCTTCCTTGCGGCATGAACAGCGCCTTGTATCTCTCCGAGATGGAGGACGATGGTGGACAGAGTGAGCTGAACACAGGTGGTGCTGCTCGCGGTACGGGATACTGTGATGCGCAGTGCTACACTACGCCCTTCATCAACGGTGTTGTAAGTCCTCCCCTCTTACGGACCCATTCCTTCTCACTATACCGTGAACACCGACTTACACCAATGTACACAGGCAAACCTGGATGCTGCTGGAGCCTGCTGCAGCGAGATGGACATCTGGGAGGCCAATGCGCGTGCTGAACAGGTCGCACCGCATCCGTGCAACGAATCCGGCGTCTACCTGTGCTCCGGTGCAGAGTGCGGTTCCGACGGAGTTTGTGACAAGAGCGGCTGTGGCTGGAACCCCTACCGACTAAACCAGACGGACTACTATGGCGAGGGATCCGAGTTCGACGTCGATACTACCAAGCCCTTTACTGTAGTCACGCAATTCCCCGTCAACAACTCCACGGGCAAGCTGGAGGAGATCACCAGACTATTTGTGCAGGATGGTGTTGTCATCAAGGCTGAGACTGTCTCCAAAGAGGGCCTCCCTGCCGTGGACTCCATCACGACCGATTATTGTGTTGCCAGTGATGCGACTGCGTTCAACCGACTAGATGGCCTGGAGGCGATGGGCGATGCCATGGCGAGGGGCATGGTGATGGCCTTCAGCATCTGGTGGTCCACTGACGGCAGCATGGTGTGGCTTGATGGTGCCTCCGAGGGCGCTGGCCCGTGTTCCGACAGCGATGATCTGCCAGCGAGCATCCTCGCCGTCGAGCCCGAGCCCGAGGTCACATTTAGCAACCTCAAATGGGGTGAGATTGGTAGCACATTTGGAAGTGCGGCCGCGACCAACGGCACGTTGAAGTACAGGAGGGGCACGAGAATTGGAAGCCGCGGGTGGTAGACTTCCAATCTGAGGACGTACATATAACTGTACATTATGTAAGCAATACAATCACTGCATATGCAGCCTGACACATGGTATTTTCCATGCGCTTCGCAGGTTGAAACCTACTCGCATAGAATATTAGTTAGGTCTGTACGTAGGAAATATCTGAGCTCGGAACTCGCGGGTTCGCTTTTCATCTTGCTGTCGGCTAGACCAAGCCAGTAAACATCAAGTGCCGTTCTGTGAATACAAATGAATCACTTCGGCTCTCATAAGCTATAACTCCACATACATAGTAATGATTCTTCGCCTCAACGTCCTATATAATCGGCCATAGCTTCGGAAAACGAGGTACAAATTGAAAATTTTGTCGCGAATATCATTACTCCAAGTGCTACATGGAGCATTGGGGTTATTTCTTGCATCGCCCGAAAGTTCGAGAAACGACGTAGAGAGCTCGAGTATTACAAATAGTGGATTGCGTGTATATGTCAGCATAGGCTTTGCTTTATTCCCGTCATACTAATGAGTAAACGATTAGCCCCGCAGCTAAATGATACAACACATATGCAAACATCTGTAGCCAGTTTGTTTCCCTTTGTATACACTTTCTCAGACCATCGTGAAATACTACATTGCAATCAACTGTAAATTCTCTATCAAGCAGTCATAATGGTCAAACTTTTCCTGTCAGTCTAACGTTTTGCGCAACCGAGTTGCCTGCACGAACTAACACGCTCGTACAGCACTGGCGTCACCGGCTACATTGGTGGAGATGCGTTCTACGCGCTCAACCAGGCTCACCCGGATTGGGAATATTCCGTCCTCATACGGACCCAGGACAAGGCAGACAAGGTGAAGGCGCAATATCCCAAAGTCAGAGTAGTCATTGGTGATCTCGACGATTCCGACACGATCAAGGAGGAGGCTTCAAAAGCAGACATCGTTCTACGTAAGCCGCCAAAGCATACGAACCATTACTACGCCCGATACTTACATATGTCCCAGACACTGCAGATGCCTCGGACCATGAAGGCTCGGCCAGAGCCATCACTGCCGGGCTTGCAGCAGGCCATACGTCCTCTAAGCCGGGCTTCTGGCTGCACACTGGTGGGACTGGTATCCTTATGTACTCTGACGAGTCCTCGAACCGGCTCGGCGAGTGGGACGAGAAGCAGTTCAATGACTGGGATGGCGTCGAGGAGCTCACCAGCCTCCCCGACAAGGCCTTCCACCGCAACGTCGACAAGATCGTCCTAGAGGCCGGCACCAAGCACGGCGACGTCGTCAAGACGGCCCTCGTGTGCCCGCCGACCATCTACGGCAAGGGTCGGGGCCCGGTCTGGGGGCGCAGTCGACAGGCTTATGAGCTGGGCAGCCAGATCCTGAAGCATGGTTTCACCCCCGTGGTCGGAAAGGGCAAGGCCCGGTGGAACAGTGTGCATGTGCATGATCTCTCGGATGCCTTCGTGCTTCTCGCCGAGGCCGCGGTAACTGGTAACTTGTCCGAGGAGCTCTGGGGTGCCAAGGGCTACTTCTTGGCCGAGAACGGAGAGTTTGTCTGGACCGAGCTGTCGAAATTAATGGCGAAGAAGGCGTATGAGGCCGGGTACTTGAAAGAAGAGCCCAAGGAAAAACAGCTGAGCAAGGATGAAGCCTTTGAGCTTGCAGATTACAATGCTGTGACCTGGGGCCTGAACTCTAGGGGCAAGGCGGAGAGGCTCCGGAAGGTCCTCGGTTGGAAGCCTCACCGTCAGAGCATTGAGGATGAAGTGCCAGAAATCCTGAAGAGCGAGAAAGCTTTGTTGGAGAAAAAGTAAAGTGATTTTGTTCTGAGAAGACTAGAGCAACATGGCATAGGAGTCATGGTTGGTACATAACTGATCATAAATGTATAAAATAAGTATGTACTTGACAAAAGTTCGGTAGACGACTGTCATTTAAATTACCAGACCACCTGCCTAACATTTATTGAACATTTCACTTCGTCAATGGCCGCACTGTAAACGACGGCTTAGTAATATAGCGACCGATGAGCGGAGCGGCACGCCGGAAGCGCAAAGTATACTCCACCTAAATGTCAATCGCGCCATGATTGCGTTCATCTTCAAGGAAAAAAGAGCGACTTATGGAATAGCTACCCCGCATGAGTCAAGCCCAATCCGACCTTGAACTTGCATTTTTGGGAGAAGCAAAGGGCGTACGCCTAGCCTAGTCCAATGTTATTTCACCTCTGATCCATTGATGTATTTGGCCAACACGTATATAGTCTGCCCATACAACAAACCTCAGTTCTAATAGCCTTTGCCAATTCGTGAGCAGCATATATCAGATGACCAAGATGGGAGAACCCAATGGCTCCGCTGCCGCTCGTCCAGAGCTCGTGCAAGGCATGGCGCACGAAGATGCTTCTGCATCAAGCACGAATGCCACAAGCCTCGAGTCGCCTGCAACGCGCCTGCAACATCTCTCCCTCTCAGCGCAGACCATACACGCTGATGACTACCTAAACTCCCATCAGGCCATCGCGCCGCCCATGCACGTCTCGACAACTTTCCGGTATAGCAGGAACCCGGACGAGCTCAAGCAGTGGAACAACGTCAACGTATGCTGGCTACCTCTACACCCCTATCTCATTTTATCGAGACAAGGTAGCTAACACTACAACCTTCAGCCTGTAAACCACTTTGACTCACACATTTATTCTCGCGACAGCAACCCAAACAATACTCGCCTGGAAGCTATCCTCACGTCGATCCTTCACGGGCAGTGCTTGACCTACAGCTCAGGCCTTGCGGCCTTCCACGCCTTGCTCGTATATCTGAACCCGAAACGTATCGCTATTGGCGGTGGCTATCATGGATGCCACGGTGTGATTAAATTGCTTTCCAAGCTCACAGGTTTGCAAATGTTGGATTTGGATTGTCCTGACTCGGAACTCCAGAAGGGCGATGTGATACATGTCGAGACGCCCCTCAACCCCACGGGTGAGGCACGGAATCTGGAGTCTTATAGGAAGAAAGCGGATCGCACAGGAGCATGGCTGACGGTCGACGCAACATTTGCGCCGCCACCGTTATTGGATCCGTTCTTGTGGGGTGCCGACGTGGTAATGCATTCGGGAACGAAATACATCGGCGGCCACAGTGATATGTTATGTGGCGTGCTAGCTTTGGCGCCGAAGTATAGTGCCTGGGTTGAAGGACTCAGGGAGGAGAGGCTGGTACTTGGTGGTGTGTTGGGAAGTCTTGAAGGTTGGTTGGGTGTGAGGAGCTTGAGAACTCTGGAGATCCGGGTAAAGAAGCAGAGTCATGATGCAGAGAAGCTGGTGCAATGGCTGGTGTCCGAGATGAAGAAGGACGAAAGCCCAGTGAGTAAGGTGGTAGGCGAGGTCACGCACGCGAGTCTGCAAAAGAAAGACATGGAGGGTGAAGGAGCCTGGTTGAAGAAGCAGATGCCGAATGGGTTTGGCCCCGTCTTCGCCCTCAAGGCGAAACAAGAAATTGAGGCAAAAAGATTGCCAAGTAAACTTCATCTCTTCCACCACGCCACGAGTTTGGGCGGGGTGGAAAGCCTGATTGAGTGGAGGTCCATGTCAGACAAGACTTGCGACAGGAGGCTGTTGAGAGTGAGTATTGGCATTGAGGGTTGGGAGGATCTGAGAGACGATCTGTTGCAAGGGTTCGAAGCATTGGTCAAGGAGAGGTCGGCCTAGAGCGGATATCTGGGTCGGTTTGCTGTACCGGTAGTTTATGCTGAGAAATGTGAACATGTCAAATCACCTTGCAGGTGGGCCAACGACTAGTCTCGAGTTGCGTCTCAATTTGGATTCAACTTCGCCTCTTGTTGACGTAGATGATCGAGTGCGCTCCGTGTCACGGCTCCCCGTAGTTTCCTTGTCAACAATATGGTTCCCGTGTAGCTCGGATTTCTGTTTGTATTGGTTGACAGGGTCGTATCTACCGTGACCGATATCCTTAGTTGCGGCTGGTAATTTTCAGCAATTCCGTGACGCTGACCACTCTATACCCTCGACTCTTTGCTTCCTTCAGCACCTTCCTCAACATTGGGGCCGTCCAAGGCCGTCGGTCGTGACATATAATGATGCCTCCCGGATGGAGGCTGCTCAGGATATGCTTGGCATTGACCCACGAATACTTGATTTGCGGATCGTGTGGATATATACTCCCCAGCACAAGCCTGTACCCCAGCTTGTTGACCAGCCTCCTCATGCGGTCGCTGAAGAAGCCGGATCCGGGGCGGAAATATTGCGGCGGAAGCTCCTTCTCTGCCGTCTTGTATGCAGCCCGGATCTTGTCACGCACCGTCTCAATCTGGGCCGTCAACTCATCGTCACTCAAGGCCCGGCTGGGCTCGTCGTGCATTGCATGGTTGCCGAGCTCATTACCACTCCGCACTATATCCGCCAAGATCTCCTCCCGGCCCGATACCTGCCCTCCAATGGTGAAGAAGGTCGCCGTGGCATCGTATGCCTTCAACACACCGAGGATCTGCTCGGTATACTCGGACGGCGCATCATCGATGGTCAGGGCGACCACTTTCGTCTTGGTATCGATTTCCCACAGCACATCGGGCCAGCGCCGGGCGAAGTATCTGATCAGCGGTCGCGGCGGCTTGTAGATGATGTAGAATGGTATGAGGAGGAGGACGAGCAGAACGAGCAAGGTCAGGAGCGTATTCATTCTGCGTCTACGAGCTCGGCGCCGGAGCTTGGACGGGAGACGAAAAAGTGCGGGGAATCGCACCATTTGGGTGTTTGTATCTCTACATTCGAAGGATCGAGACCAATTGGGTGTCGTTGGCGTCGTTTGTGCGACTGCGAAGTTGGGGGTTTACACCTGCTTGATGGGACGAGTTCCAAAAGTTACAGTTTGTCCAAATTTCCAGATAAGAGACGTCGCGCTTGAGCTGCACGCCCTGACGCCATCGGCGTCCGGACTCTAATTAGGGGCTTTCAGGGGCTTGCTAGTGGCTCGGGAAATTTTTAGCACCCCTGCAATTGCAAGCCATTGATTGATTGGCCGCTGCAGATCGCTGAGTACGGATCTTATCGATGAATGCTTGGCATCTCAAAGACTATACACGTTTGAAAGATCAGTTTCATTGCTTTGCCTTCCGCCTTGCATCGGATTTTGATACTTCTTTCTCGAAGCTAGCCTAGGACGATTGGTACATGAATTTGGAGGATCTTCTTGATCGAGCATCGGGTCGATATCGGCAGCACAACCCAGACGTTATCGTTGTCACATAGTTGAGTCATTTGGTATGAACTGAGCAACTCGACGGGATATATCTGAGGATAATACCTGTTTTGGAGCAACACAGAGAAAATTTACAGTGCGTTCGTTAATTCTTGGGCGTCCATCCTCTCGACACTGACCATGGATCTTAATACAACACAACTGCTATTGCATCATTTTACCTTTGACAGGCGCGGAACTCCTTGTCAAATGGTTCTTGTGGTTCTGTTCGATGTGTCGTACTAACTATGGATTACAATGGATTCTCCTCGTAGATGTTTATCTAAGCATATGTGTCTGTGTCTTCTTTGTCTCTTTTAATCCGTATATTAACTGTTCGAATTCAGCATTAATGCATAACTTCTTTCAATAGCCCAGTACGTCATCATAACAGTGATCCAAACGCCGCCGAACAGAAACAAAATAAAAATGACTACGAATACCAATTCCTCGACGCCATCAACTCGTTCAACTTCTCCAGCGCCTTCCGACTTCTCAGCTAAGCCAAGTCTCTCCCTCGGGGAACGAGCGGTCATTCTTGGCTGGTTTGTAAACCTGAGAAGAGTATTAGCCTGTGAGATAGGAACGGAACTGAGTGAGCTCATTCTCGATGGTGCGGTCAAAGACTTCGCAGTCTTCATCGATACCATTCATCCGGACATGAAGGTAGTAGAGGATATCATGCAGCGTACACAAGACGCTCGCCCAACCGGATATTATGCGGACCCCATTTCGACCAAAATCGCACTTACAACCACGAGAGACATAGGGTTGCCTCTGAAGTTCTTCTCGCCCGGCGTCCAAGACTTGATTGGCCCAGAGTACTTGAAATTTTCGGCCAAGTTGTCCCAGATTATCGACGAAGACATCAAATGATATAGAAGTAGTGGTTGGTCATTGCCTCCAGAGAGACTATATTTTTAATTATAATGCAAATTCATAGCAAACTGTCAAAGATTCCCGCTTGGCACTTGTACAAGTAAAAGTGCTGTAAATAATCGTAGAATTCGTTTAATGTAAGTTACGCTAGATGGTAACTAGAATATTGATATCCTGTCATTCCTGGAGATTCTCGTTAAATTTCGCTGAGGACGACTCTTCTTACAGGGTGCAATCATGATCTCATTGTACACATTGACCGATTCAGGTATTACAGCTTATGCTTACACCACCCTTGACGGAGATGGCACTCGCGGCTGTCGCGCAAACGATATCGTCCTCATGCGCGTGGGCCCTGTCTGTCCATCGGCAGAATTATCATCTCCATCCTTTCCTATCGAGGTGCTCGCACTCAATGCTCCACCTCGTCTCGATGGCCCCGGATTTTGCGAGTCTATACTTGTCGTCCTTTTCTTCATACTGCGGGTGGTGCCAAGAATTGCATTGTTCGCGGTGCTCCCCGCGCCGCTTCGCCTGAATAGACTGAAGAAGTCCTGTAGAAATGAAGTCTCTAGGTCACGAGGCCTCCCATCTGTTGTCCAGTAGCGCTCGTTGCTGAGCTCCATGCTCAGATGGCGTCGGAAGAATCGATCCTGATTCACCCACCAGGCTCTCCATAAGACTACAATGAAGATGGTCAATGGTAGTGTGAACGCCCAGTATACCCAAAATAAAGGCATGATGACCGGATGCGGATAGCCATCGGCGGCATCGGCACTAAGCCCATCGTCGCCTGCGGTGCCCCATTCCCAATCAAACATTGAGATACCGAAGAGGCTGCTGATGAACTCTCCGGGGAGGAAAATGGCCGTAATGACAGCAAGAGCTTTCATTGAAGAACTGTCTCTTGTCGAAGCCACCGCCATGCGGGCGTTGAGATTGTTGTCCTCTTGGGCCATCTTTGAATAAATCTGCAAAGCGTAGGAAATTAATATTGAGATTACACTATGGTGGCATGGCTTGAGTATGTGACTTACAATGTCAATCTGTGCGCGGCAGCGCAGCTCTGACATGCGTCTATCTGTCTCAAGAGAGGTACATAGTCGCCATGTGCAGTCAAGGTACTGTCGTATCTCGTGCCAGTGGTAGGAAAGGTCGTTATCCTCTTCGTTAGTAGATGCAGGTCCGCCTTTTTCCACCGGTTGATTTCTCAGCTCCGTTAATCGACCGTCTAATTCATCGCCGGCCTGGATGAGAAGTTTTACAGCACGCTCCATCCATCTCAACGTATCTAATAGTTGAATAGCTCCCTTGAGCACGTCGTGGGCCTCTTTCATGAGATGGATAGTTTGCGGGGGCACGTAATCGTCGTCTAGCTCCTTTTTATAGTCAGAATCGGAGTTGTCATCCTGACGTCTCCCTACTTTGTCCTCGACAAATGTACTAAACCGCCTCAACGGGCTGAACGGGGCATTTTCGCTTTTGCTTGTCAAGAATCTGCGTGCCTCGGCAGCAGCACGTCTAGGACTACCTGTCAGATCATCTACACGACCTTCTAATTCAAGGACTTCGCTGTTGTTGGAAACCACAGCCTCTTCGCACCGCAAAAGCTGTACTTGAAGCAAGACGATGGGAAGAACGAGTGGATGAGCCCATCTGTCTCGGCTAGCGTCTAGACGACGCTCATACTCATCCAAAGCATCTTCGTCATGCCACCGCGTATCAAATGACCTTCTTATGAGTGCCGTTGTGGTGCGTGACCGCACGTTATATGTCATGGAAAGAAAGTCATAAGGTGGCTGAGGATGGTTGGAGAAACTGAGAACAAGATCTGTGTAGCACGTTGAGTTGGTAATTCATGCCTTCGGGTGGATAATTGTAAACTCACTCAAAATGTCCTTGCGGACATTCCAGAACATTGACTCCACCGTGATCCGTTGCGCCGACGGAAGAGTCCCAGAATGGAGTCTCAAAGCCTCATAATCATTCACTGTGAGGTGGAGACCATCGGCGTTGTTGCTTGAATCAATGGTATCAGGACGAGGACGACGCTCGGCGATGACTTGCCTTACTCTACCCTGCAGACGAGTCTTGCCTTTAGGAGTCGCCCCGAAGTTCCCCTGTTATGGTATACGGTCAGTATCGGACATGAAACCAAGGAACTGAGTATGGGGAACGACATGTGGAACAGGCAAGAAACAAGGAAGGAACTTACCTCGTCGTCAAGTCCGTGCCCGTTCATAACTGCATCGTGAAACATGCGTAGGCCATCATCACCATTAGCCATGATGGAAGGCGAATGGGGCTCCCCCACACCGTCGGGGGGTGAGAAGACAGCGTATTCATGGTACGAAACCCGGGATTCCCCCTCGGTGAGCAGGATCCCCTTGGTCAGCTCCCGAAGGTCGAAGTGGAACAAGTCCAAGTCATGTAGCCTGGGCTGGCGGCGTCGTCCTTGAGCCGACCCTAAATCGGCACCCGGCACGAGGCTTCCTCTACGGGTGCCCGGCACAATCGGCGTTGCACTTCCCCGTCGCACGGGGTTGGGGCGGCGACCACCGCGGTTATTATGTGGTCCGGGACCGGTGGCGGCTTGAGACGCGGCCAGACTGAGAGTTGTGTCCAGCTCCTCTAAATTGTAGTCCATGCTTGCGCTTCCATGGCTAATTGGAACTATTGTTGTCGCAAGAAGAAGAGATTGCCCGCAAAATCAGACCAGAGCGAATACAGCACAGGAGACTGGTCACCAGGCCAAAAATGTAGGCAGGCTGCAGCTCGATCCATCGTAGCGGAGCCGCGAAGCCGACAGAAATTCATCGCCAAGGGCGCTGTGCCGCTGGCTCACAGCTGGGGCGACGGGGCTCCTCGGGGGCGGTGTCAGCAAGCGCGCTGGTGTGATTGCATACATTAGCAGCAGAATGGGTCCTTGTGGGTTACCCTAGCGCTGACGAGCTGGACGATCCGCTGCAAGCCACTTACCGACTATCTGGCTGCAAGGCTGAATTAAATACCCTGCTTAAAGGCCTCAAGCAAGCCATACTCGGGTACAGGGCAATCACCATTGAAGAGTATTATAGTGACAGGAAGCTGACCGCGGGCAACAGCATAGGCTATTTGGTGGCAGACAAAACAGACCAAATAATGTTCAGGAATGCATATGGCTTTTCCTTTATTGCTTTTATCTCTTTTTCTTTTAGTGCAACAACTCGCTACCCTGTCTAGTACTTCTAGTCCAGTGGAAGGGTTTCGTTTTCTGTGCTTAAAATCATCAGTCATGTATGACCGAGTCTCTAATATAATGGGACACGAATTGAAACCAATTCGACGATTGACGGCTAGAGCCACGTAGAAGCTATCCCGTCTGCGATGAGAATTTTGTTGTGAGTATCTCGATGCACCGCTTAAAGGGTTTTTCCCTTCATGAGGCTATCGCACTGGAAAACCCAGAAGGTCCTGGTCAACGATGAGAGTGAGCGGGTATAGAAGTCATTGTGCGAATCTAGTACATGTGGCCACCTTTGTCGATGCGAGACAAAGCAGCTCGACCTTACTCACTGCAAACAGACCCTAGAGTGACTTCTTGAGTACATGGTCGCTCTTTATGAAGATGGGGACTTTGACGTGAATGGGCAGATCTCGTCAATGCATTCTCCACTGCATGTGTGCCATATGTTTATGTAGGTCCATTTCAAGTTCACTGATGTATACGGAGGGTCAATAACGCCGGAAATGACATGGCTTCCAGAGCTGCAACAATCCAAGCCGAATTGCAAAAATACTTTGAGCGGGATCCGAGATTTATCATCGATAGCTTCGTTGGTGCCGGGCAACATGCGGCGACCTACCGTGTCGTATACAATGATGCAAGTACCGGTAGAGCTCAGAAATTCATCGTCAAGCGTGCGTTCGAGGGAGCAGAAAATACCGATCAATTGCTACAAGAAAAGAGAGTCTTAGATGTTAGCAAACCTGGGAAGTCCCTAGCCCAGATCACATTAGCTAATTGCCAACAGAGACTTGCCCAAAATGCCCATATCGTGAATCTCATAGACTTTCCGAATAACCCTCTACAAAGACCTTTGGATCCCACACCCGCAGATACACATGACGCATCAGGTGGCAGTGGAGACCCGATGCAGGGCGTGGAAGGCCCAGCTGCCGGTACTGGAGCTAGTGGTAGTTCTGGAGCTGGTGGTAGTTCTGGAGCTGGTGGTAGTTCTGGAGCTGGTGGTAGTTCTGGAGCTGGTGGTAGTTCTAGGGCTGCTAGTGGTTCTGGCAGCGCCAGCGATAACAGTGGTGGTGGTGATAACGGGGATGGGAATGGTGAAGGCAACGATGGTGGCGATAACATTGATAGTAGCAGCGATCAGGCCGACGCCGGGATGTGGGGACAAGTGATATGCATGGAGTGGATAGAAAACGGAACTCTCAGGAATTTCATCATGAAGGCAAGAAGACAGGATAAACCACTGCCCAATCGACTGCTATGGAGGTTCTTAGGCTGCTGTAAGTTCACATTTGCACCAATCCATCGTAAAAATGCTTAGTTTACCTCGATAGTGCTCCGAGCCACAACTGGTCTAGCCTGGCCGAACCAACGAACCGTATCAGGCTCCGTAAAGTTAGAAGTGATCGGATCACCAAGCCCTGCGTACGTACTCCATCGTTGCTTCTTTTCTTTGGGGTTGTTCTGCCACTGGAACTATGTTTTGAGAGTCAGGTGCTCCTGGAGTCTGCTTCAGAATCCATAGAGTTTGGTCCTTAAGTTGACTACTAACTCTGGTTTAATGCAGAGCGGGAAATGATGATGATGATGATGATGATGCGATCCCGTCTCTTCTACAACACAATGATCTTCACGATGGCAATAGTATGTCCTAGTTACGAAGCAACTACCACCTGAACTAACCGAGAGCAGTTATGCTTGGTCCCGAACTCCCAGATGAAGAGCATCAAATCACGCCCATCTTGAAATGGATTGACTTTGGGTTAGCAGTGGAGATGACAGGGTAAGAGATTTGAGAAAGGATGTCGATGCTCGCCGACTCGCTGATATTCTAAAGTGGTGCCTGGGATCCTCAATACGGAGTCAAAGGAAATCTGCTAGATGTGGGACTCGTAAGTTTTCGAATCGAACATCACGAGCTAAGTATACTGAAAGTGTTACAGATTATGTGCGGACTGATCCTCCGAAGACAATGGGATGGCAGAACGGCAAGCGTGCCGAAGGCCATCTCAGTGCGAAATGATTTGCCCCAGTTGGAGACCGACGCCCCTCTATTCCCTTCCGCGAGAGGCGGCCCCGACCCGTGTCCTGGCAACCTAGACAATGATCTCAGGAGGGTCGTAGGTTGGATTATGGCAACAAACGTCAGTAGGAGACCTCAGCTAGAGGACATTCTCGACAATGTTTTAAATGCCATCCGAGAAAGGACTGAGGATTGGTCTTTCTATAAAGACATGCCTGAAGAGAAGGATGATTACATAAAAGCTCTTTGGCGACGAATTGTACTTGAGCCAGATGTGCTGCCTCCCCCTCCTGCGGGAGCCATTGAAGTTATCGACCTGTTAAGTTAGATCACAAGTACTGTGGACATACATGTTTTGATACCCCATTTTTACCTTATACTCTGTATATTCAATCTCTTAATACGGGTAACATAGACCTTTTATGGTACAAGCTGATGGCACTCTCGCCTCCGCGAGTAGCAGTGGTGTGTTTGTATGTCAACGCGAGAAGGGGCAACAAGCAGTCTACAAACCTCACACTCTGCCACAACACGACTTATTTGGCGGCCTACGGAGGTGAGCTATCACGACAATTTTTTTTTGTTGATCTGTAAGTCTCATATAATCTAATATAACTGGCGTCAAGCCAGTGTACGAATATCTATCTCAAAGCTCAAAGTCTTAAACCAACCCTACACCAAAGCCTTTCACAGGAGTCATCTTAGGACTACCTAGTTCGTAGGTTTCTTCTTCGGGGGCGAATCGAGAATAACCGTGTCCATGGAGTCGTTCGAGGCGTCCCCGTCGCTATCAGTTTCTGCCTGCTCACCGTTCTTAGAAACACAGCCTGCACTAGCACTACTCTCAGTGTCAGGCTTAACGAGGGTAGACGGGTGCTTTGTAACATCATCGCCATCGCTATCGTTGTCTCTGTCGTCGGAAACGACAAAGACATCATCTGAAGTGCCTTCAACAGGTGCCACGCTAGGTCGTACGACGGGAGAAACTAGATCACGCATGTTGACCCGTTTTGCGGTGCCTACGACCACCTTCTCGCCATCCTTCGGCGTCGCGATCGATTTACCATCTGGCCCTGTACCAGACTGCTTACTACTGGTCGTCAAGTACGGGCCGAGGTGATCCAAGTTGGGCAGGGTCACGGTCGAAGCAGAGCCGCCGTAAACACTTTCTTGGCTATCGTAGACCTGGTCCGACCTCCCGTTCCCACCTGTGGCATAACGAGGCTGATTGGCTCGTACAGGACTGGTCCGTTTCCCCTTAAAACTCTGCAACCACTCCAAATCTCTCTTCAGCTGGTCAAAGGCGTCGAGAAAGTTTTCATCCGTGATAGGCTCCCACGGCTCAACGACCCGACCGGTACGCCGCAGTTTACTAACCCAATGGGGCCGTTTATTTAGTGGTACAGGGTTGTCCCCGAGTCCATGGGCCATTTCGGTACGAGATGGTTGCTCGACAACGGACTTGACGTTGCTATCCGACAGGGCACCACTGCCATCCGACAGGGCACCACTGCCATCCGAAAGGGCGCCACTGCCATCCGAAAGGGCGCCACTGCCATCAGAAAGGGCGCCACGGCCACCAGAAAGGGCGCCACGGCCATCCGAAATGGCGTCACGGCCACTTTCTACATCGTCTTCCCGAGCATGGCAGCAGGAGAAAAACCAGCAGCAGAAATCCATCATGCTTGGCAGTCAAGTAGGTCCGAGAGTAAGAGTAAGATGGCAGTTTCTGATAGTGATGCTGTGAATCAAAATACTTACACAGTAAGTCAGTTTTGGTGTCGTGATTGAGTGCGATCTGACTGAATAATACATAGATGGATCATTTAGGCCATCTTATATGCACATTTTTGCTTGTTGTTTGTGCCTCATTGTTACCTGCGGGGACAATACTTCTTGTTCAAAAACTGCTTCATTGTCAAAACAATTTATTGTGCTACAAAGCTTTGTCGGCATCTAGAAGACAGCCGTCAGACGTCGTGAACCATGATCCTATGAAATAACTTCTGCTCAAGAACCTGACTCCTGTCGTTCACACGAACAGTAGTTGGTCCTGGCTGTTGTTTGGAAGCCAGATGGTGAAGACGAACGGACCTGCGGTAGGCATCTTACCATGTCATTTGTCATGTTTTCATTCGTGAGGTCGGGAACAAACCTTCCGGATCGGGGTTGTATCTAGACATGAGAACAAAATCAGGGGTTACCAAGCATGCCAGCGGCCTCCCAATGCCACCCAGAGATAGCTGACAACCATGTAGGCTTCCTTATACTCGTCACGTAATTTCTTTCCGGGGCAAAGAGGCTGATACAGATTCGTCCAACGTAGTTCGCGACTTGAGATAAAATTAAGGTTAAGGGTATAAGGTTCGAGACTTATGTCAGAAGTGCCAGGGGGTGGCGTATTACCGTTAAATGCGTGGCGCGTTCTGGTTGACGTCGATCACAAGGCACCACAGAGGCTGACACAGTCTCTCTTTAGCTCACTGATGTTTGCTCGCCGTCCAGACCGCTGTCAGTGGCGCGTGGGGATAGACATTTTTGAACAAGGAGATGAGCAATCCCTGCCAAATGATCGAATAGGCGGGTTTCCCCTCGAATTTGTATTGGCCACAAGATGAGAGAGTCCACCTCTCTCCGATCTCTGGGTCCAGACCCTAGAATCTTTACAGACTCATCCCTGCGCTGCTCGCTGCTAGTGGCGATTGTGCAGAATGTACGCCAAGCGGGACCCCTTTCGGATCGTAGCCTTGTCCAGCTGAGGGTGACAGATTCCACATTTGGACTGCCCATTCGTTGATGCAGCGACCTGGTTGGCCGCGCTTGTTTGAATTCCAGCGCCCAGATGATTAGCGCGGTGTACTTTAGTCTAGAAGGGCCTGCGGACGTAGCTGTCAGGAAACGCTACAGCCACGCTATACATGACACTATTCCCAAAGACTGACTAAGGTGCGGCTGAGATTCAGATAGTCATGCTCGATTTGGCAACGGGGGCCGCGACGACCATGTGTTAATTAACTTCAAGACATGGCTCTGCTGGCCAACTCTTTTTCGGATGAGTTGATGCCCGGAAGGTCGCGGCGCGCTTAAATAATAAGTAACATTAACTTTATTTAAAAACGTTAGATTTATTAAGGGTTTTAAATATTTATAATTAAATTATATAAAACTAATTAATAATTAGCTTTATTTTTAAATAAAGCTTTTTTTAATATTATAGGAAATTTAAAGAATTTTTATTTTTATATTATATATTTTACTTTTATAAATTTTATTATTATTTTATAATTATATATATCATTATTTTATTTAACGTTTTAATTATTATAATATAAATAACAAATATTTACTAGTTTATAAATATCTTGTTAATTTTATTTAAGTTTAATTACGCCGCCGGTAGTTTGATAAGATTAATACCACCTGTTATATAATTGAAACCACTTGCTGTAGAAGCGCGCCGGGAAGGCCGGCTCTGGACCTGAGATCTGGACCATTTGGTATCAAACTTCGGCTTGTCTCTCTGCTCATCCAAATCTGTGGGTGAGCTGTGTTGTAGGGTGGTGCCTTTTGCATATATAGAGCGCTCTCATCTCCGTTTGACTCAAAATGTCCTTCTCGCTATTCCACGAATACACAGTCGTTTCGCGTTGCCTTGTCTACGACGGTCTCTTTGAAGTCTTTGTTTATACCCATCTCCCCCGTCCATTCCACCCAGCACCTATTTAAGATGGGTTTGCTCCAGAGCCTGGTGAGCCTCACGGCTCTACTCTCCACGGCCGGCGCCGTAGTGCCGGCCATCTCTGGATACACGGTGACATGGTCCGACGACTTCACCGGCGGTACCAACGCGCCACCCAGCTCCTCGAACTGGATCACCGACACGGGCACGTCGTACCCAGGTGGGCCGGCCAACTGGGGCACGGGCGAGGTACAAACGTACACCAGCAGTGTTGCCAATTTACGACAAACCGGCAGGGGGTTTCTCGAGATCGTCGCTCTGAAGAGCTCTGCGGGCCAGTGGACATCGGGGCGAATTGAGACGCAGCGCAAAGACTTCATGGCCAAGGCCGGCGGCGCAATGCGTATCCAGGCCAGGTTGGCTCTTCCAAGTGTCAAGCAGCCTGCAGGCTATTGGCCAGCTTTCTGGGCTCTGGGAGCTGCTTATCGGGGCAATTATACAAATTGGCCCTTCGTTGGCGAGTTTGACATCATGGAGAGTGTCAACGGAGTCAACAAGGCATAGTAAGACCCACCAATACATACCCCGTGGCAAACCACCATCACTAACACTTCTCGTCAACAGCGCCACACTGCATTGCGATACCAATCCCGGCGGCGCCTGCAACGAGCCCAACGGCCTCGGCAGCAACCTTGCTTGTAGCGGCACGGCTTGCCAGGGGAACTTCCACATCTACACTCTCGAAGTCGACCGCACCAGCTCCACAGAGGCCGTGCGGTGGTACCTGGACGGCACGCAGTTCTGGCAGGTCACGCAGTCCCAGGTCCCGTCGAGCGTATGGAACCAGGTTGTGCACAACCCAGTCTTCATTCTATTGGACCTTGCCATGGGTGGTTCGTTCCCAACCGGCGTTTACGGTGCCTCGACACCGCTATCCACAACGACGTCGGGTGGTGTCTTCACCGTAGACTATGTTGCTGTCTATAACAAATAGGTGTGATGAGATAGATGAGGGCGGGTTAGTGGATAATTATGCATAGCGCCAGAGATACCCGTTCATATAGAAAGACGATAATGAAAAGCGATTGATTCCATCATCGTCCTTGCATGTATGTAAGGGAGTGCCAAGTCTCACAACTTTGGTGACCTGTCTCTGAAACCGAGTTCTACTAAACACGACAAGGAGTTTTCCAACCACAATCATTTTTGTCGCACTTGGGGGTAAGGCGGCTCACTCCTATTCTCTGTGAGTACAGCTTCTTCGCCCTTTGGATGCAAGTCAGCGAACATTTTCTTCCGATAGGACAAGTTCACGTGACGATATGCCGAGTAGACGGCTATAAATAGGACCAGCCTATGTGCCGTGCTCGCCTGGCCAAATATTGATTCTCGACGCCGAATCCCAGGCTCCCAGGTTGAACTTTGCAGCTGTCA
Organism: Seiridium unicorne; assembly: GCA_039778275.1. Taxonomy (NCBI): domain Eukaryota; kingdom Fungi; phylum Ascomycota; class Sordariomycetes; order Amphisphaeriales; family Sporocadaceae; genus Seiridium; species Seiridium unicorne. Next base: position 359,189 of record JARVKF010000168.1, read on the forward strand.
GCACGGCAGCATGCAGCAATCGGCTCGCGCAAGCGTATCGAAATAAATAGGTTGTGTGTCAGCACGATCCCGCGCGATTCCACACTCGTGCTACCCAAACGCCGCCGGGCTGTGTATCTTCTGGTCGGCTCGCTGGAAGAATGCTGTCCAGCCCGACTGAAACAGAAAGCTCGATTCGAAGCGGCCTCTTTTGGTGTGCAGATCCAATAAGTTGTCAACTGCCGCCCCTGGCGCGCATCAGACACCCTTCGTACGAGCTACCCGGTGGCATTGCTCCGACTGCCGGGAAAATGACGGCTGAAAGATCTGCTCTAGGATCGCGGCGACGGGGCGCCTTAGGCCTAGCTGGGCGATCTGGGAAACACGGGATCTTGAGACGAGATTGACAGTCGCAATCCGAACCCGATCCAATCACGCGGAAGTGGATTTCCTGCCGTTCTCTTCCAACACTTGAACGAAGTGAATGGACGGGAAGAGTTGCAATTGGTGGACTTCCCAGGACAAGAACCAAGGGCCGGGAAGATCGGGGGCCACGAGGCAAGTTCCCAACCCGGGGAAGGAAACAGGCCACACCCCCGCAATGCTATTGCAAACTTTAACAAGTGTTTGACACAGATTAGCCGCTGTTTGACTTGATTCACGGAAACTGTTTTCCTCAAGCCAAAGGAGGGCGCTAATGAGTTCAGATTTCATGCACTTGACGTCATAACATAGGAGATGATAGCGTGGTTGATTCCAATCTTTATTCGTGACTCTTCTGCGCAACTGAAACCCCAATGGGGTTCTATGGTCGATCGAGTGATTCCGCTACCCACGCACGCCAGACTCTAAAGCCACAAGCGTACGCTTCGAACGATTGACAGTCTAAAACTATAGACGGAGAAAGCCATAAATCTTGCTCAATACATACTACAAACAACGGTAGTCTTCCAATATCGAATGAGACATAGTGAAGGTGGCCCGTCGAGGTAGATGTCCAGCTTAGATATTGTCAATCCAGTAATAAAAGCCTCTCCCAAAACGCCTTTCTCTGATGCGAACCTGTTTTCGTATCCCATCCAGCTGGTATCCGTATATTTGACATTAAGATGATGTCGTTCAATCCGGTCGTGCGTGACGATACGTTGTGCAACCATTCCGGAATGTCGTCCAATTATGTACAAGAAATATCTTTAGAGATGATATCCCCAAAAGTCGGGTTATGTCGCTTTTGGCTGACCAGACTCATTTGTCGTTTAGATCCAGACAGGCTGTACCTTGGCTGGTTCCGGCGCGAAAAAGGTTGCGAACAAACTTTGAACTTCCGTCAGGTAGTCCTCTGCCCGTAATCTGCAGAGGCCTTTCCGGACAAGATCCTGCTCCTCTTCGTCGACCACGTGCAACTTGTCCTTGATACCGAATTCCTCAGCTATCTCAGACACCTGCGCGAGCTCCTTGCCGAATGGATGAGTTGATGGCATATCGGCCCTCCTCTGGGATAGTTGACGGGAAGGCGCAGGCGCTGTCACCATCGGCTCTGCAGGTATAGCGGGAATCTCAGGAACCTCGGGGATCTGCGCCTTGCTGCGGGAGAAGGACATGGACGAGACCGAAGTCGCTGTTGTCGAAGTGGAAGAGGAGCGCGAGAGAGAATAGCTGGCCTTGGATGAAATCGAGCTTCCAGACTGGCTCGATTGCCGTAATGAATGCTGGCGGGCTAGATTGTCCAAGGACGCCTTCTTGGTGTGCGAAGGGGCTCGCTGAGGGATCTTGGGGGGCTGAGACTTTACGACAGGTAACTGCTGGCCCGGGGCAGTGAAGTAACACGACAAGTGGTTTGGCTCTGTTGAGATGGACTTATCATCTGCCGATGGGATATCTGGACTGGTTGGTGGAGATGAAGCGCTAGTCTGATTTCCATCGGATTCATCATCGGATGCCTTTGACGAAGTGGTCGACGATGGAGTCTTTGGGTGCAGATCTGGTGCATTGTATGCTAGCATATTAGTCGTGTGCGTCAGCTCTGTAGGTGCGGATATCTTGTTGCGGATTGATCCAGTATATCCATGGCGTTTAGCAGTCGTGTTGCTGCGTTGGGGTGTATTCGACTCCTTCAAATCAAACGACGGCTTTGCGCGCCTAGTGGTGAAGGCGCGTGCAAGAGACATATTGGCAACTTCTTGCGACTGCAAAGTACAAGGAAGGCTCTGGGAGTGTGGAGATCCTAGCGGGCTCCGAGGATGTTATAACAAGCGGACCGGGGTAGTACCGTCCTAAATCTGGCACGGAGTGTACTTGAACCACCTGAGATGCAAGTCTGACCGAGGTCTGAACTGCAAGTGACAAGTAGGAACAGGCTGCGACACACCAACTGCGGTTTGTGCCAATAGCCGGGCGGTATGACGCTCCCGTTAAACCCCAGAGGCCAAGTGCGTCAAAGTCACCGACAGCAGGTCCACTCTTGTGTTGCTCTGAAAACGCTTGCAGAGGTTACCGCCGTGCTGCAAGGTGTAAGTTGCGTAGCACAAGGTGACCCTTGATGCGGAAGGAGGATTGGTCCGACTGGCGTTTGCCAAGGCGGGGCCCCTCAGCTTTTAGAAGCTGCACGTGGGATGAGCAAAGGCTTGCTTGCTAGTGTCGTCAAGCAGCTGACGTCGAAGGATTGCGGTGAGCTCTTGCGAAATCCTGCGATGCAGAGGTTTGCAGCTGAGGAATACTCGCCAGGTATTTGGGTTTGGTGTGGCTGCGCTCAGTTCTAGAGTCGCAGACTGGTGTTACTTGCTCGGTTTTCCGAGAAGATGTAAGCAATGGTCCCGGTAAACCGCTGTTTTGGGGGTATTTTCAGCGTCCAGGCGGGGAAAAGGGCGTCCAGGATCTGTTTGTGCGGATGCTGAAGCGGAAGAAATGAATAGAAAGCGTGTGTGGCCTTCACGTTGAATGAGAGAGATGCGACTCAGATGATGTCTCTGGTCCCGAGACGCTGTTTGTGATACCGGTCCTCTCAAAGGCCGGTGAATCACAAGCTGATCGAGTGAATGACTGTGGTTCTGGAAACCTCCTTATCAAAAGTCTGCCGAAGGAGTGTTGTGTGGTGGTGGGGTTTGATAGCAGGTGATCAAGTATCGACCTATGTCCAAACATGCAGCTGATCGGGTCTCCTGAGCGTATTCGGTGGGTGCTATGTGCCAGACAGAAACAGGAAACAACCGGGTTTCCTGGGGGCGGTGCCGAAGTAAAGGTCGTGGGTAAAAAGGAAGGACTGCTCTGAAATCGAAGCCTGCGATGGGTGACCGAAGACTTGCGGATCTCTAGAGACTGGAAAAGAAGAGTAAAATTCCCGACCGAAGGGTTGAGTTGGGCGAGTCTCGAGAGTCGCCCACGCGTACAGACGGGGGAAGAACGATAATAAAGGACCCAGACTTCTGGGGAGGGTTGACCCACGATTGATTGCAGGGGAGGGAGAGCAGACTGCAAGGTTGAGCACAGCATTCGCAGCCGACTTGGGCTAGGGGAGAAAAAAGGCAATCAACAGGGTAGGCGCTTGGGAAAGTTTCTGGTACCTGAGCGCTGCCTCACCACTCCTTGGGGAGAGTGCGCGATCCCATTCGGCGCAATGTATGTGCTACCCAGCAGCCCAATATCGGGAGCTTGACTCGATATCCAGGGGCATGGAGCGGAGAGAAAAAAAGCCTACGATGCTAGTCAAAGCCAAGTGGTGCAGTGCACGCCGCTTCGAGCAAAGATGTCCACTAAATTAGCACCAGGGGACGACGCGCCAGCAGGGAGCATCACCCCTGCTCGTCTTGTATAAACCAGCCGCTTGGTCGATTGAGGCTAGAGCGCGCGACAACGATGGACCAGACCAACAGCAGACTTGGACTGCTCGAACGGCACCCGCAGCCAGCGCGGCGTGGCACTCACCGTTGGACCGAATCAGAGCCTCTGCTCTTCAAGGTCTGGCAAGTTCATCGAATCAGCGCCCTTCTTCCCCCCGTCCATAGCAGAAGGGAATCAGGGATCCGACCAGGACCACGTTGTCAGCCCACCAATGCAGGTACAGCAAGCAATTCACAGGTTTTTTCTCCTTCCTTCCAATCCTCTACCAGGACGGTACCGATCATCGCTGTCATCCAGCCAATCCTGTAGGTACCACTCACGAGCCAGAGTCGTTGTCGCACTCGATGATACATTCGACGTGGTCATCCTCACGTCAGAACACGTCCTGACTGGCCCTCCTGCGTCCAGAAAACGGGGATGACTTGCGTACGCCCGAGGCTTGTTGAGAGACAAAACGCACAATTCCACCGAGCATTCCCACTGCCGAGCGGCGCCTGTTCCCGATCAAGGCGCCGTCGCTGATAACTGGAGCCCCACTCCACCACCCTTTGGGCGAGAAGCAAGGGCAGCGCTGAAAACTGCCAAAAGAACGCATCCGTTGGCTTTGACTATTGACAGAATTCTCCCGCCTTGCATGCTGCCCACCCTGCCATGGACGAATCACGCCCGTTTGCACCACTCCTTGAGAGGAACACGCACCCTCCAAATCGGTGCGTTTGAAACGGGGCGAACGACTAGGCGGCATGGCTTGGTGTCCCGATGTCATATCATTGGCCGCATGTTCCAGACCACCCTTTTGACCCTGGCGTTCGCCATCGTTTCAGGAAACCATGGCAAAAGCAAAGACCGCCCACTGGTCACTGCCACCAGCCCATTCTGGACTGATTCGTCCTCCATGATCGCCCGGCAGGTCGAGCCGCAGCGGCCCATGATCTACGAGTTCGTCTCTTTATCGCGCGGGAAAGCAGAAAAAAACGTCACATGCGGGTGATGTGATGGCTCCGCCTCTACGATATGATGAACCACGGCCAATGAATAGGATATCTTCATTGCTCAATACTGATGCGCTGTAGTATACGTACGATGGCTCTTCGACTTGTGGTAAGTAGCAAACGGGGGACACAGCCACCACCTTCATGGCCGTTTTAGACGAGTAATTTTAGCCAGTCGAAACATGATCCAAGCTCACGTATCACCGGTATATTTCAGTGACGCTCTCAACTTATTCTACGAGTACCACTTTCTACCCTACAGATGCACTGGCTCTTGTTCAAAATGCTCAGAGAGCCTCATCACGAAAGTGGCTGATGCCTCCCCCCAACCTAACTAGCTAGCTTGCTCCCCCCGCAAAGCCATGTTTCGCCTATATTTCCCTTTCATTTCTGGTGCCAGGGATGGTTGCTATTCTTGACGTCTTCGCATGAAGGACTACGTTTACGCAAAACCGCAACTGAATCATTAATCCACAATTGGTCTGACGACTTGCAGATCTTGCAATAAGTAAAGTCTGCCTTTCTTTTAAGCTTCATGCGATTTGCCTCATCTTAATCCCAGCTTTTGTTGAGTCTGTCACATCATGCAGGTACCGACTTCAGATGAGAATCAGATAAGGTTCTCAGGTCTTGATTTTCCGTGCATGGAAGATCAAACGAAAGCTTTCAGCAATCTCCCCACATCGCGTTTTGAGTTTTCAGCACAACGGTCACTGACATCACATGGCATTTCATGATTCGGATTTTTTTGTAAACATCACCATTTTTGTCCGGACTTGATCAATTACACCCTCTCTGCAATTACCGGATGCTGTATCAGATCGAGACCCGCCCTGCCAATGCGTGCATCACTCCAGAATGGTATCAAACTCAGAATGAGCCTCAAATTTAGTCCTCATCCATGGAGTCTCCATCATTTTCCTCCTCGCCTTCGCCCTCTTCGGAATCAGAATCAGTGTCATCTTCCACCACGCCCACTAGCCTATCCTCAACAACTGCGGCAGCGTCGCCAGGAATCTTGTGCGCGAAAGCCTTGCGTACTGAGGCGTTGGTGCTAGTGTCCCAAACGTGCATGGTGCCTTTACTTCCTGCTACTGCAAGTCGGAAAGCTACTTCGGCATCCGGCGCAAAGGTTGTTGAGAAGACCTTTCCAACGTCAAGGTTGCGAGTCACCACTACGGCGGGTCCATTAGGCTGGATATTCCATAGCTTAACCGTTTTATCCGTCGATCCCGTGACCATATACCCGGGGATATGGCTGTTGATATCGAATGATGAGAGAGACTCATCGTGAGCCTGCAGCGTCCAGACTGGTTTGCTTGCCGCTGGACTCGAGGGGATATTGCGGATATCGTGATAATGAATAATACCGTTCTCGGTCGACACGTAGAAGAAGTTGGGGTCATGAGGATCCCACCTTACATTTTCAACGTCACTCTCGACTCCCCATCGCGGCATCTTGGCATCAGGTGCACGCATGTCGGCCGCCACGACAGTTCGATCGTAGCTACCACTCAAGAGGACTGTGGATTCCACCGAGTGCCATGCCAATGAGCAAACCTTGTCTGTGTGGTAACTGTATGACTTGGCGCACTTTGCCGTGTTCAGGTCCCAGAGTTTCACCGTCTTGTCAGCCGACGCCGACGCGAGGAGGTTGCGGTGTTTCCGGTTGGCTGCCAGCGACAGAACGGCGTCAACATGGTATTCGTCGTTTGCCTTCTTCGACTTCTTCTTTTTCTTTTTCTTCTTCTCCGCGTCTGGGTTGCCGCCTTGGCCAAGGATAGCATTGGGATACATGCAATCCACCGTGTCAAGATCCCACACCTCAATATCGGGATCCATGGTGCCTATTGCTACGAAGTTTGCCGTCGAATCTGGCGCGACACCTTTTTTTGAAACAGGTAGGTCCAACCACTCAATGCAGAGAGGGATCGCAGGTAGCATGATGTCGTGGTGGACATACATGTTGTCTGCCTCGTCTTCATACACATACACTTCGAGATGTGCCAGCTCATCTTCGACTTTGGCAGCTAATAGGAGGTTATCCGTGGCTAAGATCTGAAGCTCTTCACGGTCCTCGTCCTCGTCGTCTTGCCCTTCGGGTATTGTGATGTAGGGGTCGTCTTTATTCGATTCGTAGTAGGCGAGGGACTTGACGTTCCCAAACATGTCCATCTTTTGGCCCTCCGGTTGTCCCTCCTCATCATCGTCGTAGTGTTCCAAATCGTATTCTTTCAAATCGTCGTCGTCAATATCAATGCTGCGCCAACTAGTCAATACATGTCATGCGGTTGCGGCTAAGCAGTCAACGTACGCTTCTGAGTCTTTCTTTTGCGTCTTCGTCTCCCCCATAGATGTACCTCCATTTGCACCATTTTCTGTAAGCTTGGCGCCGCTATCCTGCTCCTCCTGCGCCTCTTCCAAATCGTCATTGGCATCGTCCAGCTGCAGCTTCGCAAGCTCGGCTATCCGCTCAAACTCTTCGTCGTCGAAGGCGTACTTGGTTGGGAAAGGTGCCGCAAATCCACGCGGCACCCATGCTGACGATGTAATCATAGACGACATTGCGGCCTTCGTTGCGCAGTGTGGTATTAGTAGGATGCAAATGGGTAGATTTTGCTACCCTCAATGAACCGCCACGCAAAAGTCCCCCGCGATAGCCCAAAATTTTGGGCGAGTTTAAGAAATAATTTTAGCGGGGCACAGAGCTTATCTTATCACCCCGAAAGCTAAGCTGCGATGCTGACGTCCCAAAACTTTCCCTTGGACTGACTGACAGGCCTGCCATAGAAGCGCTCAACCTCAATCCAACCTCCGTTTTCTCGAGCTCGCACAACGCGCTATCACCATGGATCGCGGCGGCGGAAACTTCAGCCCCAAAAGACGGAAGCTGGACTTCAACCCTCTGCGATCTGACGATCGATATGCTTCACTACCCAATAGACCGTCGCGACTTGCAGCGAGCAAGACCGCATCGCGCGTCTCTACCCCCCGGCAACAAGAGTTCGACACGCCCGAACCACTTGTCCCGGCGGAAGACCAGGCAGCGCTGGACCGGGACTGGTATCTGGGTGATGAGAACGGGCACACATTTGGCGACGAAACGCATGATCCGTTCGCCTCCTATGACACATCGTGGGTTGAGCAACGGCAGCGGGAGCAGGACATGGTGGAGAAGAAGTCGGGACAAAAGCATTTGAACGCACGGCAATTGCAAAGGCAGAAGGACAACGATGCCTGGGAGACAAACCGTATGTTGACGTCTGGTGTTGCCCAGCGGCGGTTCGGAGACGATTTCGAGGACGACGATGAGGGGACAAGAGTGCATCTGCTGGTTCATGACCTCAAGCCTCCATTTCTGGATGGGAGGACAGTGTTCACGAAACAGTTAGAGCCTGTACCTGCTGTTAGGGATTACCAGAGCGATATGGCCGTTATCAGTCGGAAGGGGAGTCGTGTCGTCAAGGAACGGAGGCAGCAAAGGGAACGGCAGCGGCAGGCGCAAGAGGCTACGAAGATGGCTGGTACCAACTTAGGCAACATTATGGGCGTGAAGGAGGACGAAGGAGACAGTGCGCTACCGATCGCTGCCGAGGATGAAGCAGCCAAGACCGGCGGCAACAAGTTCAGCGAGCACATGAAGAAGAACGAAGGCGCTTCCGATTTCAGTCAGAGCAAAACATTAAGAGAACAGCGAGAGTTTCTGCCCGCATTTGCTGTTAGGGAAGATCTCATGAGAGTCATTCGGGACAACCAAGTCACTATTGTTGTTGGAGAAACTGGTTCGGGAAAAACGACGCAGCTGACGCAATTTCTCTACGAAGATGGGTATGGGAATCGCGGCATGATCGGCTGCACACAGCCAAGGAGAGTTGCTGCCATGAGTGTAGCCAAGCGTGTCGCGGAAGAAATGGAGGTGAAGCTTGGAAGCACTGTGGGTTATGCAATTCGATTTGAGGACTGCACGAGCAGTGAGACTGTTATCAAGTACATGACTGATGGTGTTTTGCTGAGAGAATCGCTGAACGAGCAGGATCTTGATCGTTACTCTTGCGTCATCATGGATGAAGCACACGAAAGAGCTCTGAATACTGACGTGCTGATGGGATTATTCAAAAAGATCCTGCAAAGACGGACGGACCTGAAACTGATCGTTACCTCGGCTACCATGAACTCGAAGAGGTTTTCAGAGTTCTTCGGGGGCGCACCAGAGTTCTTTATTCCGGGGCGTACCTTTCCCGTAGACGTCATGTTCCATGGGTCTGCAGTTGAGGACTATGTGGACGCAGCAGTCCAGCAAGCACTCAGGATACATGTATCCATGGGTGCAGGCGATATTCTGATCTTCATGACTGGTCAGGAGGATATCGAATGCACATGCGAACTTCTCAGGGAGCGGTTGGATGCGTTGAACGATCCCCCAAAGCTGAGCATTTTACCCATTTACAGTCAAATGCCGGCTGACCTGCAAGCAAAGATTTTTGACCGAGCAGCGCCAGGGGTCAGGAAATGCATCGTTGCCACCAATATTGCCGAGACGAGTCTGACAGTTGATGGTATCATGTATGTGGTGGATGCCGGATTCTCCAAACTCAAAGTCTACAATCCACGGATGGGCATGGATACCTTACAAATCACGCCCATCTCACAGGCAAACGCTGGTCAACGTGCTGGACGTGCCGGCCGAACGGGTCCCGGGAAAGCGTTCAGATTGTTCACTGAGAAGGCATTCAAGGATGAATTGTACACTGCAACAATCCCTGAAATTCAAAGAACCAACCTAAGCAATACAGTATTGCTTATCAAGTCCCTCGGTGTCCGGGATCTACTTGACTTTCACTTTATGGATCCACCACCGCAAGACGTGATTTCCACGTCGCTTTTCGATCTATGGGCTTTGGGTGCTCTGGACAATATTGGAGAACTTACCGGCCTGGGTGCTAAGATGAATGCTTTCCCAATGGATCCACCATTGGCTAAGCTGCTAATTATGTCTGAGGAGTATGGCTGCAGCGAAGAGATGGTAACTATCGTCTCCATGCTCTCCGTTCCCAACGTATTCTTCCGACCAAAGGAACGCCAGGAAGAATCCGACGCCGCCCGCGAAAAGTTCTTCGTCCCCGAATCTGACCATTTGACCTACCTACATGTTTACTCACAATGGAAATCCAACGGCTATTCGGATGGCTGGTGCACACGCCACTTCCTACATCCAAAGTCACTCCGCCGCGCCAAGGAGATTCGCGATCAACTTTCCGACATCATGAAGATGCAGAAGATGGAAATGATCTCCTGCGGTACCGATTGGGATGTGATTCGGAAGTGCATCTGCTCCGGCTATTACCATCAGGCCGCAAAAGTGAAGGGCATCGGCGAGTATATCAATCTCAGGACATCTGTGACGGTTCAACTGCATCCGACGTCTGCACTTTATGGCCTGGGTTTCCTTCCTGACTACGTCGTGTACCATGAACTTATCCTTACCAGCAAGGAGTATATGTCCACAGTCACGTCGGTAGACCCTCACTGGCTCGCAGAATTGGGCGGTGTCTTTTACTCGGTGAAAGAAAAGGGCTATTCTGCGCGAGAAAAGCGTGTCACTGAGACAGAGTTCAATAGAAAGATGGAGATCGAGGCCCAGATGGCGGTCGACAAGCAGAAGGAAGAGGACCGCTTGCGCGCCGAAGAGCAAAGCTTAACGAAAAAGGTTACCAATGGCACCAAGGAGGGAAAGAAGGTCGTCACGAGTGGTGTTGTCAAGAAGCCGGTCGTAAAAAGGAAGGCGAGAGGCTTTTAGGAGATGTAACTCCTGTTTTTGGAATAGAAAGGGGAAGACATATTCTCCGTACAAAAATATCAAAGATACAGACTCCATGATAGAATCACCCAATATTCGACGATGGCTAGGCTCCCAATGCCGCAATTTAAACAACCAAGTACTTTCCAAGCCTGTGTGATAATCAAGCCAACGAGACTATTTACAGCGCAATTCCAATACACATGGAGGAGTCACCACAATGTGGCTTTTGTCGGTTAGAGTTGATCTTTACTAATTCACTGGTGCCTTTGCTATAGTTATAGGATGAATTTAAATGTCCCATCGCCAAAAGAGGTTGCGTTTTAGGCTGTTTAAAGAGCACATAAATACTCGTTTCGTAATTTAGTCGCCAATGGACCCACCACAGAGTTCCAGCCAGGGGATTACAAAGTTATCTGCTCATCTTATAAACCCTACAAACTTGGATAAGTAAAATTGTTTAATTTGTCGACTCTTTTCTTTCTTCCAAAGGTGAATTAGTATTATATTACCCAGGCTGCAAAACTAAGTACTCCAGACTCATGAGTTCAATTCAAGTGCTTCAGAAGCCCAAATAGTAGCTTCCAACGGCACAATTGTGTTCAAAGCTCCATAAATATGTCGTGCCATCATGCAGCTGACCCCTGTGTCGTGATTCGACGTAGGTGTGCGGCTCATATGGCCGAAGTCTTACCAAGAAATACCTTAGTCAATTGCCGAAAATTAACCTAAACTGCAACCCAGTTCCAGTTTTTGTTGTCCGAGTCTCTCTACCTTATGTAAATAAGCCCCATTCTGCCATTGGCAGTCTCCGCTTCCCCGCATAGGAGGCTCCACACTATACTTCACGCTGTCGATCTCATACTGCACTCGGCCTATTACCCCAATGATAGATAGTCTTTGAGGGGAAAGTCAATTGACATACATGCCACTATCGTCGGGCTGATGCCGACCGAGTTGGGATGATGGCCAAGAAACGGGGTAAACGATGTAAGCCCGGTTGTTCAGTCACGAGTCGGCCGAGTCTGTGAACCAAGGCAGTTCAGGCGAGGGATAAATATGACGAGGCTTTACTTGATCGAGTCTTGATCTCACTCTGTACAACTTCTCAGCCTCCAACCTACCGGGTCAAGGTGATAAGATGAAGTCACTTGTGGGCGTAGTATGTGCTCTGCTCTTGCACGGTACCACCGTGTCTGGACAGGGCTACGCTTATACTAATGAATCGGAATTACCTTACTATGGCCTATCTCCTCCAGTCTACCCTTCACGTACGTAGACAAACTCCAAGGAAGTTCTCTGGAACTTGTACTGAATGGCCTATCTAGCTCAGAGCAATGGCACAAGCAGCTCCCGCTGGGCACTCGCCTATGCCCGCGCGAGATCAATCATCTCGCAAGCGACGCTAGAGGAGAAAGTGAATATCACCGGAGGATTCACAGGGCAGTGCGTTGGAAATTCCGGTTCGATCCCACGACTTGGTGTACCGTCGTTGTGTCTCTCGGATGCCCCAGATGGAATCCGAGGGAATGAGTTCACTTCGGCATTTCCTGCAGGCATTCATGTTGCAGCCACCTGGGACCGTAATCTTATGTACCAATATGGAAAGGCTCTAGGAGAAGAGTTCGAGGGTAAGGGAATCAACATCGCCCTCGGGCCAGTGGCCGGACCCTTGGGTCGAGTTGCCAGAGGTGGGCGAAATTGGGAAGGACTCTCCAACGACCCTTATCTTGCCGGTGCAGGAATGGGCAATATCGTTCGAGGAATCCAGGACGCGGGTGTCATGGCTAACCCGAAGCACTTTCTCCTAAATGAGCAGGAGTGGCGAAGGCGACCTGGCGATCTGGGCGAAGCCGTCAGTTCCAATATAGACGACAGGTCTCTCCACGAGCTATACTTATTTCCATTCATGGACGGACTTCGCGAAGGTGCTGTAAGTATCATGTGCTCATATCAACGAGTAAACAATTCATATTCTTGCCAAAACTCGAAGCTTCTCAATGGCATTCTCAAGACTGAGCTCGGCTTTGAGGGAGTCGTTATCAGTGATTGGGGTGGTCAATATTCCGGCGTTGCTTCTGCAAATGCTGGTCTTGACCTAGCAATGCCGGATTCCGTGCTCTGGGGTAAGCCACCATTAATCCCAGTTCTTTATCTAGCCCCAGACCAGAACAATAACTGATACTATCTGCGCAGGCCAAAACCTGACTAATGCTGTCAACAATGGCTCCGTCAGCGAGGATCGCGTTACTGACATGAGCACTCGAGTCTTGGCCAGTTGGTTTTATATCGGCCAAGACAACGGCTATCCCTCGCCGGCTGTTTACAGCAATCTTCAAAAACATGATCCTATCGACGTCCAAGATGATCACGCTTCCATCATTAAGAAGATAGGCTCCGCTGGTACTGTGCTCGTAAAGAACACAAACAATGCATTGCCGCTTCAGAAGCCGCGATTTCTCTATATCACTGGGTATGATGCCAACCATAAATCTTCACCATGGGCCAACCCATCACGGTACGGCGGAGGGTATGAAGTGAACTTTGGATGGGACACGTTCCAAGGGACTTTGATCACAGGTGGCGGATCCGGATCTAGTGCACCGCCATATGTGGTATCACCTTTCCAGGCAATTCAAGAACGGCTTACCAAGGATCGTGGTATCCTACGATGGGACTTTGAATCGATCAATCCGACCGCATACGTCAATGCCGATGCCTGCCTGGTCTTCATCAACGCATATGCCTCGGAGAGCTTTGATCGCACGACCTTGACCGATGCCTTCAGTGATCAGCTAGTTACCAATGTTGCGGCCAACTGCACAAACACAATTGTCGTCATACACTCGACCGGTATTCGGACAGTTGATGCTTGGATCGAAAACCCGAATATCACGGCTGTGTTGTATGCTGGGCTCCCTGGCCAGGAGAGCGGCCACAGCCTTGTCAGCGTGCTCTGGGGAGACGAGGCGCCAAGCGGGAAACTACCATTCACTGTGGCCAAGCAAGAGGAAGACTATGGCAGCATTTTGAACTCGACCGTTACCTTTGACGCTTTCCCACAGGACAACTTCACTGAAGGGCTGTATATCGACTATCGAGCCTTTGACAAGCAAGGCATCGAGCCTCGATTTGAGTTTGGTTTTGGATTGACGTACACTACCTTCGAGTATGGGAATTTGTCCGTCAGTCTCGCCAATGGGGCCAACACCCAAGCGCTGCCAGACCCCAGCATTCCGATCATTCAGGGCGGCCACCCCGATCTCTGGGCCGTGGTAGCGTCGGTCACCTGCACCATCACCAACACGGGTGGCACGGCCGCGTCCGAAGTTGCACAGCTCTATGTCGGCATTCCTGGGGATTTGGATACCCCTGTGCGCCAGCTGCGCGGCTTTCAGAGAGTTCCTGTCCGACCAGGTGAGACTCGAACGGTAAGCTTCTCACTGACTAGGAGAGACCTGAGCGTCTGGGATGTTATTGCTCAGCAATGGAGGCTTCAGGAGGGCTCGTACCAGATTAATGTTGGTGCAAGCAGCAGGGACCTCAGGCTCAATGGTACGCTAGATATATAGGACAAATAAACATTTAGTTAGGTATATACTTGTATGCCATAATTGTGAGGAAATCGTCATGACGTGTTCTATGTCAGTAATCTAGGCCCCAACTAGAGAAGTAGCTGCACTACCCACAACAGCCGGCCAAGCATTTTGCTTGATTAAGTGCAATGCACTGCAAGGAAATACTAGCAATTACGTAGTTCGGATTCGGAGGTGGCCCAATGTCATCAACAATGATCCAGCTTGAAGTCGCGTCGAGAATTGACTCGGTGCGCCGGTACCAGGCTTACTGCTTTCTACCCAGTTGTACGTTCCTAAATTCGACTCGACCACGCCTCGATTCCTCCGCGGCCTGCAAGTCAATCAAGTGGTATGCCGTCGGCTGTAAGGAAATCAAGGAGAAGGATTTTCAATACCATATGGCAGGACAGAAACGTTAGGAGGAAAAGTTCTATTGCGAACGATAACATAACCGTATAAGCAATGTAGTACTTGACAGAACATGCGCAATGGAAACGACTGCGATAGAGTTCGTCCATATGTAAATTGCGTTGGATTGTTAAATCTCTTTCGATAGATTCAGGATAATATCGAAGGATAATTAGCGGTAGCTTTGAGACAAGAAAATGGCTATCGGCATTTTCCTCGATGATTCCACGTAAGAGAAGCAGTTTTCTGGGTGCTCTTCCATGGTGTTCGGAGAAATTGATCTTACGAGGGTCCAGGGGACCTAGACGAGGTTGTGGTATCGCTCATGCGGGATCGACGTTCCTGTCGGAAGTCGGATGAATCGTCGAAGACTGTCAATGCTCATTGTCTCTACGACAAAGTATCTCCTCCTCGGAGAGTGAGTGGAGCACACTTCAAAATGAAGGCAGTGAACCTCGGACTGTGGATGTGACCGCAATCCGGGAATCAGGCGCCTGGATGCCACGGCACGATTGGGATGCGACCGAGTCCAATGGAACATGGCAGAGAAAAGAAACAACACTTGATGATAGGTTAGCTAAATGTGAGGAGAATGGGTGATCTCAGCAACGACCGGTGAGGGAGACAGATGGGAGCTCTGTTGAGGTGCAGGCATGCTTATCTGCCCCAGGATGGTCAGAGCATGGAAGAGCCGGAGCCTACATGGGTCCTAAGTGCACATGGGTCGCGGTTCATAGTGGGGGTTGGGGGTGATTTAGATGTGCTGATTGCGGAGTCGACTCCGTAGAGACCTCAATGGCCGGAGCCTGGTCCGTAATTTCCTATTCGTCTCTTTGTTGATAGTTCCACGTACTGTGTAAAGATCCACGGCACATTCTTGTGTGTATATTGGTTGTCCAGACCGCCCCCATGTCAACACGAGTGATCATGCGATCTCGTCTTTTCATTCGGCGCCAGCATCAGTCACGGACGGGTTATGCACGAGACACAACGTCTCAAGGCACAGCGGGCGCTGATAATGGGCAAACATTTTCGACTCCGCCACTGGCAATGCGGGGCCTATAACTCGCTGGCACACCATGACGCGGAACGTTGAAGAGCGGAACATTACATTGTATGTAGAACCAGCGCTGGTATAAACTGCATGATAATGATACTTGAGATGCGTGAGACGAGAAGTGGTCTTTCAGCCGGAAAACTGAGTAACTAGTAGCTGAGTGAATCTAAGTTCCGTACAAGGGTACATGTAGCGAATAAAGTCACAAAAGGTTGCATGTGGGATTCTTGCACCTCAACCGCTATGGTTGAAATCTGCGACAGCATCTGCCTGAGCAGTCGATCAAAAGTCTTCAGATGTGAACCATGATGTCGGTACTAGGAATGGCTGCTTGGGCTGGGTTTACTAGCCAATGGATGGTTTCGGAGTACGCCCCGAAAATGAGGGATGTACCATTGGTATGGAATATAGATGCTTTTCTCGGTGGCCAACAAAAGGAACCACCAATACTCAGTCACTGCATAGAACGTGTGATTTGCATGGTAAACACTCCAATCAGAATAAGGCATTCGCTTGATAGCACTCCCCTGCGCTGTTGGTATTATGCTGTGATACTCCGTACGTTGCTCAGAGCTATAAGATTGCAACTTGTCATCGAGACTTGTTGCATCGGCACGGAATTTACCCATGCCTGTACAACCTCGAAGACCCCTCCTCTGACCCTTGGCAGGACATTTGAGTGTTTCCGCACAAAGAGCCACGTGTATAGAAACAGCGTTTCTATTTGTTCATGGCCATGGTACTTCTAGCAATCAGGTAGAAGTTGACTCCTGGTCTAGAACCGAAGACGAACACTAGCTTGCTGCCGTGTGGCTCCCTACATAAGATGGTAACAAAAGGAATAAAAACCCTGCAGACGGCAAAGTACAGGCAGTAGTGGCGTTATACCCTGTATAATTGTGGAAAGGGAACGCGAAACCAAGCACCAAGCACCAAGCACCACTCGCTGTAGCCATCGTCTAGTGAGATTGAATCGAGTTGTCTTCGTGTCTTGGTGGCGATGTCAAAATCGTCCCCTTGGTGAATGCATTGGTGCGTCGCTGGTTAGCACGGCCGACAATATATATGGCAGGTGCCTGCAAGGTGAGTGCCGTGACAAGGACGAAAGATGATGTTAAGTTCCACACTACATTGTGGCATAGCTACAAATGTAGGCAGATATTCGGGTCAGGGGTTTGTTTCTGTGACCTTGGGTGTGGGTGAGAGGTAGGGGACGCCTCAGCTGGAAAGTTCGGTAAAAAGGCCGAAGGTCTACAATGTATGGAAGCTTTTGATTAGTACTGAGCCGCGGACCGTAACGGTGATTGGTTGTTCGAACCATAGGTTGGGGGTTCTTGCTGGACGCTAAGCCGACTTCAGTTGCTGTCTCGGCCTTTCGACAGGGAAGAGCTCATATATACTGGGTGCCATACAGTAGTATGTCGTTGGCTGCATCCACTGGAAGATGTCGTACGTCCTAGCATGTCGAGGGAGAGACGATTCTAGACCCTAGGCAACGGACAAGCAAGTTTTGAACTTGAGGGGCTATCAGAATAATCGTTGTATATCTGGTTTATCTAGGCGAGCGTGGGCTGGAGATAGACATATCGACCAAGAAAGCCGTTCCAACTCACGACTGTGGGCCAATCCGAAATTGAGCTACCTATCTCACACCCGTGCAACATGTTGCAGCTGTGCCGCAGCCAGCGATTTCTCCTAAAATACGTTATCTGTCTTCAGGGAGTACACACCTGCGCCTGCGATTGAGCTGTCCTACATACCCACGAGTCACCCCCGTATTAGTGTGTTCTGGATTGCCTGCTTCCCGGTAGACAAGCGAGCTCAAGGATCTGCAACACGAGTCGATCCGTTAGCAGCTTGCCTCGGCGATCCACTACTCCTGAAAGGACGATGGATTCAGTCAGCTCGTGGAACGAACCGCCGTCTGGCCATAACAACATGTCATCACGTCAATCTGGGCCCGACTCAAGTGTCGTGTCCCATATCGACCCCATTGATGACTATTGGCCCCCGAGTTTCCCAGAAGCATCAGCGGGAGCTGACCCATCGGCCTCTTACTACACAAACAATGGCTGCGGCGATGCCTTTCGTAGCCCTAATGGCACTGCTACTACCTTCATAAGCCCCATTGAGGTAAGTCGGCTCGTATTCCTTCGACAGTTCATCACCCTGACTGGTTTTGTCTCATTTCTACGTTGTAAAGGCGATGATCTCTCGCTCAACGCAGAGGAGCTAATACTCATCGGATGGTCAGCAGTATGATCTAACAACGGGGGTATATCCTCAATACGCTGTCCAACAGATGGGCCCCTTCATCTCCCAGCACCAGCTTCACCATGAGCACCAACTGCAGACCACAGACCAGCAATCTCGACACGTGCTGCGGGAAGCCTCGGTCAGGAGTCCCATCTACGTACAGACTCAGGACTTTCACTCAACCCGTGACAGTCTCATCCGCGGTTGTTTCCCTGGTCATTGGAGTGCTGACCCGGCTGGTGACAACGCCGACGCAAATGATGACTATACTATCGCATGTCCCCCCTCGCCTCCTCATCACAACCGTCGCGGAAGCAAAACAAGTGACACAAGCTCAACCTTCGTGGACTCCCCCGATGCTCATAGTGAGGCTGGCCCGACAATCTCGAAGCGGCAACAGCAACACGAGCGCACTCGGCAGAAGAACCGCCTGGCAGCCAGCAAATGCCGAGAGAAGACCAAGAAGAATGCCGACGACCTGCGCGACCGAGAACTCGAACTCTCGATCGAGAAGCAAACCCTGACAGCATGCGCTGCCGAACTCAAGGACGAGGTCTTGGCTCTCAAGCACGAGATTTTCAGACATGCCAATTGCGACTGCCACTACATCCAGAAATATCTCATTACCGCCGCGAGCCAGATGGATTAGCTCTTCGAAAGAAACATGCTCTCGCCCGTGTTTTCCGGTTTGCTATGCCCCTAGATTGACGTTGGACGTTCCCTCGATGCTCAACTCTTGCAAGGGCAGGCGAACCCACCGTGAATGTTGCTGTGGGAGCAGTCTCCAGACTGTTCTCTCGCCCTCGTGGAAAAGCGGTTGTCAGCAATGTCCCCCCAAAAAAACCACAACGCAGCCATTACTCATCCTCTAGTAACTATCTTCTAGAGAGGCCAAAACACTTTGATCAAATAGCACGGTGGCTGCTTTTCTGATGGGGTGGCACCGCTGCCGCTTTCAGCGACGCAATATGATCAACAAGCAGAGGCGCCATGAACCCAGAAAGTCACTTTCGATAGGGAGAGATGCCGCAGCACTAAAGCCCTAATGCGAATCGACGATATGCACACTATGTGCATGAATGATGACAGTAACAGCGCAAAGTGATCCCGCAACCGATATGAGTTATGATCACACAGAGCGAGGCGTACATGGATGAAAAGGTTCCATAGGTAGACCTGGGTCTCCCACTTTCGTAGGGATTTGTGTTATTTCAGTGTGTTTGGGTTTTAAGGAGGATTCTTTGTGTCAAAATCAGCGTTGGTAAAGGGAGTTTGACGCGATCAAGAGAAGCGAAGTCTGTGACGTTACCCTTACGCTTGTCCTAATACCTGAACGAGGGAAAGACAATTGAAGAATACCGAAATATGAGGGTAGCAGAGGGAAAGTTAATTCAGGATAGAAGGAGGGAGGGAGGGTTTATGTCTGACAGGTATCGGGTCCCTCGCTTTAGTCAACTGGCCACACGCCCTCTCAGGTGTGTTATCTTTCGACATAGTAGTCGTTCTGACATGTATGGTTCCGTAACAGCACAGACTGTAAACAGGTGGCGGATTCTGCCAAGAAGTATACTTCCCTGACTTACGGACCACTTATCATGATGCAATATATTTCCATATAAATATCTGACCAAGGATTGTTCCTCTCACTAAAAACAACAAGCACAGGCGTTCAGTCGATTGATCAACTCATGAGCCACCTCATGGATGACCGGCAGTGAGCCGTCGTAGCTCTTGCTCACATTTTCTTATGTTCATGTCCATGGATGGCACAGTATGGCCCCCATTTGTGTCTCAGGTACCGAGATTTCGATTATGCAGTTGGGTTTCCATTCCAAATTGCGGACCGAGACATTATATACGCGTGAGTGTTGCAGAGAAAGATACTGCGATCCGGATGAGACTACTCATGTGATACTTGTCATTACACCAAAGAACTTGGCCTACGTTGCGTACAAGAAAATCCAGCTCAGGTTTGCAAAAATTTCTTCGTTCGCCCTGATACTGTATCGAATAATACTATCCTTTGTAGAAATCAGGGATAGCAGCTCTGAACCGACAGAGAGCTACACATTAATAAACTCATATCTCGCAAGCCCGAATTAGCTGGCATGGGATGCATTGAGCTCAGCCTTGTACCCGAATCTCAAGCAGGACTGTGGCCATCTGCTCGTTATTAATGGACAACCCGATCGGGTATGTCCTTGACTGGTCAATGTCATCATACTTCAGAGGGAGCCTCTCGGAGCTCTATCAACAACAAGCCGAAAGGTCATGATGACGCGTATTACATGATCGAGAAGGGTTGAGAGCATGCATAACACAGTGAGCATAAGCAGAAGTCCCGAGCAAGATCATGCCGACTCAGAAGAAAGAGATTTGTCTGCTAAATAGCATGACTTCCTTCGCACCCCATCTCCACGGATATAAGCTTGCATTCAGTAGCCATTTCTTATCAACTGTGATGACCCCACTGTCCAATGGTACATACATGTAAGTAAACCCCCACTGGCGGCGGCCACAACACGAAGCCCCACAAGCCTCGGCAGCACCCGAGTTGCAGCTTAGTCCGGGGAGACCCAGAAATTGGGGCAGCCGGCAGAGCATCTGATCTCATAGGTTCAGCTTCTTGACTAGCTCCTGTCACTCCCTCCCGCAGAGTCATGTTCAATAGGGACTCAGCATCAAAAGGGAACCTCTTGCAACGAGACTACTACGAGAATCCCGCGGAACGATAGCAGGCTCTATCGAGATAACACCTTGTCTCGGCAAACTCAAGTTATACAACGATTTCGCAGGCACAGACACGCTTAGACGGCAGAAGGCCACGCCCCCGGCCACGATCACGAACAGGCGAACGCGAAAGCGATCACCGACACTAATCCAGAGGCACCCCAGCGTCTTTCAAGGGAGTGATCGATACCAAGGCCCTGTCAACGGCGGAAACGTACACCTGTGCTATTGCAGCTACGTCCAATGTCCACCGTATCATCAAGCTCCAGCTCGCGCAACGCCAGCAAGCGTCTGCTGCGCGAGCTGGCGACGTGGGAGAAGGAGGCGCCCACCGAGTCCGGGATCGAGCGACTGGGCCCCGTGAACGAGGACGAACTATTGCATTGGGAGGCGGTGATCAACGGGCGGGACATTGGTGGCGGATATGACAGTTCGTTCTCCCTTCCCCCCCTCCCCCCCTTCACTCAAAAGAGCCCCCGATGATCCCCAAACCATCGCGGGAAACGTGAAATTGCATATCATCGGTCACTCAGCTGACACACAATAAACAGGAGGCCGCTGGCTCTTACAAATTCAAATACCACCATCGTACCCGCTCGCGCCTCCCAAGATAACCTTTGCCACGCCTGTCGTGCACGCCAACATCTCGCTGCAGAGCGGCGAGATATGTCTCGATCTCCTGAAGGACGCCTGGACACCGGCGTATGGCATACTGGAAAGCGTGCGCGCCGTGCGCATACTGCTGGGCTGTCCGGAGACCGACAGCCCGTTGAACGTCGATGTGGCGGCGCTGATACGGGGAGGCGATAGCATGGGGGCGAGGAGGTTGGTTGAGTTCTGGGTCAGCGATGATGGAGGTCGCTATGAGGGACGGTAGCGTGTAAACAGGCAGTGGGTAGGGTAGGCAGGCAGGGAGAAAAGGCGGACAAGTGCAAGAGGTAAAAGAATCAATTTTGGGCACTATTGAAAGGACCAGGCTCAAAAGAGAGCTTGGAATGAGCAAGGCCGACTTGCCCTCTTGGAGAATGGGTTTGACGAGACTGAACTTGTATGGTAACGCGGAGACAACTAATAATGTTTTGGCGTATATATGTACATGGAATCATACAAAAGGGTAGCGATAGCAATCAGATTAGCCGACTATTCAACTTGGAATGTACATGCCAGTTTTCGAAGTTATGTGGTGGAGAGTGATTCTCAAAGTCATCCATTTGGAGCCGCAAAGCGCACAGCGAGCGGGTCGTGAAGAAACACCTGTCTATGCGGCCGTATGTTTATCTTGTATTGTTACATGCCCACCCAACGCGCCTTGCTTCCGTTTCCAGCCCCTGTTTCAAGTGACAGGGGTAAACAGACGAGGAACCCCAGTTCCTTTCCTTTTTTCCCCCAGAAAACATTCCTGGTAGTAACAAGGCTGAGGGTGTAGTCTCATGCCAAAACGTGCATATTCAGAAGCTCGTAACAGGCAAATACACGTAAATTGGTAAGTGGGAGAAACAGCCAGACAGAAGCAACTGGCTTAAAACTACTAGTTTTGCTCCTACTCGTTGTAATGATAAACCTATCCGTATCTTAGTACCGAGTAAACAAGATCATTGGGGATTTGCCTTACCTTATAATTCGGTAAACCGGTGGATTGGTATCCCAGGCGTTTGGCCATCTTGGCGAAACCCTCCGTCTCAATCAGATGGTAGAACGGGAATGGCGGGAACATTGCTCCGTCTCGGTGAACCTCTGCTCTGACCATTAACGCCGTGCCTCCCACTCCATCCAGGTCGACTTCTGCGCGGACGTCATTCTTGTTGCTCAACTCCATGTATGCCATCAGAGTTCGATACGTTGCCAGGTCTCTATAGCCCTCGAGTAGGAGGTCGTCCTTGCCCATCTTTGCTCCAAGCTCCTGAGCTGTCGTACTGTCCTGCCAGCTGTTGAAATCATAGGCTCTCTCGGCCGGCTTGCCGCTGTCGTCAGTGTACCGTTGGAAGCAATTTGGCACAAGGACTGGCTTGTTGTGCGATGCAAGATCCTGGATAAGCGTACGAGGCGTCTCTACGATATCAGCATCAAGCCAAAGAACCCATGACGTATCAGGGCCCAATGTGGTGAATAGCAGAGAATTCCGCGCCCTGGACATGGATGCGCGGCGCTCTTTTTGATTTTCCAATTTGTGCCTTTCCGACTCGTCCTGCGATGACAGTGGAGGATCGAAGTCTTGTCGCTCAATGATGACCCGTCGGAACCGGCCCTTGGCAGAGCCTTTTTGAGCCTTTGTAACCGCTGCCTGCAATGCCGATGTCGCAGCGTTGCCCTCCTTGTTCTTTGGTAATATGAAGCCCAGGGTAATCAGCTCGTGGGGATAGTCGAGCTTCATGAGATTGTCCCAGTACTCGTCGTAGAAGCGAGCCATGGGGGTGAGAATGAGCACATTCTCACGATTCGCTATCGGATCGCCGGTGATGGTGACATGATTGAGGTTGAATCGCTGCACGTCGCGTCTAATGTGTTGCACGGTCGACTTGGGAGCAGGCTTTGCTGGCCGATGCTTGTGACTTGTGGTGTGCGAACTCGAACCGGACTGCGAAAGGAAGTAGATGATGAACAGGCAGAGGACGGCACCGATGAATAACGTCACGTAGTTCGTCCTCCTCATTCGAACCGGCCCCAAAGGGCGCGCCATTTTGTTTATCGTACCGCGCTCAGCAGTTGAAAGAGGTGGTTATCGTGGGCAAGAGAAGTGCGATTTCACGATTGATTGTCGGCCATTGGGAAATAGGGGGTCCACACGCCGGTAATTTGCTGCTGGGAAGAAGACACTTTGGCGACAATTGAAAAGTAAATGTGCCGTCAAGATGGTCGCAGAGGGCTGCTCGGTGGCAGAGGGTGTCGTCAGGGCGCCGGATGGTCGTCGTTTGTCGGGATCGGTGCAGGCACGGGAGAGGACAGCCAACCGACTTAAAATGACACCTTGGAAAATCAATCCTCAGACCTGCAAGCATGCAGGTGCAAGTGTGAGCTGATTTGAGGCTGACTTGTAGCGGGCTCAAAATAGCTTAGCGGCTGTCATAAGCTAGCCAAGGACCCAGTGTTGGTCCCCTTGCCAAGCCTGAAGCCTGGGAGAAATGGGAGATCTTATCAACAACCTTAACGTAGAAAAGGTTGCAAATAGAGGGCCAGTTACCGACATGAGACCAATAAAACATTCCCCTCTTGCCATCAAAATGCACATCTATCATTCTCTGTGTCTCGAGGCATACTATCAGTTTGCTCTCAACACATGCGTAATGCGAGTGTAGCATAAGAAGCCACCTGTCTCCAGTGCACCGAGGCAAGGGTGATGACCTGCTCGTATTCCTTCTGGTGCTGACTAACGGCAAAATAAGCTCGCCCGGCTTGTCGTGTTTTTGGTTTTTCGAGGTCGTATCGGCTGCAAGTGCGTATCCATCACCCGTCACACGTTTCAAATATGGTACATATCGAACAACAAACTCGGATTCACAGGTTAGCAGGGCTGTCGCCTTGCAGACAGACTGTCTTCAAATAGGGCTCTGTTTCTAGTCCTGTATGTCCAACCTGGTATCGAGAGTTGGCATGAATAGGATATGCTAGACATAGCCCTCTTACAGACAGATCTGACCCCTCATACACCGTAAGAAATGAGGTGGGTGAAGTCGTGATGGAATGCACACATCATACTGCAGCAATGTCATTTCCCACGAGCAAGGACATTTTGCTTTTTCTTGTCGATTGACACTTTCGCTTATCTGGGTGTAATTGAGAATGCGTAAAAGAAGAACTTCTGGTACAACCTTCTACCTCACCTCCATGGAGAGGGCCTCAGGGCCTTCACTTATGGACAGGCACGCTCGCAGCAGAAATAAAACAACGCAATCTGTACGGTGGCGGGATGCGCTGATCTTCCTCGAGGGATCAACGGCAAGCGTCCTTTAGGATAGATCATACTTCCGACAGGATGCTGCTGCCATTTTTGCGTGTCACTTTTCTCGCAGCCGGGTGAGACATTGACTAAACATCCAGCTATGCAGGTTCCCAGCAGAAGAGTCGAATCTATCTCTTAGATACGCACACGATTAAGTATGTGATGTTGCACGGACGGCAGTGGGACCCTGCAACCTCGGATCTGGAGAGTTTTCTCGACTCAAGCAGTTCGACGGGACATGGCCGCCAAACGGCCTGCATCGTTACCTGAACCATCACGTGTGTCACGAGTTCTTGAGTCCCAAGACGCACCCTGGGAATTTGGTACGCAATGGTTGGTTGCATGGTTGGTTCATCTGATGGCCGCATCACTGCGCGCGCGCCTTTCCGTGCCTTTGTGTGCGACACAAGGCCAAAAAGGTCAGGAGGCTGCAACAGACCTACCATGTAGAGCAGCCCAGGAATTTGGAAACGCGGGTAGCCATGGCCGCAAGGTTAGAGACTGTTTTATTTAGCCAGTTCCTCGGGCCACGCGAATTCTGACCCCGAGTCATGGGTTTCGCGTGGTTCCATCGATCATCCAAGGTTGCCATAATTCCCGTTTTTGCGAGATAATTTTCCTTCTCTCGGCCTTCTCGCCGGATCGTTGATATACAGCGAGGCAAATATACATGTCGAACAAGAGTTCGGGACTGCCTGCTGCTTAGGAGCATCGGTTCTGCTTGCATTGTATGTACAATGAAAAGAGCAGTAGATTGGTTTCGCGCCTCACGTTGTTTGTAGTTGGTGGCTGAAATGAGACTGGAGATTCATCAAATCATTTATCTGACGTCGGATCGACCCGAATAATCTAAGGGTTCTAGGGTCCGTCTAGTGTAGAGCCCCCTGAGATGAATTCGCTCTGGCTTGGGCACCGACGCCCCGGCAAGCGCGAGTTCCGCATCCTCGGCTGTGGTCTCTGTCGAGATAGTGCCGAGCGGACTCGCAAGTGGTTTGAAAGAGGAAGGGATGGTCGAATGCTGAGATAATGGCAAAGAAAAGCACGAGAGTTGATATTGACTGGATTTGCATCAATGCCTCCTACCGCTATTTAGCGAGTTCAACCTGCCCCCTTGAATATGCCAGCCACCCGCTGCATAAGGCATTGAGGCGGGGCAACGGGGAAGCGATCAGCGTGCAGGATCCACTATCATGCTTCTGTCCCGGGGTCTTGACAGGCCCATCATTCGCCGCCAAAGCATTTTGGGCCATTTACTTTAGGGAATCGTCCGTCGAGTCAAGCGCATGAAATCCGCTAATAAGAACCCCGAAAGCCCCTCTCGGCGTCCCATCAGGGTCAACAACAACAACATTTGGAACGCTGAAGCCCCCTTCGCCTCTCTGCTTCCTCACACCTCGGACTCCTATCTAGATTCCTGCAAGCCCATTTTCACGCTTTCTCCGTGCATTTCGTCTTGTCTAGACCGACCGAGTAATAACGTGACTATCCCGGCCACAGTAAATCTCTACCCGTCCATGGATACTCTTCGGTAGCAGCACGCTCCAGTGGCCGCTGACGGGGGATAGCGCCAACGTACCAAGCAAAGTCGAACCGCTGGAACCTTCGTCATTCTGGCGTACGGATTAAGCTCGTCAACAGCTCGGGGACCTGCATTCCAAACGAAACGCCCTTCCGAGCAAATTTAAACGTCCCGCCCCGTGGGTGGCATTTCAACACGCCCCTCACATTGTCCCACCTTGACTTTAAAATCACATCCCCTTCCACTCGCACAACTGGCACGCCCGACCAATCCAGCCTGGCATTCACCGTCAAAACCGCCGTCCTCGGGCAGGGCAGGTCAATTCTCATAGTATCTCGTTGATCCATGCTTACCACATGAGAGCCAAATTCGGGTTTCTTGAGGAATTAGTCGCCATGGAGCCTGTTCCTGAGACAGAGAGTCTGGAGAACTTCCAGTCCCCTCCTGTACCTACGCTACGACTACAGCAACCTCGAGCTCTCTCGGCCAGCGACCTCGACTTCAGCCGCAAGCCTCCGACAGTCAGACGGTCTACTGAACCGACTTCTCCGAGCTCGCCTTCTTGGACCACGCCGCCGGCGTTGTCTCTTCCGTATAGGCCGAGGACTACATCGCCACTTTCGGGCTCTCATACAAGATCCAAGTCAGCTGCGAGTCTGGCCCTCCCGAGCATGTCTCGCACAAGGTCCATGCCCGGCTTCGATGTAGCCAGTCGCACGCTGGGTTCGCCGCTCCTTCGGCCGGCCAGCCCTCAGGGATCTCCAAACCGAGTTAGACAGCGCCGAAAGCCGGCAGACGAGGCCTTCCCGCCGACTTCGCCCATCCGATCATCGGTTCTAGATGGGCCGGCTCAACAGCAACTCGAGGGCGCCGCTCTTGGCCATCGGCGCACGGCTTCGCCCCTTCGACACGCTTTACCCGTTCCTCCTCCATCTCAGTCGTTGAATGCGTCCTTGCCCTCCACACCCTCGTCCATCTCCTCATCGCCCTCGTATCGGTACGATATGGCGTCCAGCAGCTACAATTTTCCCTCCTATTACCCGTCTTCCTCGGTCCCCTCTACGCCAACCTCGATCAGATCCCGGAGTCCTAGTATCTCTAGCTTGGAGACTATTCCAGATTCTCCAGATGCTGAGGAGGCTGCCTTGGAGGACGAGAGGATCGCGAAGCTGAGGGCAGTCGCCGAGGGTTCAGACGGAGATGGGGAGGATTCTTCAGGTGAATCAAAGGGAAGATCAAGCCTGGATGTTCCCATTCGCGGGAGAACCTTGGGAATGGGTTCCAAGGACAAACGCAAGCGATGGAGTGTTTGTGGTGCTGAGAGAAGAGGTGACATCGATCTCGAAACGATATGGGAGGATTGAACATGTGGAGAAATCCTTGACCACATGAGACGGTCGAGGAGCCTTATGACTAAAGGCATTCTGTTCACGATACATGCATTCAGGGTGGCTATCGGTCGGTTCATACATTTGCATTTGATTTCGTTAAGGGCAAAGAGGCGTTTTTGTTACAACTGCTCGATACCCTGCTGCATTTGCATTATTCTACTCTCGAGGCATCATGGACATAGGCAGACATCAGGCGACAGTATAGCGAATCTTTTGGTTTTTGTAAAGGGCTGATTTTTGCGACCCTCCTTCCAAGTCGTTTTAAGATAAAGTGATACTTGACTACCAGCAGGCGTTGAGAAATCGAGCGAGGTGTCATTAAGATATACTCTTCTATTACCGTTTTCTATAACCCGCTCTCCTTTTCACCTGGTCAGACCAAATATTGAAACCCGTATATTGTTTTGAATGTGGATGTTCCAGAGCTGTCCGTGGATGCTCAACTAGAGTCGAGTTACGCTATTCAGATTCACCCTCATTACCCAATATTGATTGTTTCCCATGAGTGGAATGATGGACTTCCTCCATCCCACAGTATAGTGCTAGTGGCCTATTCCTTGCTCCATGTCGTCTAGGTCTCACAGCCACTCAAGATCGGCCCGTTGCTCGTTATAAGTTTCAAGCACGTATTCATGCAATGCCTCGATAGAGACTCCGGATATTCTTCGAGGGTGAGCAAGCAGTAAGCCTTTGTGTTAGCTAAAAAGGTTCCGAAACATGCGGAACACTCCCACTCTGCCACCATTCTCCTTCATGAACCGAATCCCTCTGCCAACACCTACTTTGGGTCCGAGTAAGGTGGTCTAAGCCAGCCTACAGGTAGGCAGTGGTACTCATTCTCCACCGCGGCTGCCGATCGAGAAACCATAACGTTTTACACTGCCGTTAGCAGGGTCAGCTTACCCGGCATTGCCGCTTATTGCTTTTTTCCGGTTCACTTGAATCGATGTTACCGAGGGAGAACCACGAAGCTCCCTTAACTATGGGGCGACGATGTTGAAATCATAATGTTATCGGCAGTCCGGTATAAGTTGTGAACAGCTGGAGGACCTGCCGTGTGCTGGATCTCGGAAATGCATGGTGTAAGAGGGAATCTCAAGGATGGGAGATAGATCGTGCGATGGTGGAGCTGGCTGCATATATGAGTCCGGTATTCTCTTAGGACATGGATATTTTGTAGGTGCGCTAGATGGTTCCCGGTTGACATTGCGAATATTTCATGCGAAGAAGCCAAACGTTGTTAACGTACTGCCTCCAACAGGTGCAAGACTTCCCAATCCCGTTGTGTGTTGCCGTGGGAACCTTGTATGTGTGTGTGCCATTGCCTTTGTTGATCGGGCAAGCCTGAGATCTCGCATGGATTGGAGATGGGGTTCTATGGGGAGGCAGTGTTGTTATTACTACCCTGTATCATTAAAATCTTTAACTTATTATATTATTTTAATAAATCCTTTTATACCTTAATGAAAAAAAATTCATTCTGAAATTTAACGATATCCTTATGTAGCTGGAATATTGTTATACTCACTAAAAATTAGTAGAAACACAAAAAATTATCGCCATACAACAAATATTGTTATACACCAGGATCGCTATAAATCGGTCTAACAGTAAGTGAAATGCATTCGGGCGGAATATTTTGGTGTGCATCTGCCACCGTTCTTGCACTTATACCAATACCCGTTTCAACGCTCATACGTATAACATGACGCACAACATGACGCCCGACGAGACAGGAACTGGTCAGTATTCTGGCTCAATGCGTGACGACAAGCGACAGATCAAGGCTCTGTCTAGGATCCAGCAAAGCATCGAAGCTCTGAGTCAAAAGGTGGAAGCAATCGCGCGTGATCAAACCCTCCAACGCGCCGTCAATGCCGATATCCTCGAAAGGCTTGCAACCATGGAGCATAACGCTGGCCAACGTTACAGTGACCTGGACGAAAAGGCAGATAGCTGTCTAGAGGACCTGTCCGAGCTGCATGGGCAGTTCGTAATTTTTCAGAAGCACATGCCGTCTGTTGTCTTCGCCGCTACCAGTCCTCCCGAGTTTCCGCTGTTCCGAAGGCTACCACTGGAGATTAGAAACATGATATGGAAACGTGCTATCCCAGCGCGGCTACTTGAAATTAACGAAATCTGGGAAGACATGGCGCCGGGCATCGCGGAATACGCCTTCATGGTACCTTTGCCTCCGCCCGCAATCGCGGGAGTCTGTCGAGACGCTCGAGCTGTGGCTTGCCAGACCGGTCGACTTGTGTGCATTGACAATCGCAGGATGGTTTGGGACCCCGCCCATGCTCCCGGATATCAGTATAGTTGGTTCGATCCAGCTGTCGACAGCCTTTCTATTGCGACAGAGGCTCCACTCGTTTTCGGTAGAACCATAAGGCACATATTGCAGATGGTCAGGTCCCTCACGCTCGACTTTGACCATAAGATGTCTGATGAGGTCTGCGAAAATCTTCAATCCAAGCCTCTTCCCCAATCTGCAAATTGTCAACATGGCCGAAGAAACATATTATATCGGATGGGGCCAAAATCTGAGGCTCGAAATTGCAGTCTTTGGAGTCGGTAACCAGACCGAC
Organism: Seiridium unicorne; assembly: GCA_039778275.1. Taxonomy (NCBI): domain Eukaryota; kingdom Fungi; phylum Ascomycota; class Sordariomycetes; order Amphisphaeriales; family Sporocadaceae; genus Seiridium; species Seiridium unicorne. The sequence continues at coordinate 389,258 of JARVKF010000168.1, forward strand.
CCAATCTTTATAGACGTCGATGACGCAACGGCACTTGGGAATTTGGAGCAGAAATTCGTCACGTTCGAAGGCCCCGAACACAGATTCACAACATGTCCAGGTCATATATCATGTGTCTACAAGGGCGAGAAAACCACGTTCTGGCCATTACGCCTCCGTATGATCCAGGACAAATGGCTCCGCGAGAGGATTGCTTGGACACCACTGGCGGGACCTCAGCAGACAGTGAACCTCAACTTATGGGGATCCGAAACTAGTGAATTGTTAGCTGGAGCGAACTTCAGATGGATACAAGCCGTGGCGCCTCAGCGGTCAGCTCTCCGGTGCGTCCGTATGGTCCGCCTGGCTAGGAAGGAACCATGGAAACATTCCAAGATGAGGCGGGAAGCAGGCAGATACGGACTGTTGATGTTTTGAGCAGGCACTCAATAGGTCGATCCATATCATGCCGAGATGGAATGGGAGCCTGCCTGGATATGAATTGCTATATTGGTACTATTATTGCCGCGTCATTGTGAATTGCTTGAGATATTACCTTTCGTTACTTGGAAAATACTTCGTTTCAAAAGGAAGATGGAAGGCCTTGTTATAATATCTAACAAAAAGATCTAATTAGATCAAAACAATGAAACATAGGTCGTGGCTGCAGACGCATTACACCGTAACAACTGATACTCCGGCAGGGCGTATACACTCCTACAGAAGATGCCGGGAAGCGGACAAAGCTGAATATCAATATGTGATACTTGATGTCTACGACACGGAGAAGATTTAGAACACATTTCACAAAGCGATTTAGAGTCCACAGTCACCAGACTCCCATTGATAGGCCGCCACTCTTTCCTCCCATCTGTGACATTCCGTAAAATATTCGATTGTCCCGAGAGCTGGGTCACTCTTGAAACAATCACGAGGGATTATATGCCTTTTTTTCTCCAGTCCTCCAGCAGATAAAAGCCCCTTCCTGTGAATTTAGGGCCGACCTTTGACCTTGTTCACACTCCCCCTCCCTACCTTCCGCTGCAGTTCACTGAACCTCCAGCTTCTTCTGCCAACAACAATTTTACAGAGCGTTGCCAACCTCCGAGTACGTCTATTCTTTTCCCTTTTCACCTTTTTTTCCAGTCTACTTAACCTCCAGCTTTTTGCCAAAAACGAGTTCGCAGGAAAAAAAGGGAGAAGACGGGGGAAGAAATCGTAAAGAAGTCACGCTGCCAGTCTCCAAGTTCTTTACTCTCTTCCATTCTACATTCTTTCCAGTATGCTAAACATCCAGGTTTTCAGAAACAACTTCTCGGAAGAGTCGCACTGCCCCCCACCCCCCCAAAAAGAAAAAAGAAAAAATGGATACCGTTCTCACAAGTTCACACCACTCCACAAAGGGTAGGATGGCACCAACCGCTTCTTTATGCGAATACGTCCGAAACCGCATGGATGAGCTTGGGGACAGCGTTAAGACGCTCCGCAATTATCTCGAAGTATACCACAGCCTCATCTTGTTTGACTTGTGGCAATCAAACTTTTGGGATGATCCGGGCGACGATTCTCTGCATTTTAATGAGAATCTCGGTCTAGTGTTTGCGATGGAAAAGACCTTGGACGATCCGGCTATGTTGTCTAACGAGTTTATCTCACAACAAGGAAAGTTCATGAAGATCGAGCTGGATGACGATAGAAAGCGATACCTGAGCCTCTACAGCAGACTCCTACTGGACGATCTCAGCCATGCAAGTACCCGAGGAGGCTCCAGGGACGATTGGAAGGTCGAAGAGCGAGTCGGCCTGATCGTTCCCATCGATTTCAAGTGGTAGACCTCAGTTCAGTCATTCTCCCATGCCCAGCAACGCCTCGCAGACACGTTCGGCCACACATAGACTGGTACTTGAACCACGGGATTTGGTACGGTGAGTTACTTCAACCATATGCTCCGCTATGCACTAGTTCTAATGATATAGTAGTTTTTCCAATTTGCGACGTACTCCAGCATTGGAACAGTTCTCGAAGGTCAGGTTAGAGAGCATCACTGGTGTGTTTGGGATGGATTTTCGCGGTGAATTGCTTCTGCTCCTGATTGTGGATCCTCGTTCTTCAAATCGGGCCGAGGTTTCATTCGACATAGACATATAGACTGGTTTCTCAATCACAATGAGGTCCGTCTTGTGAAATGCATGCTCGAGCCTCCTAAAAGTTCTGCTCGTACGCCTGTAAACCTTGAAATTGGTGGCAGTCAATGTCGAGCCAACTGTATTCTCGAAAATTATACAGTGTTTCACTTCTGACCCCGCATACCCTATTCCCATACAACTCTGTCAGTCAAATGCCTGGACAAATTACGACAATTATACCTGATGACTCGTCTTCCATTTGATACGCGAAGCATTACCGTCGTGTCAAGGATGGCCGGCACTTTAGGAAATTAATTACTTTACGGAATGTTATAAATAAGAGGGAAGAGCAGCAGCTTTCAATATCAAGAATTAGATCCTAGAGACTGGAGCATAAATCAACCTGGGAAATGTGTTCTGAATTTTCTCCATGCTGAGATCCATGAGTGGCAATTACTAGATCGCAGCACTATCTAATCCCTTTCTATTCCTTATCTAGTCTCACGGCTGGGTTCCTCTCGATGAAGTTCAAATCCACCTTGTGCCCCAGTAGTTCGCGAATGTTGGAAATACCGTACTTGATCCTGGTCACACAAACATGTTAGCTCATCAGTTTTCTCGTGGACTAACGAGAGATTCCTTACATAGTCGGCCTCTCTAGACTCAAGCCCCAACCATATACTCTCAGATCGCTAGGCAAGCCCATAGACTCGAGCATTTCCGGTCTAAACATGCCGCTGTTACCAATTTCCACCAATTTATTCAAACCCTTGTGGAAACTGAAAATCTCTAATGATGGTTCTGTGTAGGGGTTGTAGGCAGGTTTCTTTAATAGGGAACATATTAGCTTCTCGTTTTTTGTTGTATACACTTTTAAAGGCTCTCGTGAATTCGGATACGTCAGTGAGCTTTTAGTTTAGCGCTTCGACTCAGCTGAAATGAGATACCCAAACGTGTGCCCTGGTGGGAAAGCGAAAATTCGATGTTTTATTGTACTTACGAAGCGAAGATCTTCGATGCCCATCTTGGCAAAAAACACCCGCATGAATTCCATTAGTCCGCCCAATGTCAGACCGTAATCGGCGATCACTCCCTCAACTTGGTGGAATTCTGCGAGATGCGTCGCGTCCACCGTTTCGTTTCTGAATACGCGATCGATAGAGAAGTATCTGGCTGGCGGCGGCTTGCCATCTGGTCCTTTCTTGTCGGCCAGTTTGTGAAGGACTGCTGCCGAGATGGCCGTTGTGTGTGTTCTCAAGACTAGCCTTTGGGTCTCCTCCTCATTCCAGGGGTATCGGTAACCTATTGAGCCGTACTTGCCATTCTCGTGGACTTGTCTGGTGTTCTCGAAATATGCATCATAGTCCTTCTTATCCTCCGGATCTTCAGCATGAGGTTTGTGAGCCAACTTCGGGTCAGAAATGTAGAAGGTGTCTTGAAGATCTCTTGCAGGATGTTGTTGAGGAACTACAAAACGGTTAGTACATTCCCATAGCAAGGCTGGTGGTTCATGGTGCCGAAATTCGTCAAGGGCCATGTAATAACTGACCATAGAGCGCATCGAAGTTCCAAAAGCTGGACTCGACGAAGCGAGACGTGTCCATCTCCTCGAAGCCCATTTGAAAGAAGATCTCGCGGAATTCGTGTCGAACTTTATTGAGAGGATGCAGTGCGCCGGCATGCTGATCCGCTCCTAAAGCATTAAAGTTGTAGGGCTTGAAAGTGGCCGTCTTCCATGCTCCCGAAGTCAACATTTCCTCAGTCAGGTCTGTCTCTTCTTTAACGAGTTCGAGAGCAAACTTGGGCCCCTTCGAAATCTCGAAGTGGATGACCTTTGAGGTCTTGATTAGCTTCCTCTTCTTGAAGTCAGCAACAACCTTGGCGTCGGGTAAGGTGCGCTCCTTCTGTATAGCCTGAAGCTGTTCTCTGGTAGTGTCGCGTATCGAGTCAACCTAGTCGTTCATGAGCAAACTCCGTGCGAGGGCGTAGTTATAGGCCACCTACGGCTGCAGCGAACTTGCCCCCCTCGGCCTTTGTTATCCACTTCGCCTGCATGGCCTTGCCCTGTCCAAACTTTGCAACGTTCTTATCCCCAACGGCAGCCTGGATTTCGGCGACGGTCAAAGCCTTCATAGCTTTGCTCAGCGCATCGAAGACTCGGGCCTCGTGACTTCCATTGTCGGCAATCAGCTTTCCTTCGGACTCTAGCGTGGCCTCCTCTCGCTCCAGCTGTTTGTACTCGACCATTGACCGCGAAGCCAATCTGTCGAGAACGGCCTTGAGTTCGGCAAAGGGGACATCAGGGAAGGTCTCGGTCGACAGGATGGGCTCGGCCTTGTCCAGGGCATTGAGGACCCGGGAAGTGAGGTCGCTCGCCATTTTCGGTGTCGTGATGATCTCGGAGTCTCAAGTCATGCGAAAATAGGGGATTTGCAGGGTAGAATTTCTCCCCAAAATTCGGGAGCTTGAGCGAAGTGGGATGTGATATTTTGAGTCAGAGCTGCGATTCAAGCCCACCTTTGGCAGCTCAGGCCAAAACTCGAAGTGGGATGTCTGATGCGGCTGCGGGGTCTTGTGCATAAAATGGTGCTCAAGTGTTCATATCTGTGTTTATGCAGGACATGCATCATGCGGCATTGCGAGCTTACATAACTCATCTACTATCAGACAGGACAGGGATTAAGGTAGGCTCTCTGATTGCTTGCGACAGAGGATGCCAGGGTGCTTGGCATATGCCAGATGCCAACCTGTGCTTGAATCTCCAGGCTCAACTTTGGCGTCCCAGATCCCACGGCGACGCGCAGAACTTCCATCCCAACAACTACACCCGCTGCAGCATGTGAGATTTCATTCATCCCGGTGGCTGCTCAATGTTCGAATGAGGTGGAGCTATTATGAACCATGATCCCACCCCGACCTCGCCGGCGGACCCTGACCCGAACTCCAATCGCCGTGAGGACGATACCGCCGACGACGACAATGGCGCTTCATCGCAGCAGCAGCAGAATGGCTCTGCCGCGAATACACGCCGCAAGCGACCGAAACTATCGAAGCGGGCGAAGGCGGGCCTGTCCAAGAAGCTCGCCTTCCTCCTCCATCTGCTCATGAACCTGGACGCCGTCATCTACGCCGAGCTATGCGTACTGTACTATATGGAGTACGTATTGCAGCTCTCTGCCCTCTTGGTGTGGCACATAGGACTGACATTACCATAGCTGTTCCTTCTTCCGCCTCCTGATACGCTGGATTCCACACTGGCTCTTCCTCAGCGTGAAACCCGACATTGCCATCATACCATATTTCAACTACCCCATTGGCGTCATAATCGGACTCAACATCTTCTGCATGCTTCTTCACACCTTCACATCATTACCACACGCGACTGAGATATCACGAGGCTATCTTCACGGTGGCGTGCTTGTGGATTTTGTTGGGCAGAAGGCGCCGACGTCCAAGTTGTCGCTGCTCTGCCTCGATTTGGTGCTATTGGGACTGCAGTGCTTCATGCTGTCTGTCAATCTGGAGAAAGATCGAGTCAAGGCAATACTGAACCCGCTGCGACAACCTGAGAGTGTCCCAGGAACCACGGCGGCCCCGGCCAACAATAGTCAGGACCACGATCACGAAGAGCGGGGAGTCTTGAGAGACGCATCTGCAGTAGACGAGACAGACGACATCGAAATGCAATCACTAAGGGGGAACGACGCTGGCGACGAGGAACGGACAACTCTTCTTGACCGGAGGCATAGCAGTCAGGAACAATTGCGCGAGGTGTTAACATCTGGCAATGCCATCCTAGCTGACTTTCATGTTCGGAACGCGCTGCGAAGAGCCTGGACCGACCGGGGGAATACCTCTGAAGCGGCCGCGGCCTACACGTTGCAGAACGTCAGTTACAATGCAACTCTGGCAGCACTGGCGGCGCAAAGAAGAGCGCGTTTTGCTGCAGCCCAGACAGGCACACCGAGACAAGCTTGAACGGGACTTCCGAGGCCTGGCGTTATACAAATATAATAATGGGTATCAAACCTCCGTTCTATGCTACCTTCCTACCAACATTGCCGACACCAGTCCCCTTCACCGAGATTATGATGTCGCCTGTGTCATCATCCTCCACGTCTCTCAAACCCCAGCTGCTGGCGCCGAAGGTCTTCAGATCTCGCGCGAGTAATATCACGTCTTCTGTACCCATAACATCCCTCCCCAGTCTTACTCGGCCCACATCCTCGGAGCCCATGGCCATCAGCGTCAGGACCGTATGTGCGGCAGCTAGGTCCACACAGCCGCCCGTCTCTATCCTCTCCAATAATTGATATGCGCACCGCTTTCCGATGTCCTCGGCGACGACCCCTCCTTCTGCCGGCGCGACCACGTCTGCCGAGTATAGCACGCCACTTGCACTCGATTCTGCCACTAGACTTATTCCAAATCCGATCCCCATTCTCCTCTTCGTCTTGTCTCCCGTCGCTACCAATGGGGCTTGGTCATATTGCGCGGCCACATGTATATCTGCCACAAATGGGTTGAGCACCTCTCTGGCCGAATGGATCATGCGTGCGTTGTTGCTCGCCGAAACACCAGTCGCGTACGCCACGCCCCGTATTCTTCGTATCCTTCCAGGATTTCGGTTCAGATGTAATGTCTTTGGTAACCGCACCTGACTTGCGAATCTAAGCTCAACTATGCCCGCGCCTCCTACGCCCTTGGGGCCGGCGCATGCCCGTTGTAGCACTCTGAGCTCTATCCGTATCGCCGGGATACCAAACAGGTTGTACAGAGGTAGTATGGCAGTTCGGAAGGAATCTACTGAAAGGTCGCCAGTCTCGGTAGCTGATGTGATAACGCCGGGTCCAGTGAAGCGCACATTCATGTGGGCCTTGGAGAATGGTGCCAACTGACACAGCGGCAGCAGGAAGTAAGAAACTCCTCTTGTGCACGTCGCTGGAATGTTGTGTTCGATGACATCTCCAGCATCGCCCACTGCGCCAACACCGGGAGCAGCGCCGGTAATGAGTCCAGGGTGGTATGTTATCGTGGTACCAGTATACGAAATCTGCATGGACGAGCCATTGGTAACGGCTTCGAGGAGACGGAGGAAGGAGACTTCGTGTGGCGCAAGACCAGGATTCGTCGGCGAGGTGGTTCGGATCTGGGATATGTGTATGGGGCGCCCGGTGAGGGTGGAGAGTACCAGACGCTGGGTGAAGTTCTGATGGCCTGTGAAGCGCAGGAATTGTGCTTTCGTTTCCGACATGGTTTGGTCTATGTAGATGCGCACGATGCGCGCCTGTAAGCTCGTTGGTTCGTCTGTCTCACGACTCTTCAGAGGCTGCTGAATACTCCCCACTATCTCCAATCGATAGAAGCAGCCGCAAAAAAGCGGCAGAACTTTTGAAAATTTGGGCGGTGAAGTGCTGCGCCGGACTAATTGACTGCCGCGTCCGGCGGATTTACAGGTCATCGAATACCAATTTTAGCACCGCGTTTTAAGTTCCGTGAGACCCCACGACCCCTGTCCCCTTTAAGGATGGCTTTTAGTGGGCTGGCGCAAAGGAGCTCTGGGCAATGAACAAATCGCAGCATTGAACTTTTGAAAACTGTCAAGATCGTACCAGGGTCTCGATAGTTTCCACGCTGTTACCTCACCACAGCTATCTCCGAACGACCACACGAGCATCGAACTTGCGCATGACCACACCCTTTGTTACGGTCATTTTCTGTCCTATCTTCCATTTTGAAATTCTACACGAACAGGCGCAATCTGCATAATCTGCAAACATGTTTGACTTCCTCGACGTAGATTGGCGGAGTCTTGCGCTGCCTGTTAGCTACATCTCAGTGCTAGCCGGCATGCTATTCACCTTCTCGACTATCTACCGGAAGAGGAAAGCTTGTAAGTTGCCCAACCTGCCGAAAGGCATCTTTCTGCTATGGCATGTGAGTTCTGAGCTGACATATTTCCTGCAGCGCAACTGGCAAACCTCGAGCCATGGTTCGGTCCGCATCTCTCCAAACAAATCTACTCCTCCCTGCTCGAAATTTCCGCCACTGGCGAGAAGACAAAAGTGCCTGATAGCGTCATTCGCGCCGCCCTTCTCCGCCGTGCCGTTGCAGACATCGCCCGCATCATCTCGATTCGACAAGCGAAGCAGGCGCTCAATGTGTTACTGCAGCGGGGCAGCATCGGTGATGACATGAACCAACGTTTCCAACGGGCAGAGAAGGAGATCGAGGAGGAGCTCAGAGAGGTTGTTATGGAGGTGAGTTGGCGCTAGGGGAAGGACAAGATCATGCAGAATGAGTGCTAATATATGTGCTAGGCCAATGCCCTCGTGCCTGGATGGGGCAACACTATCTTCCAATCCGCCAACGAGATGGCTGCGAATGCCATGCTGCGCGAACGGTTAGATGAGATCCAAGCACAAACAGAACCGGAGAAGGAGTGGTGGGAGAAGCGCCGCGAAGTGATCAGACAAGACTTCGAGAAGGAGCTGAATGAAGAGGCCGGTGTAAAGACAGACGCCAGAGGTGTTAGCGACGACGACGGCGTCCTCGTTGACTCTGGCACGCCTGCAGCCACGCCTGGCAGCGCCAAGAAGAAGAAGGGCAAGAAATAGATATGGGCATTAGAGTCGAGTCCAGTACTACTTCCATGGTGGGACGGAGTAGCAGGCGTAGATTTTCCCCGGCGTCTTCATAAGGGTGGCATTCATAAGGTGTCTGGCGTTTAGCTTCCAAGGGCTGGGTTCTGTGCCGGAATTAATAAAACCAGATTCTACTTTACGCATCACCAATCTCAATGTCAAGAGACTGGACTGTGAGTCGAAATAAACAGTTGGATTGTATGCTAATTTAAAAACCAAGCGCTATTCAATATCCCGACCTCATCCATCTTGCCTTTTCAGCTACTAATGCCGGTGTTCAGAATACCAATCTAATACCAATGCAGCTTCTTCCTCCAGACCTCATCCTCATCATCACGCTCCCTTCCCCGCCTCGCCTCCTCCATAATCTCGTCCTCACTCTTGACATTTACCGGCGTCTCACAGCCCCGTAGTCCGATGAACTTGCCGATCCGTCTCCTCTTCTCCTCGAGCCCCAAGCTCGGATCCCAGGACACGGGGCAGGGGTAATGGAATGTCCACCGGCTTGGCGTGCGCTGGTGATAGAAGTGCGCCAGGCTCTCGAGCTCCGGGTCCGTGAGGAGCCAGAAGTTGAGGAGCGTCGACGGGAACGACGGGTGGACCTGCCCCGTGGTCAGCTGCACCAGCGGTGCCAGCGGCAGCGCCATCTCCTGGAGCTTCTTGGCGAAGGCGGGATTGTGTTTGCTGTTGTTGCCGCGGTGGGCTGAGAAGGCCTCGGATGGCGTGGCGAGTTGTGGCACGGGACGGGACGGTGTTGTTGGTGGCTGGATACATGTAGGGATGGAGCATGTGACGGTGGTGGTGGTGGTGAAGGATGTGGTCCTAGGGCTGATGGGACTCAGGGATGTCGTGCTGCTTGTGGAGCATTCGCTGGGAAAGGAGTCGGGAAAGGAAATGTCCATTGGTGAGGAGCATGTTGAGGCTTGCGAGAATACGGAGTCCATGGGTGTCTGTGGCACTGAAAACTCAGTGTCCATGGGGCTCGTAGGGTCTAGGGCTTCTCCCGCCGAAATAGACGGCTGGTGGCGGTGGTGTTCGTTGAATGACATTTTTTTGTTGTGATTTCTATTTACGACGCTAGTTGAATATCAAGTGCTCCAATGTATTTTTGTTCGTACGCGCGACTGACTGTCCAGAAACGATATGGTGCCAACGATTAGTTGTGATATTCTTTATTCTAAGTGACCGATGGTATGCTTGTAGCCGGATCCGGTAGTCGAGAGTTGCGAGAAAGGTGAGAGATCAAGAAACCGAGCAGGCGCTCCAGAGAAGTAATTTATACAACAGCTTTTCTTTACTAATGAATGTGTTTGAGCGCCGAGGGCTGTTGGAGCTTCTTGCCGTTTCTGCGTATAGAAGCCGTCCAGCAGCTACTGGTTCTGTTGTGTAATAGAAGGGTATAGGTAGAGACGAGAGGCTGTCTTGTAATGAAAAATAATATGGATGGAGAGTCAGAGCACTTGAGAATCCATAGAGAGGAGAGACAACAGAAATAATACTACGCAGCTGCAATTTTGCTTCGGAGGGTTTGAGGGCTACGGAATGGACTCGAGGGTGGTTATGTCTTCTAGTAATGTGGCGAGGGTTTTGTTGGTGATGAGCTCGTTCTTTGTCCTTGGTGTTCTTTGTTTGGCGCCTTAGTGATGCGCCCGCGAACCGAGGCGCTGAATCTTTCACCTTTGTTCTCGACTATTCAAAAGCGACGAAAGGCCATGCAACGAGAAGATAGACAAGTTTCATATGGGTCCATTGCGAGAGCGGAAAAGAAGGGCTGTAATGCATTTCATTTAGTATCATCTAGACTCAATCTTTCTTTCTTTCTCTGACAAGACCCTCGCCCGGCCTCGTCACAATGAGTTTGGCCCAGTTAGTTCTTGCCCGAGCAATTCCTACGTGGAACTGGCTATTGATTGTAGAGTGACTCAAAACCTGAGACGCAATCAAAGGCCTTGCCAAGCAAGCTTTGCAATATGGTCCGCCTTCTTCCTGCTCTGCTTCACAAAACCCATCGTCCTCAATTCTGATATTGCTCGGTAAAAGAGGACCAAGGCAGTACGTTCGTCCATTCCGCCATCATTCTCCTCGCCCACAATTGCGTAGAAAGCAGACCAGAGATCTGCGACATTGATGAGGGAGCCAGTTTCGAGGTACAGGTGGTATAGGATTGCGGTTGCGGGCAAAGTTGGTTTGATTTCATCCTCTCCGGACTTGCAGCAGGAACAGCTTAGATAGTCGTGCGGTCGCGTCAATGCCCGTTCAACGACTGCTCGGGGCCGCGGTATAAACACGTCCCTGTAAGGTGTTCTGAGATCGTACAGCCACACTTCATGGAGAAATATGTCTTCTACTCTTGCCGTTTTGAGGATCGATTCCAAGGTTTTAACCAGAAGGTCAATCAGCTCCGTGTAGGCTATATCTTCCTCGCTGAGATTGGCGGTATCGCGGCTGAGTTGGACTTTCTGAGCAATGACTGTTGTTCGAAGGACTTTGTTGTGACCACTGTACTTGCTCTTCAATATCGTGCCATTGTCGTCAGCATTACCTTGAAGCACATTTATCTCTGCTAGTAAATTCGACAGAACTGTCCCAGGTCCCTCAACCTGATCATCGGAACCGTTCAGCCCAATGCTAGCGTCACCCTCAAGAAGTATTTTAAGAATGCGGGCAATAAATGCGGTAGCATCAGCAGGATTCATTCGCTGGACTGCCTCTAAGAACTCTTTGTGCTCAGTTGACAGGTCGATGCCGTTCTGCATAGCATCAAGATAACTATGCACGAACTCGGTCTCGTCAGCATGTATAGCAGTAAGAATCCTGGCATTTTCTAGCACATTCAGCAACCACTGCTTGCATTGTTTCTGTGACCTTTGCAGGTGAACAACGAGATATCTGTCGTCCTCAAGCAATCTCCTTACTTGCTGGATATCTCCAGTATTCAGGGTAGTCTCGATGAAACTGCCAAATGACGGCAGAGATCGCACAATCTCTAAAATCTCCTTCGGAAGCAAACTGTCGTCTATCTCCTTAGATAAGAGTATACTCAAAGGGTTTGCGTAGTAGTGGCACATATATGCGTACTGGCCTTGTCAGTTTTGCTAGGTCGTGGGTAGCACGGTCAACTCACTTTCAGAGAGCTAATGAACATTGGAAGACCCGCCACTTGATCTTGCTGGCGTTCTAATAGACTTGTCAAAAGCGAGGGACCGAGTCGCAATGGCGCGTCGAAGTGCGCTACCGCAGTCTTGAAGACCTTCTCTATTACAGTGGTCGACTGCTCCACATCAAATTGATCGCCATAGAGGTATCGGCATGTGGACTTGAGCAACCGTGCTTGAAATAATTCCACGGACGTTGCTATACCGAACAAGAGTGTGAAAGGAATTCGGTCAAGCCAAGAACTAGACTCATGATTAGGTGAGGTTCATATCATGATGTGTGTGGCAGTCTGACCTAAATAGGAGGATGAGGTCTGACAGAAGACCGGTTTCGAAGGCTTCGCTGTCTTGAAAACAAATGACAATGTGAGATCGAGGGCTGGTTTGGAGATGGCTATGAAGAGCCTCGAGATCATAGTTCAAGTATTTGCGTCCCTGAAAGGTCAGTGGACGATATGGCTGGGCGGACATGAGACATACATCTTTGCCTATGGCAACTTCCAGATCGTCACCCTCTCCCGTAGCTCTGGCAGTAACATCGTGTATGATCTTTTTAAGCGCGGCTTTGAGATTGGATGCATCAGCTGACCGCAGTCTTACGACCTTTGCATCGGCACAAGCTTGGAGTGTTTCTGACACCTGTTCGAATAACAATTCTTGAGATGCGATGTTTGCCCCCGTGACAATGAAGCCCGAGGGTATCTTGTCCTGGTCATCTCTATTTGGCGACTCTTGGATGAATGTGGTCACATTCTCCAGGGTCGATTGGTTGCCTTCTCTCAAGACATGCTTATTCATGTCAGCCTGAAGCGTTTGTGCCTGTACTGGTCTAAAGGGTCAACTCACACGAATCCGCTTGTCAATACCTGACCATGCTTCCTCGAACAAGGACTGCCGCAGCTGTGCGCTATCATCGTTCTCAAATAAGGGCTGAAAGAGCGGCGGAGTTGAGAGATGTGGTTGCTTGGATTCTTGATCCTGCTTTCTCGAGACCTTCCTGCGCTTCGAGGGCCTGACGGCTCCATCAGCTTCACTCGAAGGGTCAAATATGTATGCAGCCTGGCACTCTTAGTATGTCTTGTCGTGCTACCAAGCAGGCGCTTGGAATACCCACCTGATGCTCCCTATCGACGAATGTCTCCGTGGGTAGATCATCGGATGCCATGTCCTCTCACGTCAACCAAGAAACCCTCCTAGAAAGATCTTCGAATTGGTCAATGGAAATACCAAATGAAGGCGCGCTTTGAAGCTGAACCGTGTCGCCCGCTGCAAGGGGCCGTTAAAGTGTGACAGGGGGGGTAACGCGCTAAGGCGGCTGGATGGGTCCGGCGCGGTGATATCACCGATAGACGCTGCAGTCCCCTAAAAAAAAGTTTTGGGGCGAGGCAGCTTCTACATGTATCTCAAGACACCAAGCAAATTTCTCCGGCTGGTCAACAACAGCAGCAGCCGTAATACTGTGTGCGCTATGCCATGCCTCCAAAGACGGCTCTGATCGAACGACGTTCCAAAGACTACATCTGCCGGTCCTGCCTATTAGGTCTGAGGCGACAACCGTCCGCGCACCCACCATGGAGCATCCGACAAGCATCGCAGACAGCAGCTGCAGCACGACCTGCAGCTCCACACAGGAACAAGGTTCAACGAGTTGACGATGCAGAGCGCCTGAAGACTTTGAAGAAGCTCGGACTTCTGCGGCGCACCGAAGAGGAGGAAGAGGAGGAGGTCACAGTCAACTATTTCCAAGAGGAAGGTGGGAAGTTGCGGCGACTGTCGAATGTCGACGAGTTTAACGAGGCGCTCAACGACCCTGGAGGTCAGATGGAGTCCGATCTGGAAGCGCTTGAAAAGGATGCGAAGAAGGTCAAGGACTACTACGATCTATTGGTAAAGGCCGAGATCGAGACGCAGACAAGCAACCCCGACGTTATTAGGAGCGAGGTGAAGAAACTACTGGAGTCCGAGACACCCCTGAGCACCACCGCCCTCGATGCACTAAACGATCTATCACAAGTGTTGGAGAGCGAACCAAACGGCCCCATAAGGATTGGCACCAGAACGTTGGGTATCAAAGAATGGGCACCGCACCAGAGTAAGAAGATCGTACGCCTGAACAACAACCTACAGCTCGCTGCGAGACAGCTAGACCGTGGAAAACTCGACAAACAAGGTTTTCAGGTCTGGAAATACTATTATGGTGTTCGCCGAGACCTATCCACAAGATGGAACGTGGTACCAAAAGCCGTCTGGGCCCTTCTCTGGGATATCTTCGCTATAGAATCGCCCAAGAACCCGAATCGCTGGCACCACGTCCATGTTCTTGCGAAGGATATGACCGAGGCTGGGGTAGAGCTTAGTCCGAAACAACAGTTGTTGGCGATTGAGGCCACCTTTCTGGAGGGCTGGCATAAGGAGGCCGTGGATAATCACAAGAGAAATGCCTCAACGCTGGGGGCCGACCCTGAGACGTTTTTAGACTTCTGGCAGCTTGGCTTCCGAATGTACTGCCATACTGGTGATCTGGAAAGGGCCGAACGACTCCTCGACGTGATCGTCGAATCCAATTACGAGCACGACACCAGATTTATGTTGCCTCTGGTCCGGGCATATGCACAGCAGCCCGACAGCGTAGAAAAGGCTTATGATCTGTACCACTTTATCCGGACAAAGTTGGGCGATGCGATGACCATCGAGGACTACGATGTGATCATTTCCTACTTCCTCGCGGCTCGACAGTCGGAGAAGGCGCTATGGGTATTTGTCGAGATGATGACATCCGGCCGTATCCAATTGCGTGATTCGAACAAGCTACCGCCGAGCGTCGCAAACGAATTCTTCGTCGGCAAATGGTTGAAACGGTTGATGTTGGTTGGTGATTATGAGGGGGCCTACAATGCATTACTGCACATGAAAGACCAGGGAGTGATGCCCAGGCCTCTGGTGCTCAATGTCTTGATTGGCTCGTGGTTGAGGACCGGAGTGGCGGCCAACGTGCAAAGAGCAGAGGACATAGCTTGGACTATGATAAACTCCAGACTTCAGTTTGTGAAACTGAGGTCAGAGTTGCGGGTCCGGGCTCAACCGGCGGTGCAGATGAAATATCATCAGTCAGGAGTAGGGTGGCCGAAAGCAACACTGGAGACCTTCTCCCTCCTCGCAGAAAATTACAAGGACCGTGGAGTGCTTGCCAAGACGGAGGAGCTTTGGGATGCTTTCAAGAAGGCTGAAGTAGGGCCTGATGGATTTTTCATGAATCAACTACTGTTCTCCCTTTTGCGGAACGGGCGTGGCAAGGAGGTTCATAATCTGTACCGAGCTATGACACAGCAATTTAAGCACAACAACCTCCGGCCTGACTCGAAGACTTTCCTGGCTCTCTGGCAAGCTTTGCCACCCAATCGGCTTCAACACTGGAAGCCTGAAGAGGTGTCCGAGCACGTGAGAGCGAGCCGGTCATTATTTGCAGAGATGGTTAGCTTTGCTTCATCACTCCAAGCCGACAAGAAAACGGTTACCTTTCAACTTGCAAGGACGATAATGCATACGTTTCGCCGATTGGAAGACCCAATTAGCATGCTGGTCGCATATCGAGCGCTTCGCCTAGTCTTCAACCTACAAGATCCAGGATCCATGTTGCTGGAAATGATAGTCGGCACAACGGACATTGAAAAAGCTTCGGGCAACAGGAAGATGAGAAACAAGATCATCACAGCTACAGAACATACCGAGCATTTCTTATCGCAAAGGCAGCAAGAAATGGTGGCGGCCGGCCAGCTTGGGAAGGACGAAGAAATGCCTCCAGATGTCAGGTCGGCCGAGATGGCCGACTTCCTAGAGATGCATCTGGAAGCCGGACTCCAAAAGATGGCGAACTCGGAAGAGCTGTTCAAGCAGGCAGCTTCTGAGATGGGCGTGTACGATCCTGACGCTGATGATGTGGACTAGGAGTAGATAATACAGGATGTAGGATAGACGTTCGAGGCTGAGCCAACTTCCCAGCTCACGTACTTGTATAAATGTATTGTTGTAACATCAAAACACCAGTATCCCCATCAATGAGAAACTCTAACATTTGATCACTCTTCTACTTTTGCTTCATCTGCTTGACTCGGACAGACTGAAGATTTGATGTCTGACCTTCGGAATTAATGGTGATTCAGGAGGTGGCTACCTAATCGTGCTCTTCTTCTGTTAATCCTGGACAGCCGTCCATATCTTGGTCCGGATACGAGCATTTACACCAGAAGCAGTATTGGTACTCCTTCCGCAGGTACTCGACAAGCCTCCGCAGCTTCTCGTCTGGCTCCATCGCATTAAACTCGTCGAGCTCGAGGTCTTCCTCCTCTAGATCCTCGACCTGCACATAGGCCGTCTTGTTCTTGCCCAATGCCTTGAGATCATCTGCGTCCTCGTCATCATCCTCGTAGGTCGGCAGCCGTGAGAGGCTCTGTTCCAGATCATATCGCATCCTGCGCTCGCGCTCGGCTTCCTCTCGATGCCGCACCAGGCCGCGCCACAGAACATTGATGCTCTTGAGCGGCCGCGTAGAACCCGTCCTTTTCTTCTTCCCCTGTGCCGTCTCGCTCTCACTCTCCCCTTCTGCAGTCGTGCCGCCGAGTGCCCTGAGCTCCGCGTCCCTCTCCTCGTCCATGCGTTCGCACACCTTCTGCGCGCCGTACACCTGCCCCTCCCAGCGCTTCAGCTCCATCTCCCTGCGGTTCCGCTCCCGGAACTCGCCCTCGTCGACGACCTTTGCCTTCTTGCTCACGCCCTCCCGCTCCGCCGCCTCGTTCAGCGCCCTCTTCTTCTCCGAGTCCAGGCCGATGCCGCCGCGGTCCTCCTTCAGGTTGAGCCGGATCGGCTCCGTCTTGGCGTGCGCATTGTCCTTTGCGCCCAGCGCCCCGCCCGGCGCGAAGCCCATCTTCTTCATCATGGACAGGCCCTTGGACTTCTTGGTCGCGCCGGAGTAGGGATCCTCGTCGATGAGAGACTTCTCCAGCGCCGCTTCGCGCGCCGCCTTCTCCTCCTCGGCCAGCTCCTGCTTGGACTTGGGACGGCCCTTGACCTCGGCCTCGCGCTTGAGACGCTGGCGCCGCTGGAGCGAGGTCTCCGGGATGGCGGTGGTGGGGTCGTTCTCTGAGAGGAACGCCATGGACATGTAGTCCTCTTCTCCCGATGAGTCGCCCATTCCAACGGATTGGGTGATCAGCTGAGGTTGATGATGAGAACGATCAAGTGATTGACAGGCATCGATTTGAAAATAGAACTGAGTGTTGAATGAGAAGTAGAATTGATTACACCCTGCAGATTTCTGGCGCGTTCACGTATATTGACGCGATTCCATTAAAGTGTTTGGAGATCGCGATCGGTTTCGCAGCTAACTCCTCAGTGCCGAAGGGTATAGTCAGTTGTCGCTCGAATATTTGCCTTTCGTCGCATAGATCTAAGGCTGTTGACAAGTTTTGATGGTTCAAGGATTACAGTGCCGATTGACTCCTTGTCAACCTTTGATACTGTGCTGCCTATAGCCCACCATGCGCCGGTAGAGTGAGATATTTCAGCACTGCGCAATTATGAAAAAGAATAAGAAACGTGAGACACATTACTTTAAACCGATCTGAGGAGAATAATATTAATCATCATACTTTTAGACAATATTTGTGAAAGCATCACTCCACTGGCGGTTTGAGGCACTGTATCAGATCATGAAAAACTATTATGACGGCAAACGAGGCATCCGTTGGTCACTTATAGACAGGTAACCACTTCCCGTCGTAGTGGGTGATAGCTTTACTGATAGTGATTTAAAATACGATGGCTTGCCAATCAAGATACATGTATTGGCACAAGATGTGGTTTGCGAGAGTAAGACACGATCATACAGCCCTACGAGGCCCACTGGTAGTCGTGTTTTAGGACCTCAAGTCTACTAGGTTACTGGTCAACTTCCAAGAGGTAATTAAAGGTAAAAAAAATTGTATATTTGCAAGAAGAGGCCAATTAAACGCCGTTGATGCTCTACGCTGATGCAAATCTATATCCTGGAGCTTAGCCTCTCTTTGCAGCGCGTTTCCTCTGTGCCTTTTCCCTTTCATAAGCATTCGCCTCCTTGCCCTCTTCACTCTGAATCTCAGAGACAATCCTCTTGTACTTCTTCTCGTATGCTTCGTCCTTGGCTTTCTTGATACGGAGCTTCTCGCGAGCCATGAAGTTGGCATCCTTGCGGAGTTCGCGCAGGGCACCCTTCCGCTCCTTCTTGTGCTCGGCCTTGAGCTTGTTGATCTCTGCCCGCTCGCGGTCGGGATCGTAGTGCTTGTCTGGATCGAAGGAGTCTTCGAACTTGGGCACATGCGTCTTGATGGCCAAGGGCCGGTGGTGATGAAGCTCTAGATTGCGGCGCTCCATACGAGCTAATTGTAGGAGACGGTCTAGCTTGGACTTGGACTTGCTGATCTGTTCATTTAACGCTTTAGGGAAATGCGAGCGACATGATTTTGTCGAAAGATGGCCAAGCACATTTGATGCTGGCTGGAACGTCTCGTAGAAAGAGGATTTCCCGGTCCATATGGTTGCTGCAGCATCTAGCAACTTGACGATAGTGTCGACAAGTGCAACTTTGACCACTATGGCGTCCTTCTCAGCCGAGCTCACACAGTCGAGACAGTTGAGCTTTCGGATGGCGGTGTTCTTCGCGTCGTGAATGCGAATGCCTTCGCTAGGCTCGTGCAAAGGGAATAAACCCAGCTTTTCCTTGGACTTCACAGGTGCAAGGGCAGCCAGTGTATTGAGACTGAAATTCATCACCTCGGGGACGTATCGCTTCGACACGGTCTGGTATTGTATCGCCAGTATACAGAGAAATGAACCAATCGTGTAGTCCGTGAGGCCCCGGGGAATCTTCATGCCCAAGTAGCGGCCCATTGTCAACATGGCCGGAGTGGCGACTTGGTGGAAGTGATCCGATGTTGGAAATATCGTACCAATTGTTGTCAAAACCACCAAGTCGCCAACATTGAGATCAAGAGGTCGTGTGCTTATATCTTCGATGTATGATCTCAGTTCGGTGGCAATCTCGATAGGGTAAGTCTTGGCCAATGAGTGTGCGTGACGAACAAGGCTTTCGATCGTTGCAAATGGTGCGCCTTGATTTGCCAAATATGGTAAATGTTGTATGAGGGCCCTGGCAAAATTGCCCAGTTTGGCCTTGTTCCCACTGTCCAATTTTGAATGGTGAAGGGCACGAATACGCTGGACCACTACTGGAAGCTTCTCAACCGGTACCGACTTGGTAATTTCGAGAAATGCTTCATGAGTCTCCGGACATGAGAAGACAAAAGGTAAACCGTCGGCGTCCTCCTTCTGGCTCGCCTCAACTGTGGTACCGTCCAGCTTTTGTTTGAAGGCTGGGTTTTGGGCTTCTTCGTCGTTCAATAGACCCTTAGTGAATTCATCGTCGTCGTCAACCTCATCATCCTCTGCGGAGCCATCTGACCCATCGTCGTCGGACTCTTCCTGCTCGCTCAAGGACAAATCAGACCCCTCCGCGATCAGATCGTCCTCTACAAGAAAATCGTCCTCGTCATCGAATCCAAGCTCGGTAGCCGTCGGTCGCAGCTTGATGCCCTTTCCTAGCCCAAAGGTGTCGCCTTCCTCTTTCTCGATAAACTGTACTGGCCCATTGGAGGGCTCTTCATCATCCGAATCAGGTTCATTGTCGGCTTCGCTTTCACTGTCCGGCGCACCCTCCATTCGGCGTTGTCTCTTTTCCTCTAGTTCTCGAAGCTTGGCTGCCTCTTCTGCCGCCTGCTCCTCCTCTGTCTTGGTTCGATACGAGGGCTGAGCTCTTCTGTCTGCGGCAAGTTTCTTCACTTGTATATCATATTCTCGCTCGAGACCTTGTCCGGGTCCCTCTTGAGCTGTCGACTCTGCGTCCTTGCCCTTCTTGAACAACAACTGGCGCAGGTTTGGTAGCTCCTGATCAAGTTCCATTCTCAGGTCTTCGTCGGCATCCTTTGCAGCTTGCCTCTCTGCCTTGTGAAATTTTGATTTTGCAATGACTTCTTTCATGACCTCGGCCTTAGTTTTCTTTCTTTCTGGTTGATCTTCGTCTGCGTCCGTTTCGCCATCTGTCATGAGTTTCCTCTTCAAATAGGCTTTACGGCCCTCGTCTTCCTCATCTGACCCTGCATCCATGTCGTCCGCTTCGTAGTCGTCCACTATGCGCGGTCCATCCAGCGACAATGACTTGCCCATATGGGTGAGGCCAAAGCTTTCACCAGCTTCTTCATCTTCTAGATCAAAGACGGCGCGTTTATGAGAACGCTGTTTCTCGATGGCGAATCGTTCCAGGGCCTTCTCTTCAGGAGTCATGTTGGCATCATCCTCTCCGAATCGTCGGTCGAGAAGCCCTCCAACTTTTTGGCGCCGCTGCATCTCCACGAGCAGAGTTTCTTTCCTCCTCTCTTCGCCGGCAGCCTTAGCCTCGGTAGGCCGGCCATAGATGCCCTTTGCAGCATTTCCTGTCGCTGGTCGATTGCTTGTGACCTCGAATTTAGGGCCTCGGACGTTGTGCTTAAGATCGAAAGGATTGAACTGCTCGCGAATACCTTCAAGCTTCGTTTGTCTGCTCAGACGCTTATCGTTCTTCGCTCGCTCGTCCTGCGCATTGCGTTTCTTCTGCTTTTTTGACTGCTGGGGGCCGACGAGTCCTTGACTTCGCAGCGACTCCTTGAGCCGCTTCAACTGTGAGCCGCCCATCGTGAAGGCAGGATATCAAATATTCTCTGTTTAATGGGCGGTAGAGGGGTCGCAGCGCTGGCCCAAGATATTTTTCTAGGAAATTTCGCTACCCGGGTGTTATCGCTTATCTTAGCGTCAACGCATTTTAGCGGCCGGCAAGGGTCAGATTCGGGGCTCCACTGCAGCTCTCCGAGGCTTCGACTCGGAAGAACAACGACGACTCAGTCCTTCAGCGGTTATACTGGCCATCTGTCGTACAGGCCACTCCAGGCATGACCTGAGGCCCCGATTGTCCCTCTTCGTTGAGGTATATTATAAAGCGGTTTGTGCTACACCAACCCGGGGCAAAAATGGGCGTATTCTCGTCTTTTCGAGATGAGCGGCTCATCTTTGTTGGCCTTGGCCTGGCCACGGTCAGCTTCGTAGGCATGATGCGCCTCCTTTTGACGCATTACCGCGATGAGGCTGAGATCAGACCCAAATCTCCAAAGACTCAGTACATCACTCAGGCTACCGAGGACGCATTAGACCTCAATACAATAAAGAGCCTTCTAGACCATTATAACCCTACCATCCGGGATACGGCTACCAAGATTGTCGTGGGAAGAGCAGTGAACGACATCGACACAATTCACCTTCTCCTGAGAGGCATCATGCAACCCAGCTACGACGTGCGGGAAAAGTACCTGCGGGCATTGACGTTCGCCATGGAAGAAAGGGACAGCAACCAAGACCAACTGAAAGCCTTGAACTCGCCTGAGGGTTATTATGCCATTGTGCGGTCACTAGAACACAGCCTCGGCGACAGGGAGCGGAACAACATGAACGATCTGGTCTGGGACGAATATCATCTTCGCGATGTCAACGAAAGGCGTTGCATCATGCTTGTCCAACAACTGGTCCACAGATATACCACCAGCACTAGGCAGTTAGTGAGGGCCAAATTTGTCGAGAAATGGCTTGCCAAGCAAGGCTGGGGCGATACGGATGAAGAGCGGCATACCAATTTCACAACCTATGCTCACCGCCGGAGAAATCGCCTCAGCGATGTTTGTTCTCAACTCCTCAGGACCAAAGACGGTCGCAAAGCCTTGCGCGAGAGTAAACTCATTGTAAGTATAAAGATTGTAATTTCTTCATACCCCCGACACGTTCTTAAAAGGCACGGATTTAGGCGTATCTTGCTCAGGGGCGCCCCATATATGGTATCTTGGAGGAGCTCTAACTCATCACGGAATAATCACAATGCTAACCTGTTACTTGGACAGGGCAAGGGGCGCGGGAGTCCACGTGATGGATCCGAGAGCGGTGGCATTAAAGTCATTCTGGAAATAAGCATGCAGAATGAGGATGAAAATGGAGAGATTCAGCAGGAGAACTTCCAGGCTGAGATAGTTCCCCGGTTTATGGAACAAAGCGATGAAGAACAACGGCGACGGAGACGACACAGGGAGGCCATTGTGCTCAACGACGGGACACACTCGTTGGGAAGAGGAGATATTATCGAACGAGAACACGACTCCAATGCTTGAATGGCACTAAAACTAGAAATTATATCCATTCCTGTTGGCAAGCGTATCAGACGGGACTCGACCACAAGATTACAGCATACATCAGCTCAAGCAATCAGGGAGGCCCCACGATTTTCTCCAACACCACTTGGAGTTGGCATCCAACTCGAGAGTCTTCTCCAGGAATCATGGGCGTCAAATTACGGCACTAGATTCATCGATCATGCTCCAAACTTCGTAGGAAAGACTAAAAAGAGAAATCCTCGGCTCGGACGGCAAAGCCTAGAAGCTAGTATACATAGTCACACAACTCTGAGTCGGTATCAGGAGCAGGTTTGACCACGGAAGCACGTGGCAGAGATGCCAGCGTGACGGGCACTGTGCTCTAGGAATATAGAGTTCAGTATCGAGTCTAGTGCTAGATATTTGTCACTTGGTTTCCATGCAGTAGACAACTACGCTCTCCTAGAGATTTGACTTTAATCGTGGTGTCAGTTGAGAAGCTCCCCTGTCTCGGCTGTTGCCGAATTTCTGGCTTAGCGTTGCAGCAAAGCCGTGGACCGAAATTGGGCTCAAATGCACGAGACGGCCCCAGGAAGACCCCTGAACGCGTCGCGACTTTAGGGGTAAACCGTTGGCCCAAGCACCGATGAACCCTGACGCAATTGACGAAGTTCCAGAATTGAGGCTACGTGCATGGCACAACAACCACGGAAAATACTGCGCTCCATGACTAAAATAATGATGATGGATCAGCTAGGTAGACTCTGCACAAACATCAAAGTGGCAAGCATTCTCCTCTCCCTAGGCTAAGGGAGTCCTGGGCACTCGTCTGACTAGCCAACGAACCCCTCCGCGTCGTAAACAAAGCGAAGTAAACAAACTGGCGCTTCTGCAGCTCGCCATCTGCGCAGTAATCTAGCGGAAAGCCAATAGACTGTCACCTCCATGAAGTCTTGTGCTCCATCGCGTATGCAGGAGTTGCAGAAGTGCTCCCCATGGTCTTTAGCTACATGACTAGGTACATATTCTAATTGCATCAGTAGACTTGGAGAAAGGGGATTCGTTGCGCGACCTGGCCTATGATGCAACAAGGCCAACAAGAATCCTGGACGCTATGCTACTGGAGGTGTATTCTGGATACTACATCTGCCACTGAGCATAATCGGTTGGCATTTAGGCGCTGAAAGATACGAGTCTCGTGGGGGCTTCCAGCTGTGGCGATATGTTACTGAACACGGTCGATCTGTTTATGATAAAGGAGGGGTATTGAAATGTAGCTTTCTCCTTCTTGATATCCCCAACTCAAACTCAACGGTTTGTGCGTACCGTAATCGTCGGGTCCGCGGTTGCTCCCACTGACACCGCACTGACTGCATCCTCGTCCCGGCAACCCTTGCGCCCAGCGACGGCCCTCACCGTCCAGTCCCTCCGCTGTCCTTTTATGTTACGAATGAATATCTGTAGTGTCAGCCTCACCGTTCTTCGCTTCCAATCTGCACTATATCGCAAAATTTTGATTCGGACGTTGCAAGGCAAAAAGGTGGAAAGAGATCCTTCGGTCCCTTCCTGCAACAATTTAAGGTCCGTCGCCGAACCAGTACCTTTCCTTGCCTCTTTTCTGCAGCGACAAACTTCAAGAAGACGACATTCACCGATAACAGAAACACGAGTCCTCGACCTAGAACGCCTATTTGCAACCTCATTGCACGAGTTCAACATGCCCTGCCGCAGTTAAACACGAGCCGCGGGTTTTACGACACCTATCATTATCACATAACTAACCTTGCACATTTATCTTAAAGGGGGACAGGGTTATATTCGTGAGGTGTGGTAGCACACGGGCTGAAGCAGGAGCAGCTAGCTAAAGAGACCGTCTCTTGGGCCAGAGTTGTCGCTTCCAAGGTCGGGATTGGCTCAGTGGATTTGGAGGGCAACAGAGTGGCTGCCAGCAGCGAGCACAGCAACCACTAGCAGCTGCCAGGTCCCAGGGCCCGGCAAAATTAGAGCTGCCCACCATGTCTTCGACTGCGGCAGCGCCATCCTACCAACAACAACAAAGAGCAAAGACATTGTCTCGAGCTTCAGCTAGGAAGACGACCCGCACCATAGGCGGCATTGGAACAACTTCTACTCCAAACCTGAACTCGCTCTTCTCCGCTCAGGGCTACAACAGACTAGCTCCCATAGCCGCAGGCCCTCTTGCGCGCAAAGCTTCGCAAGCAGCACTGACCCCGGGATCCCTGGCCACGATACCCGATGATAGCGAAAACTACCCTTTCGACAGTGTTCTGAACGACGACGACCCGCGCAATATGGCGCCCCTGACGCCAGGAAGGGCGTCCGCCGCCGTCGACGATTTCGATTTCGGCGACGCCGTTGACGTGCCTGGCGGTATGTACGGAACTGTGCGCTTTGTTGGTTCAGTCGCCGGGAGGAAAGGCACGTTCGCCGGTGTTGAGCTGCACCCAGACTTTACAGGTCGCGGGAAGAACAATGGGGATGTTGACGGGTAAGTTGCCCTGGGTCTCGGGTGTTTGATCCTCCCCATATCCTGTGCATGTTCGTTCATTACTTACTCTGGCGGCGTTGCAGGGTATCGTATTTCACCACGTCGCAACCAGGTGCCGGCATATTTGTTCCCATCACGAAGCTATTCAAGCGCGACTACGCGACATCATCCGGCAGCTCATACCCAAATACACCGGGCGCGCTCAAGGCTGCGAATCAAAATACCATCAATTATACTCCTCCTACGCCATCTTTACCCAAGTTCAGTCAATCTGTAGGGCCGGGAAGAGCGCCGAGCCCATCTGGCAAGAAGTCCAGGACGTCTCTGCCACGACCCGACTCGCCTGTCCGCAAGCTTCAGCTGACGCCGGGACCGCGGCCACCGACAACCACACCGGGGCCAAAGACCGGACCGCCACGCTACGGGACTCCCTCAATCGGCAAGTTTTCTGCCAGCGTTCGCGGGACAGCGGGCGACCCGGCAAAGCCTCCATCTAGGCTGGAACGCAAACCAAGCAGCATTGTATCACGAAGCGCCTCCGCTCTTGGTCAAATAGGGAACCCCAACTTTGATGACGATGAGACCACACCGGTCGGAAATCGGACCAAGACGAATGGGAGTATTGGATCTATGGCCAGCCTGAAGATGCGCCCGCCTTCCCGCGCCACCACTGTAGACGATGAAGAGATGGAGCGCCTTCGGTCTCAGCTGGCAGACCGCGATAGGCAGCTCAAGGACCAGGCCTCTGCATTGGCCGAGATGGAGAGCAGCGTCCAGGAGCTGACGTCTCTGATGGAGAACACAGACGTCAGCCAGCTAAGGCGCAACAGCCATGATGATAAGGACACATCGCAGCTTCGAGCACTACTGAGAGAGAAGAACGAAAAGATCGCCATGCTTACGGCAGAGTTCGATGCACATCGCGCCGACTTCCGCAGTACTATCGATACCCTGGAAATGGCCAGTACCGAGACGCAACGGGTATACGATGCGAGAATTCGAGAACTGGAACAGGAGATACATGACCTACAAGAACGAAACGAGGACGTTGACAGCGTTGCCCGCCAGCTTAAGCAACTAGAGGATCTCGTCCAAGAGCTCGAGGAAGGCCTTGAGGATGCTCGGAGGGGCGAAGCAGAAGCACGGGGTGAAGTGGAGTTTCTTCGTGGCGAGGTTGAGCGGACCCGAGCCGAGCTCAGGAAGGAGCGGGAGAAGGCATCTGCTGCTATTAATGGGAGCCCCAACGGAGATGCCTTGTCGTCGACCAAGGAGCTGGAAAAGAAGGAGGACGAGATTAGAGGCCTCAAAGCCATCATCCACTCCCTCAGCAGAGATGGCATTGCTGGAAACGAATCGCCCGACAAGACCCCCACACAGCCGCAGCGCAATCTTTCTTTCACCAAGCCTAGGCCAGACTCAATGGAGCAGCGTATGGCTCGGGAGAAGATTGAGCGCGAGGTGAGCGAACTCCGGGCTCTGGTCGACACCAAGAGCTCCCACGAGGAGGAGTTGGAACGTGAACTTGAGGTTCTGCGCCGCAATAGTGCTACAACACATCGTGGTAGCGCCATGACCATCGGCAGCACGGATCGAAACTCGTACCGAGACTCGAAGGGAACGGTCATCATGGCTCGTGAGCCCCAATCGCCCAAACACAAACGCGTGCCTACTATGGATACCATGGCCGAGAGCGATGCGTACTCCTCTGTCACGGAGAGTAGCACTCTCTGGTGCGAGATTTGCGAGACTGGCGGTCATGATATCCTCACATGCTCAAATATGTTTGGCAACCAAGACCAGAAGCAGGGCAGTCCGATAGCGTCGGGGACTGAAAAGGACATCACGAAAGAAAGTCTGGGCAACCTCAATGTGCCAGGCGCTGATGCAGATTTCATGCCACGACCCCTTACGCCTGTAAAGTCGACACCGGCTTCTAATCCACCACCGGCTAATGTCAAGATCCTGCCAAATCCCACAGATTCGGGACCTCTGGCTGGCAAAGACAGTGGCGTTGTGGATCCGGAGAAATGGTGTGCTCTTTGCGAAAGAGATGGGCATGACAGTATCGACTGCCCGTTGGAGGACGCCTTCTGATTCCGCAACTGTCTCAGCGCGGGAACCAGATTAGCAACGAGTACGGCTTGAGTTTCCTATCCTCGCACAATTCATGCTTTTCTTCCGCATGTGCTTAAAGAGCATCATCACGATTCCCACGGACGAGTTTTCTTCTGCTTAGAGAGCGATGATACCACAATGTTCTTTCTTCTTATCTCATTACTTCGATATTCTTAGCTCGGTTGATGGCTCTTTGAGAGGTTGCCAACCGTAACGTTCCTGCGTGCATGGACCGATTACTGAGGTCAAGACTTTATGACGAGCATTGGAGGATAATGGCTTTTTTGAACAAAGGAGACACTAGGATGTGGAAACCCTATGTCGATGATGAATAATTACAAGATTCACTTATAGTGCACATATAAGATCCGAAAAAGTGATCGATTTGTCTGTGCCCCTTAAATGACTCCCCAAAGGTATGATCAATGCGAGGCTATATCTGAACTCTAATGCTTGATTAGTTCATGTGTCGACACGGACCATTTGTCGTCGTCACCAAGAAGTCGTCGCCACCAAAGAAGTCGTCGTCACCACTGAGATTTCAAGACGGGGCTTTTTGAGGCTGTTCACACTTCCTTCGTGCTCAGGGTAAAAGAGATATTTTTCTCCCTCCTGTTCTCGGACGTCAAGTGGCTTTTGGCGTTTCTTGTTATGGGCATGTTTGCCGCTTTAGGCATGCTGTGACGCACAAGTGTGTTGGCCACATGGGGAGCCAACATTGACAACATCGACGACACACTCCTTGTATCTCTGACGATACTGGTAATTTCGACGACACTTGTGCCTTCAATGGTCGCCCCGGCCAACAATCAAAGTCTGCTTGGCTCTTGCCAAAACTCTGGCTGGAAGTTGGCAGGCATGCCTCTCGAAATGCAGTTTTATCAAATCCGTTCGCACGACCAATGCAAGATTGAACACTTCTTCTGTTCCACACTCCATTCATTCATGACTCCTCTTCTGCATCCCATACTCCTACAGTGGTATTTCTAGCCTTCCTTCTTTTTGGCTGCCGCTCCTCGTCCCTCATCCACCCTTCAGGACAACCAAATCACTCGTTGTTTTCACACCACCCTCAGAGCAATTTTGTGGCACTTCTCACGAACTCGACTAGTCTGTCCGGATCTCCCTACGAGGTGACTTGGCAGTCTGTCTACCTACACAGCATTGTTACGCAAGGCCGATCGTGCTCACTCAGACTTGAGCATTTTTGGTCCAAGGTTTGTTCGTGAGCAGCCAAAGCACGAAGCTGCCGGAGAAACATTCAACGTAGGTTGAAGCCTTCTCCATAGGTAAGGATCTCGTTTCCAAGTTTCCTCGAGGCATGCTCCTTGTCTCCCTCGGGAGGAATTTATTTCTTTAATTACGACGACTTGCTAACCTCTCAGAATCACGCATTTGGCACATTGAACACCCTGTCGACTACCGTATCTCTGAACGCAACAACGCCTGTAAGATCGTTGGGCTACATGTACACCTCCTAGAGGGTCTCGAGACACAATGTGGTAAGTAGTTAACGTTTCGTTCTTTATCACTTTATCAGAGGGAGATGGACGTCGAGCCTCCACTTCCAGCCCTCCAGGTAACGTCACGCCGGTTATTGCGGATCCAAAGGGTCAAGCCGACGACACGGACTGGGCGCCATGCCCACCCTGTCGAGGCCAAGCGTTCCCCGCAATGCGCCAGTATCAGGGCGGACGCAGGTCCCCGCATAACTACATTGTATTGTAGTGCGTTCCGACGGCAACCTTGGAAGCTGCTGGCGCCGTCTGATAGCTTGGGGGGAGCTCCCTCAGCCGATCTGTGACACCACCATCCCTTTCCCCAACTGCATCCTCCATTTCCTTGGACTGTCGTTCTCGTGACCGTACAACTGTGCCACACAAGCGGTCAATTGTCCTCGATTGACCTTTGCATTCGTCCCCTCGATTGATCTTATCTATACATCCCCCACTTATACACACCCTACGAGGTGCGAATGGCTGGCTGATTGAGCTGTCATCCAATAGTGACCACAACCACGGCAATCCGGCTTCGACCGACATCTTTCAGTCCCTCGCCAACTCAGTTGCTGTTTCTACTACGACCACTATGGGTGGCGAGCGCGATACACACTCGAAGCTGGCTTCGGCTGCCGTCTCCACGTCGAACTATCCTGCCCAGGCTGCCGGCCCCGTTGGCAAGCGCATAAGCAAGATCTACAAGGAAAGAATCTCACAGTTCTACTCGACGGGACAATGGGAGAATCAGAACTTGCGAGCCATGATGTACGAGGGCAAGGCCTCCGGCGCCCCTCATGTGCAGCTCTCGACCTGGGCCGCCCCAGGCTTGTCGAGGCCCAAATTTGAGGAAGCCGTCAAGGGAGAGTACAGGCCCACCCAAGTTGGGGAGGCCTTCGGCCCGTCCTGGTCGACGCATTGGTTCAAGGTCGTCCTAAAGGTCCCGGAAGAGCTCGTTAAGAGTGAACACTTGGAGTTCCAATGGGACGCCAACAACGAAGGCCTCGTCTGGACACCGGACGGAAAGCCTTTGCAGGGTCTGACCGGCGGTGGTGAACGCGTCGAATGGATCTTGCCAAAGAAGTTCAGGGACGGCAAGGAGCACACGATCTATATCGAAATGGCCTGCAACGGCATGTTCGGCAATCCAGCCGGCGGCGACACTATCCAGCCTCCTGATCCTAACAAGTATTTCCAGCTGGCCAAAGCCGAGATCTGTGCCGTGAACATGGACGCCCGGCAGCTCTGGATCGATATCTGGATCATTGGCGATGCTGCAAGAGAGTTCCCGGAGGACTCTTGGGAGCAGCACAAGGCTCTCAACACCGCCACAGAGATCATTGACACCTTCAAGTTGGGCGACAAGGAGTCCATCAAGAAGGGCCGTAAGATCGCCCAGGCGTATATTGGCTCCAAGGTTGATTCCGCCAAGGTTTATGACAGTGATGACGTCCCCCAAGTCTTCGGCATTGGTCATTGCCATATTGACACCTGCTGGCTCTGGCCGTGGGCAGAGACCAAGCGCAAGGTCGCTCGGTCGTGGTCGAACCAGTGTGACCTGATGGACCGTTATCCAGAGCTGCACTTCGCGTGCTCGCAAGCTCAACAGTACAAATGGCTCAAGCAGGATTACCGCGATGTCTTTGACCGAGTTAAGATCAAGGTCAAGGAAGGCAAATTTCATCCCATCGGTGGTAGTTGGGTTGAGCACGACACCAACATGCCCAGCGGCGAGTCGCTCGTCCGTCAGTTCTTGTTTGGACAGAGGTTCTTTCAGAGCCATTTTGGAGAACGATGCAGAACCTTTTGGCTTCCAGACACTTTTGGCTACTCCAGTCAACTACCTCAGCTCTGCCGCCAGGCCGGAATGGAGCGCTTCCTGACCCAGAAACTCAGCTGGAACAACATCAACAACTTCCCGCACACCACTTTCAACTGGGTCGCGCTTGATGGAAGCCAGGTCATCTGCCACATGCCCCCCTCGGAGACGTACACAGCCGAAGCTCACTTTGGCGATGTCAATCGAAGTATCTCTCGGCACAAGTCCATGGATCAAGACCACACATCGCTTCTTGTCTTCGGCAAAGGCGACGGTGGCGGTGGTCCGACTTGGCAGCAGATTGAGAAGCTTCGTCGTTGCCGTGGTATCAGTGACACCGTGGGCCGCCTCCCTCGTGTCCACATGGGCGGCACCGTTGATGAATTCTTCGACAAGCTGCAAGAAAAGGGCACAGAGCTGGTCACTTGGTATGGCGAGCTGTACTTTGAGCTTCATCGTGGCACCTACACGACCCAAGCCAACAACAAACTGAACAACCGGCGCTCCGAGATCATGATCAAGGACTTGGAGCTCCTAGCTACCATTGCATCGCTCGAGCACAAGGATTACAAGTATCCCAGAGCTGCTTTCGGGGAGATCTGGGAAGGCATACTATTGTGCCAGTTCCATGACTGTCTTCCTGGCAGTGCCATTGAAATGTGTTACGATGACTCCGACGAGGTAAGATCCCCTAGTTATTAAGGTGATACCTCTTGCGCAATGCTAACTGGTTAACAGCTCTATACCCGCATATATGAAATTGGCGAGGCCGTTTATAAGGATATTTACAAGCTGTATAATTTCCCTACGATCCAGCCTACTTCTGTTGCCAGTGCTGTTGCTTTGAACACTGTGCCATGGCATCGGAAGGAGGTTGTTGACATCTCCGACACCGAATGCGGCGTTGCTTGTGGCTCTGGTAACCTGCTGGGCATCAAACCTTTCAAGACTGGCGATAAGAAGCCCGTCACCGTCAAGGAAGTCAGCAAGGGTGTTTTCGTCATGGAGAACGACCAGCTCACCGTTACAGTCGAAGCAGGAGTTATCACATCACTCATTGACCGCAAGAACGAACGCGAAGTCATCGCTAAGGGCGGCAAGGCGAACCAGTTTGTCCTGTTTGATGACAAGCCGTTGTACTGGCAAGCTTGGGACGTTGAGGTCTACCACCTGGACACGCGCAAGGAACTTCCCTCCGGACAGACCAAGATCCACGAGGACAAGGAGCATCGCGTCAGTGTTGTGACCGAGACGAAGATCAGCGATGAGAGTTCAATCAAGTCCGTCCTGACGCTGCAGGCGGCCTTCGAGGGCTATGAGTCGTATGTTGAGTGCACCAGCCATGTCGACTGGCACGAGACCATGAAGTTCCTCAAGGTTGAGTTCCCCGTCGATGTCACCAACACGGAGGCATCATATGAGACACAGTATGGTATTGTGAAGCGACCGACGCACTATAACACCACCTGGGACATGGCCAAGTTTGAGGTTTGCTGCCACAAATTTGCCGACCTCTCGGAAAACGGCTACGGTGTCTCGATCCTCAATGACAGCAAGTACGGTTTCGCCACTTGCGGCAACTTGATGCGCCTGTCTCTTCTCCGCGCGCCCAAGGCCCCCGATGCTCATGCGGATATGGGCACGCATACGATCCGATGGGCCATTCTGCCACACCAGGGCTCACTTGGATCCACAACAGTCCGCACGGCTTACAACTTCAACAATCCTCTCAAGATCAAGTCTGCGCCGCCGGCCGAGTTCAAGGCGTCGCTGAGCACGCAGCCCGTCAAGCTGACTGGCGATTCCTCCCTCATTCTCGACTGTGTCAAGCGTGGCGAGGATGATGAGGATGTCTCCCAGGATGACAACATTCCTAAGCGTAAGGGCAAGAGTGTTATCCTCCGAATTTACGACAGTCTTGGCGGTCGCAGCCGCGGTACCATTTCGACGATTTGGAACGTGAAGAAGGTCACCAAGACCAACGTCCTTGAAGACGATTTGGAGGATGTTTCGATCAGTAAGGACGGTACATTCTCCATCAAGCTGAGGCCGTTCGAGGTTGCCACGTACAGATTGGAAGTGTAAAGGGAGTTGAAGTGTTGCGTGGATTATGTTTTTGGAGGATGTTTCGATCAGTAAGGACGGTACATTCTCCATCAAGCTGAGGTCGTTCGAGGTTGCTACGTGCAGATTGTAAGTGTAAAGGGAAACTGAAGTGTAGGGTGGATTTTGTTTCCCCGGTAAATACATGATACAAAGACAGTTCATATGAAATCATTGATCGTTTTGATATGCAGCGTGGAGTGCTCTCAAACTGGTAGTGATTAGTAGTGCTTGTTATTCAAATTCTCATCAAAGCCTGCAGACCCTCATCGAGAACCGCATGAAGGCAAGTCACATCTTTCTGGTAAACTTTGAACGCGTCCTTCTACAGATTCTTCCCCTATGTACGAGTATTCGTAGTATAATATGCCAGGCCTTCGAGACAAAACATACGAAGACAAACGAATCACCCGGTTTATCACCCAGTAATTACTAATCATTGTGATCACAATGGAATAAATGTGTAATACTAAAAGTTTACATGGTTTGATTAGCTCTGAGAGGCGATCTATGAGGTACCCTAATCTAGATATGTTATACAGTGGCGTTTCAACCGTCGAGCAGGAACCTAATCTTTCATGAGCCTCTTTAGCTCTAGTCATGATAGTCGAATCCTAATATATAGCACAGCCGGTACTATATGATGTTCCATCCAGATACAGCGGCGTGGGAATGGACAAACGTTGCGTACGTAGACCATGCGGTTACACGCGTGCTTGCGGTGTCCGACGCACCCGGTTCTTTCTAGAGCACTCGTGACCTGCGAATGACACCTTGGTCATGTGCTATTTGATGCGTCACACCTGGTGCAGCTTTGCGCTGTTTCCGTACGCTTTCCGTGAGAGACCTGATCGTTATCAAAGAAACCTAGATGCCCTTGCGCGTATTCAGCTCCGCCTAACGTTGGATACCCGAGCAGTGATTCCTAGAGATTTTGAACTCTTGTTTGGTTTAATGGGCGGTTCAGATTACTGTCTATAATTCAATGGTGGTGCCTGTGGAGTGGTGATTTTGAACCTTCTCGGTTGTGATGGATATTGGTGCCTAGATATTGGTCTAGGAGCAATGTCAGCTTGTCTTCCCAAATTGATATCGTTCCTTGGTGAAGTGTTGGCCTTACCTGCTGGTGGCGTGGCAGGGTAATTAACGTGCATGTCCCACGTTCGATCCAATTCCATAGCTCCAGGCATTCCTCTTCTCTTGTATATGGTCTCAAGGACCTGCTGTTGCTGGGCTGCATTTAGCCGAGAAAAGCTTTCGAGTGCAGCTGCCATTGCAGAATCTGAATTCGAGTTGAACGATGTTTCATCGTAAATCGAAGGCGTCTCATGTCCCGTCCTTGGAGTATTCCTTGCGTGTTCTGTATAAGAGCCTGCATGAGGCGTAGGAAGGCTGGGGTCTACCGGCATTGAATGTAGGGCTGTCATTGCCGGCAAACTTGGTGGAAACTGCGTCGAATTCTCCAGAGGAGTGATATCGACAGCATGGAAAGGCGTTACGAAGTTGTGAGTCGGACCAAATATGCCACTGCTCGGTTCCAAGTCACTCATCCACAACTCATCAAAGTGACCTGCTCCGAACTGGTCGGTGCCAGCCAACGCCTGGCCATTGGAAGGCCAGGCTGTCGTTGGTATTGCCTCCAGCATGTGTGACGGTACCGGCACAGGACTGCTCGACGCTTGCCGACTAGGTACGACCGACATAATTCTCTGACTATCATCACCTTCACTTGGTGATATCGACGAGTCTCCGTCTTCAGTACTCAATATTTGGTTCAGGAGTGCTAGCTTCTGCTTCCGCTTTTCTCCTAAGTGGTTCCTTAGAGTCAGCGACATGTTGCGTGTAGTGGTGGTTTCGGCGCGCATAGCTGCCACAGGGCTGTCCCAAAAGGGAAGCGCAGGGTGACATACTGTAGGCTCGAGACGCTATCCTGTTCTGTTCCTTGCGCGCTTCCGTGTTCCTGGGTTTCGAGGCCTTGCCCCGTGCAGTCCCGGTGGTGCTTTCTTTTCTTTCCATGATACCAAAAGTGCAAAGCATTGTGTGCGGTCTACTTCCGAGTTGTACGTTCTTCCTTGTGGGGACTGATGGATCCGGGAAGTATTTGGCGTGGGCAGCAAGATGTCCCAGGTGTCGATATAATTGCCGAAGAAGTCGGAAAAGTGCCACACAACCAAGGCTCGACTGTTCTAAAACACAGTTGACCAATAGAAGAGAAGAGTCATGCAGCTAAGATTCGCCTGTTCAAAAGTACAAATGACCAAATGCACTCCAACAGAAGCACAAGCTTTTCTGAATGATGGATGAAGTCGAGGGTGATGTAAGATCTCACAGCCCATCCGCAGTTGCAGAGCTCGCGATGCATTCGTGATGTATGCTTCTCTTGAGCTGGTCGTTCGGAGAGCACGAAACTATCAACCCCACACCCGGGCTACCACGACCCTGAAACGGTGCAATTGACCGTCCCAGGGCCTAGATAGAAGAGCAACGGCGACGTCGCCGGTATGCCGCGCAGCTGGACGTCGCTTTCTATTGGCGGGCGGATTAGCGAGCTGTTTAGTCATGATCCAGCAAGAATAACGGTCGCCGGGCAAAAATAGAATGGTCCTATCAGAGCGGTCAGCCTGAGCTGTTATAGGGCGGCGGGAACCCTGGTCAGCCAAGGATCGACCAGAACTGTGGAAATTGGCTGGCGTCAGCAAGCCCCCGGGGTAAGTGTCTGCGATACTGGGAACCAGAATCTAGCACCTTGAGACCGTACAAGGTCTATTACCTAGTGAGAAATTCCATCAAATCGAGGTTCATACGTAGATCTCAATTCAAATCCTTGGCTTGAGATCGCATAATCCTTCGTGGAATACTATGTGTAGCGCAAAGGAAAGTCAGGAGGGACATCAGGGATGAAGGCAGCTTGGCTACTGAGCTGGGGCTATCGATTCTTGTTAAAGATAGCCTCGTATCGAAATCCTTCGGAAAATGTATTGCCCTACAGTACTAGGAGACGATGAACTCACATTAAGCTTATTTAACAAAATGTCTACTTCCATCCAACCCAGTCAATTCTAGTGTCGGAGACGACCGAGTGTACGCCGCATGAAGGCACCGTCCGCAGATACCACCAGACCGCCTTGCTCGGTGACGATGGCTATAATGCTTGGCTTTGTCTTACTTCACATAGTAAGTAATTAATTCTCACGGATGATTTCTCCGCCTCTTCTAGTCTAGCCAAATGGTCCTAGATCTCTAAAGGTAGAGTCTAGATTCAGACCGGTATCTGGCAGTTCTGATGGGTTGCTCCCGCCAGGGGCTTTATGCCCCCTGATGCAAAGTTCCTCGACAACCAAACGAGTATAGGTAGCTGAGGTCGATCAACAGCCATGGCCATAGTCTGCTACCCCAGCAGGTGCTGGATGGCAGGCTATCACCAATAGGAACAAATCTGCTCAGCAGAACTGCAGTAATGCTCGTCACATTGAACTTTCCTATTGTGTCTCGACATGGTCTTTCAATGATATTATTTTATAATGTTCCATGCCGTTCGGTGGCGTTCCTAGTCGGATATTCTGTGTGCGTCTGCTCCAATTTCTATCGTTTGCCCCGGCACCATATTGGAATCTCCACTTTGAAAGTAGCCCCAGCTTCGGCAGATTGCTCAATGCACAGCATCAGGTAAGAAGTCTGTTCGAACAGCAAATGCGGGCTTCATCCCAGGTCAGAGTCAGATTTGTTACGCCAAGGTATGTTGAGATACCCGTTGCTGTAGTCCGCGATCTAGTGGCAGCGGAGGACGTACAAGGTACCCGTCGGCGTTGGGGTCGAACAATACGTAGGCTGACTCAGATGCGGCCAGGCTGGGTACCTGCTGGGTGAAGTGAATGCAGCGTGCGGAGTGTACAAATTTGGAACATCTCAAACTGTGGGAGACGGATGGAGAATATTGTGTTGCCATGATAGGACAATGAGCGAAACCCTGGGGTTGGCAGAACGGTTGTCAGCACCCTGCATCTTCGTCCAGTCGACCGGGAATAGCGAGATAGGCTATCCCCAACTTCAATG
The DNA here is from genome assembly GCA_039778275.1 of Seiridium unicorne. NCBI lineage: Eukaryota > Fungi > Ascomycota > Sordariomycetes > Amphisphaeriales > Sporocadaceae > Seiridium > Seiridium unicorne. Next base: position 425,510 of record JARVKF010000168.1, read on the forward strand.
ATTCGTCCACTCGTATAGACTTGATCCAATAGCATCCATCGACGAGAAGAGGTCCCATAGAATTATGCTCGAGCCTACATACGTAGCGCATTCAGCCCTGCAGATCTCCAGTGCATCATAACCAAGCCCCCGAAAGGATCACGTGTGCCATACAACAATACGCCGTGGCATATCACCGTTGTCGCCGCGTGACTTTGACATCCTGACAGCCGAACGGTCCATACCTGAAAACCTTATGATCTAAGTCGTCGTGGAATGAACTATCTCTGCGTTTCGCGGCAAATCCCCCCATTGAGCAAGGACAAGCAAAGCTGACTTGATGTCTTGGCTGTAGCCCACGAGAAAAAAGTACCCAACATCTCGCGGGTTGTGTCTTTAACAAGGATCACAGTGACTGCTTGTTTATTCAATCTTAGGGTTCCAAGTAGCACGAAATTCCACCGCTATTATTATGGTTGACTCTACACTACTGATTGCACAATCTTCAGGCGTTCTCTGGGCTAGCGAAACAAGTTGACCTCCAAGATGTGGTCAATCTTTTGACCACAGGCTGAACAGTCTTGAGCGTTGTTTAGCTGCAAGAAGAGCAGGAGTGCCAGCTTGGAGCCAATTGCTCTTTCATGATGCAGCCACTTGACTCTTATTCGTGACAATATATTTATATGCTTCTGACCGCATAATTTGTCGGCGTAAGTTTGTATAGCTAATATGCTTCTATCCGTGCTGAGTTTTGTGGAATGCAACAAGGCAGTAATAGAGCCCCACTTTCTGCAAATACCTTCAGTTGTGCAGAAATTCTTGTGAGCTGTGTTGGGTTGAACACCATTTTTGTAATTTCGACCACGACAATTCGTCTTCTACTGCTGCACTATCCTCCTTTATTATAACGTGTCTCGAGACTTGAAATCGAGCTCTGGGGGTGATCTTGGCAGCTGTTGTCCAAGGGCTGAGGTTGTTGAAGCACGGGATCAGAATTTTGTCACTGGCTTGAAGGCGACATACAATACTCGGTACATCATGTCTCTGCCCTACCAATGTGTCACTGCCTTAGGGCAGACTGGCATGATAGTTGCTGCAAGAGGAACTATCGTGTTTACATTCGGGTTTGAAGGATCATTGCTTGCCTCGTGGGAACATCCAGCAACACAACGCAAACCTCTTTCCGGTGGCAATGCCACAGAAGACGGCGCTACTAAAATAATCGGTGATGATGAGGGCTCGTCACCTGCCAAAAAGCGGAAGATCGAGACGAGTGATGGTGTGCACGCTGTAGTTGCGGCTTCGAGGGATGAGCAAGAACCAGCACAGGGCGAAGCCAATGGCATTGACCAGAAAAAGACCAGAAAGGGAAGACACGCCACAAGGGCCTCCGATTACAAGGTCCAGGATCAGCCTTACGTCAACCTACTGAGAACGACATCGAATGGAAGTCATGTTGTTGCCGTAACCGCCGCGGACAAGGCTGTATGGGTTTTCGAGCATGATGGCAGGGGCCAGCTGAAACAGCTCAGCCAGAGGTAAGCACCATTACATGAGGCCTAGAGTCCTGAAAATACTGTGCTAAATTTACCTAGATCCATGCCAAAACGGCCATGCGACCTGGCCGTGACGGCAGACGACAAAACCATTCTAGTTGCTGACAAGTTCGGAGATGTCTACTCACTACCTCTCATTCCCTCCAGCGAACCGGAGGGCCTAGAACCCCAAGTCCCCAACGTCGCGACTCTACCTCAAAACTTGGCATCAAAAGGTGCTAATAGCTTGACGGTACATTCTCAGCGCAACCGTAAAGCATTGGTGGACCAGGAGCGTCAACGGCAACTCAACCCACAGCCAAAAACGAAGGAAGCACCGACGTTTGTGCATGAACTCCTGATCGGTCATGTATCTATGCTTACTGCTGTCGCCGTTGCCTCAGCGGAGGGCAAGCCGTATATCCTGACTGCAGATCGCGACGAGCATATCCGTGTGTCGCGTGGTATACCTCAAGCATACGTCATCGAAAACTTCTGCCTAGGCCACAGATCATTCATCAACGCACTCTGCCTCCCTCGGCCGGACGTTTTGGTTTCCGGTGGCGGAGATAACGAGCTCTATGTTTGGGATTGGCGAGTAGCTGTGTTGAGAGAAAAGGTGGACTTGCTTGGCCATGTCTTGAAGGTCGTCCCTGAGGCTAGCAAGGTCGCCATTTCTCGGCTTGTGTCGTCGGAAGGGGGGTGGGTAATGGTCATTTGCGAACGGTGAGTCTTGATGATAGGCTCGGCCCTTTGAGCGCTAACTGACATTCTGAATAGGGTCCCGGCTGTTTTCGTGTTCCGTCTTGTTGACGACAAACTCACGTTCACCCAAACATTGGAACTGCCTGGCAACGTTCTGGACCTGGACATTGTTCCCAACCCTGAGAAGCCTGCAGGATTGGTCGTCGGGATCGACAATGCGGACTCACAGCTAACGGCCTTCCAGTTTGTCGATGAGCGCTGGGAGTCGTCTAGCATCCAGTATCAACCAACGGACGTCAAAGGGCTTGAGGCTCCGAGAGCCGAGTTGGATGATCTCTTCTACAACGCTGAGAAGTTGCGAAAGATCGACCAGCCGTACGGAGATGAAGAAGGAGAAACTCCAGCGCCAGACTCCGAGGCAGCCGGGACTCCAGCAGACCAAGTCGCATGACGCAACGTGCGCTTTTCGGCAGCTGTTCATCTACCTTCTGTACATATAGACTACGATGGACCAGTTGCCATCTGGCAAACCAACTCCTTAGAAGAAGGAAATGGATGACAGATGAATATATAAATACAGAAACAAAGAGGGTCAGGCGCCTAAAAAAGTTCTTATTTGATCGTGATCCAAATTTTCATTTGATCCTATTCCTCGGACCCAGGTATAATGCCCATAACGCCATTTATACAAGTCGAACCGACCATATGGTACACACTGGCTCAATACCGAGCCCTCGCTACCACATTTATGCACTATCCTCGGGCAGCTCATCAAGAACCTGCTCCGTCATCGCTATTAACTCATCAATGTCCGGTCTATGATCCGGCTCAACCGTCAGACATTTCCGCACCACCTCTTTTATCGGCTCGCTGATGACTTCTTCCACGGTGCTGTTCCCAACCGCGTTTGCACCTACGGGTCCTTTACCCTTCTTCTGGCCCTTGGGACCCTCATCTGGGAATCTCCAGTCGCCACCCAGTACACACATGCTCAAGCTGCCGCCAGTCTCGTCGCTTCGCATCTCAAAGGGCGATTTGCCGACTAGGCAGGCGTATAACGTGCAGCCCAGAGACCAGATATCTACCTTTGTATCGATGACAACACCTGTATTAACCTCGAATAGCTCCGGAGCTCGGTAGGGCATCGTACTGTGTTCCGCGGCAGTGTCTTGCATGGCGATCGCCTGCGATCGTGACGTGATTGGTATCGGCGAGGTGGCTACTGACCCTAAATCCATGATTATCGGATTTGAGCCATCATCGTCGATCATGATATTTCCTACCAAATTTGTTAGTCTCCCCTGTTAGTCATACGACTAATGCAGACCGAAGGCTTACCTGGCTTGATGTCGCGATGAGCATATGACCTCCTCTCCCCAGGTGCAGCCACCTGCTCATCAACCATGAGAGGTCTCGCCTGTTCCGTCTCGTCATCGGCGTCAGCTGCTGCGACTGCTTGATTCCTCCTCCCCTTGCCCTTCTTCTTGCCCGGCCCCATCACGTCTTCCTCTCCCGCCTTTGCGTTGCCCATCTCCATGCGCTCCCCGCCCGGCGGCGCCTGGTACTGATGCATGTCCTTCATCGCCCTACACACGCCCAGGAACAGCGCCATGAGCTTCTTTTCCGGGAACTTGGTGTGGTTGACGAGGTTCGCATTGATGATGTCCTGCAGGTTGCCCCTCCGGTAGTACGGCAGCAGCACGTACACGGTCTTGGAGCTCGGGTCGCTGCGCTCCGAGGCAATGGAGTAGTCGACGCTGTGGATGATGCCGGGCGAGTGCGCAAACGTCTTGTAGGCCTCGACCTCGCGCATGGCCTGCTGGACCGACTCGGCGCCGAAGGGGCACCGGATCTTCTTGAGCGCGAACAGCTCGGCCGTCGACGTGTCCTGCACCAGGTATACGTAGGAGAAGCCGCCCTCGCCGAGCAGCCGCAGGATCTTGAACGAGCGGCTGTTGATCTTGAGCGACGGCGACCCGGGGAAGCAGTTCAGGCAGTTCCCGAAGGAGTAGATCAGATCTTGCAGGACTTGCGCCATGGCGGGCTATGTGTGTTTCGGTGGCGCGACTACCGCTGCGTGCTGGAACGGACGGGATAGGATGGTCGGTGGTTGGCGAGCTGTGGGCAGCGATTGAGAGGTCGCAGATGGTACAGTCCGGGCGGCGAATTGGTGGACCGGCAGCAATGGCAATGACAACAGTAATAGCAAATAGCAAACCAATGAGTATTATCTTGAAACGAAACCGAATCGATTGAGCATGCAGAGCTGAGTTGGATCAACTGCCTCGTGTATGGGTAAGCTGATGGTCAATTCAAGCTTGCTGCGCCACACTGACAGCTCTCGAGCAACCATAAACTTGACAGCCGACTTGACAGGGGTCGCTTGCTGTTATTACAGATCTAACTTACGAATCCAGGCACAATTCCAACTGTGTTTCAAAAGGAATTTGTTTTCATAAACTGATGTATCTTCCGACCTGAAATATTTTTTTTTAATCCAATCAAGCTGCAAATACAAATACTCGCCGTCCTTGGTTGTTGGTGTGGTCAATGATCAATATAGCTGGTATCCCATAGTATCCGTGCAGTACCAGTGTTTGAGTAATGTATCTGGCTATATGTCGCTCTGCTATTTAGATATAATTAGATATAACAAGCATCATGATCAAGACGAGCAGCGCAAAAAGCCAGGGTATCTCCTCCATTTACATTAAGAAAGAGCCCTTTAGACAGGCAGGCTTTCGGACTTTCAGGCTTCCTTCTGCATCTTGCCATCGGACTAGAGGAACGAACAGTGGACACGCAGCATGCATGCTGAAGTCATCGCACCTGTGATCCACTGCCAATAAGCACCCATCTTTCAAGGCACAGAAAGGCAATGCTAGAAAGAGCAGGCTACATACGGGGCTGACAATAATGAAAGACTATTATTAATGGTCATGGCAACTCTGGCTCGAGGTCCGGTTGAACAAATCTATCCCACAGAATAGTGAGATCACATATAGTGCTTGTTCATATCTACTCATGCTAACGACGATCCCTGCCGAGTGAATTTTCATTCTCTCTCGAATCGCTCAAGTCTCGTAGTGAGGATAACGGCAACCATTCAATGGACCATGGGAAAGGAGTGGTATGCATTAGTTATCGGTCGTGCATAGGTACGGTGAAAGGTCGACGAAAGCGGCAAGTATAGTGCCGCTTCAGCGCTTCTCGGTAATCCCCTGCCCAAGGCTACTGCGTGCTGGACCCTGGCCGGACCCCTTGATCGCGCACTGGAGACCCCGAGATGGGGTACCTACAGGTATAGATGAGGCTGATCGTCAGCCAAGATGGCGCGCAGAATCCGCCAAGACTACCTGCTCAGTACTTCTCAAAGCCACGATTCCATCGGCTTCTATTGGGAGGCGTGGCGCATGAATTTTTCAGCCTTCTTTGGGGTGTGAGACGAAGGAACAAGCGGAAACAGTGACATTTGCTGCATTGCTCAGCAATAATAAGAGGAACAAACCTCAGAAACCCCGATCCTGAGTCTTTTACGCTGCTGTTCCGACATTTGACCTCCATATTCCTGTGGTCTCCCTCATCCCAGCCTAGAACGTTCTACAAGTCTACGACAGCTTGCGAGTCCCTCCCATTTCCACCTTGTCGCAGAAAAGGTCTAAATCTTCTCCCTGACTCGTCCGGCCAGTCCTTTGACGACTTCCTGCATCAAATCACATCTCGCCTTTAGTCGCGACTTGCGCCGCCTGTCCATCACACCCTGACACATTCAACAAGTCGCTCAGGTACGTTGCCATTTTCAAATTCCCAAGGCTGTAAGAGCAGTTTTCCTTAGGCTTCCCACTTCGCTTGGAGGGGTTAAGACGTTGGTTGCTTTGCGCACCAGTGGGGCACCTGCATCCATGCTACTTATATCCATACCTTTCTGTTATTTTCTGGATCGCCTGGTTGCCAACTTGAACCTGCCGCTGCCGCTGCCGCGCCTTCTTTTCGCCTGTCCTACCTCTCAAGGCCTTGTCACACATCCACTAACTCTACTACTTGTTAAGATATCTCCCACCCGCTTTACATTTCTCTGCGACGATATCCCTCCCCAGCCTCGACCTTTGCGCCTGCATAGCCGAACAGTAATTTACACTCGTCAACACTCAGACATCCCGACACCTAGACAAGATGGTCAAGGAAACCAAGTACTATGACACCCTCGGTGTATGTAGCTCATCGTCCGATACCAACCAGTAATTGGAACATGCACTAACTCTGTGATCAACAGGTCGCGCCTGACGCAACCGAAGCCCAGCTCAAAAAGGCATACAAGGTCAACGCTTTGAAGTACCACCCAGGTAAGCTCGAGCTCATGACTTCTGTCTCTGTAGCCACGCTAATCACGGTATGCGACAGACAAGAACGCACACAACCCTGCTGCCGAGGACAAATTCAAGGAGATTTCACATGCCTACGAGATCCTGTCCGACTCTCAAAAACGCCAGGTCTACGATCAATATGGTGAGGCTGGCCTGGAGGGTGGTGCAGGCGGCGCCGGTGGCATGGCTGCTGAGGATCTGTTTGCCCAGTTCTTCGGTGGCGGTGGTGGCGCCTTCGGCGGTGGTCTAGGTGGCATGTTCGGCGGTATGCAGAATCGCGGACCGCCCAAGGCACGAACCATCCACCACACTCACAAGGTTTCCCTCGAGGATGTCTATCGGGGCAAGGTTTCCAAGTTGGCCCTGCAGCGGTCAATCATCTGCCCCAAGTGCGAGGGCCGCGGAGGTAAAGAAGGCGCAGTTAAGCGTTGCGCCGGCTGCGACGGCCACGGTATGAAGACCATGATGCGCCAGATGGGTCCCATGATCCAGAGATTCCAGACTGTCTGCCCCGACTGTAACGGAGAAGGAGAGACCATCAGGGACAAGGATCGATGCAAGGGCTGCAACGGCAAGAAGACCATTGTTGACCGCAAGGTTCTCCATGTACATGTCGATCGCGGTGTGCGAAGCGGCACCAAGGTTGAGTTCCGTGGCGAAGGTGACCAGTCTCCTGGCGTTCAGGCTGGTGATGTCGTCTTCGAGATCGAGCAGAAGCCTCACCCCCGTTTCACACGCAAGGAAGACGATCTACTGTACAGATGCGAGATCGAGCTCGTACAAGCCCTGGCTGGTGGTACCATCTACATTGAGCACCTCGACGAGAGATGGCTCAGCGTCGACATTTTCCCCGGTGAAGCAATTGCGCCTGGTAAGCCTCTCCCATAATGTGTCTGTTTGTGCAATATATGCTGACAATTTGCGCAGACGCCGTGAAGATGATCCGTGGCCAAGGTATGCCATCGCCAAGACATCACGACTTCGGAAACATGTACATTCAGTTCTCTGTCAAGTTCCCCGAGAAGGGATGGACCGAAAACGAGGAGGCCTTCGAGCAACTCCGCAAGATCCTGCCCGGGCCAACTCTGCAGGCCGTGCCTCCCAGCGAGGCCATGACCGAGCCCGCCGATCTCGAAGAAATGGATGCCCAACAACAGCAGAAAGCGTTTGGTGGAGCTGGCGGCATGGAGGAAGACGACGAGGACGGCCACCCGCATGGCGAGCGCGTCCAGTGCGCGTCCCAGTAAATGTGTTCCCCTTTCGCTTTCCTATAGACCTCGTCAATGGTTTCGGGGCATGACTAGACGTTGCTAGCTGGTCAAATACCCACCGACCATCGCTGCGTCACGATGAACAGCATTTATGGCGCGATGTTTAATGATTAAAGACCGCAATCTGCATATCGACTTGGAATGGTACGATGAAGCGGTGGCTACATATATAGGCACCGAGGACGATGAGGGCATTGTGATGAGCCAAATAATGTTTCACTCCGGCATTTTTTTGTTGGCAACTTTGCGCCATGACCTCCAGAGCGTCACGTCATTTGCCCAGGTAGTGCTTTGCGCAGGCGTTAGGGGGATAGAGGCACCGGAAAGAAACGCAGGTGGAATTGATTATATTTGATGTAACCCAAGTCGATCTGTCGAGTGCATGTCGTAACGTCGTGTTTCCTCCATGCAAATGAATGCGCCTAGGAGTCTCATCGGGCCATCGGCTCTGGGGAACTCTCCTGCAAACCCGTGCCGGCCTCTGGGCTCCCCATGTAGTACGGATCCCAATACTGTGCATCCCCCCACGTCGTCTTTGACATGTCCGTGTCCAATACAACATTTTCCTAGAATGACACGTCCTTGATGAAATTGTTCGCTGCGCTTGCTGTCAGAGTCCCCCTGCTTGAGGGCTTCTCTGGTGACCGCGTGCTGTAATTACTAGCCATCATGCGGGCTAGCAGAGTCTTATACTGCAATTCCACAGGACTCAACTTGCAGGATCTTCGGTGACGTTTCTGTAGTTCATATTCAGACTTCCAGAGTCCATCATCGCTTGGCTGTGGATGAGAAGGAAGGTGATTGGTTATTGGGGCGGATATCTGTGCTGGCTGACTCGACACCATATATACACGGTCGTTGTGCTGGGCCATTGTCTTTTGCTATACTTCACAATCCACGAGAAGAGAGGCAAAAGTTCGCTCGAAAGAGGATAAACGAGCGTGTATGGGAGAAAGCGTAGATGCAGAGATGGTTACAGAGGGAGTAGTGGCTACTATGAGCTCATCTCGCATCTGGGGGACCTTGAGAACCTCAAAAGCTGGAACCATGGCAGATGGCGAGCATCTTGTACGCGCACCCACCAACCACAATACTCTGAATATAGTTCAGATGGAGCCACTTGATTTGGAGGGATCGTTTATTTGTAGAGCGGGTAGGGTCCCGTGAGACGATGAAACACGTAGGTTTGCACGGGCGGTGAAGGCATCTTGGGGACGGGGCCTATTGTGAACTAGAAGCGCCAGATCCAGGAAATAAGACGTTCGGTTGGGCCCATGATACTCTATCGAGCAAATCAACTCAAACGGACCCCGGGCCGGACTCCACCAGACGGGATCCTTGGGCTCGGGTCCGAATATTGGCTCGTTGTCATTGGGAGACTATTTCAAATATACAGATCTAGACTGGTATGCAATTCCAAATCAGACGAAAGAGGCACGAGCGTGACCCCTGTCGGACAGTGCATAAACTCCGTAGCCTTTGCGCCCTTACCGTGGAGTCACCCACAGATCTGCACCTCGTGCACAGTATGAATGAATTCCGCTAAAAGATTTCCGAAAGTTTCATAGCTTGTATTTGACATTTACCACTTACAAATACTCGTTCTTTCGCTCGGTCCCGCCTGTTCACTGTCCCCGAGAAGAGGCACCAGCTGCCGGCGGCAATTGGTCCCGATGCGTAGCCCGTCGTGTCGCCGGCTGGTCTCCAGTATCACCACGTGTGACCTGAGGTCGGCAGCGGCAGTTCGCCCCAGGCATCCAAGCCCACTAGCACAGGTATCATCAGGGCCTTTCCACGATGGCGCCGCGGCCCAACCACACGGCACATGTGTGAGACTCGTGAACAGCCCACGATCTCAGCAACAGATCCGTGGCAAAAAGACCAAAACCACTGTCAATTTGGCAGATCTGCCTCAGGGCCCCCTCAAGCCGCCTGAAACTCCCCTCCCGTCGGTGCAGGATGGGAAGGATGGAGGGGATGAGCAGGATGAAGGGCCCGCCTACCCGACGGTGGTGTTGCAGGCGCGACGGAACATGGCCAAGTTTGAGAACTGCGTGCTGTTGACTCGTGTGGGTGGGTTCTACGAGCTCTACTTCGAGCATGCGGAGGAGTATGGACCTCTACTGAACTTGAAGGTCGCATCCAAGAAGACGAGTGCTGGGCCGGTAGCTATGGTTGGTGTGCCCCCAATTCGCTTGTACTTCGTTTACAAACACCCATGGGCCGTTCGAGTCCGTCGACTGGATCTGGATCCGTGGTCAGACGAGCAATAATTCCCAAAGCAAGCAATGCTAACGAAAGACGTAGGCCGGTTTCCCCTTCTTCCAATTGGATCGCTTCCTCAAGATACTGGTCCAGGACTTCAACTGCTATGTTGCCATCGCCGAGGAGTTTCCGAATGATGCAGGAGACAGAATCAAGTCCAATGGCCTCATGCATGATAGGAAGGTCACACGTATCATCACGCCAGGAACATTGATCGATGAGAACTTCATTGACCCTTATGCAAACAACTACGTTATGGCTATCCACCTAGATGACTCGCCAGACATTGTAATGGATGCGGAGAAGAGCGTAGCAAGGGATAGAGCCAGCACAGAAGATCAATCTCTGGCGCCGGCGCCCGTAGGTCTCGCATGGCTTGACATATCCACTGGCCAGTTCTATACCCAATCGACCACGATCACCGGATTGTCATCTATTCTGTCTAGAGTTGCCCCGAGGGAGATCGTCGTGGACAAGGCCTTGCAATCTCAGGAGAACCATGCAGTCTTTACAATATTGGCTGAAGACAAGCATCTCCTCACTTTTACGCCTCATACCACACCACTGCCCACTCATGAATGGACGCCCATGTTGGAGTCGGAGGTCTCCGCCACCACTCTCGAGAGTTTTACAGCGGACGAAGTTCAGGCAGGTAGTCTACTGCTCCAGTACGTCCGAGATCGACTTCTCGGTCTTAGCATGAAACTCCAGCCGCCGATACGTCACGAGAGCCTGCAGGTCCTCACCATTGACAAAAATAGCATGCGGTCTTTGGAGGTCAAGCAGACGATTCGAGACGGTGCATTCAGGGGGAGTCTTTTACATGCCATTCGGAGGACGGTGACGAAAAGCGGTGCTAGACTGCTCAATGATTGGCTCAGTGCTCCTTCAACCAGTCTAGAGACGATCACTAAACGTCAGGATCTCGTTGACTATTTCATCAATCACGTAGATCTGCGAGACGAAATCATACAGCTGCTCAAGAGGAGTCATGACTCACAACGTCTCGTACAAAAGTTTGCCTTTGGCCGTGGTGATCCAGACGATCTCGTCGGTTTGGCGAGCACTATCCGTGCCACAGAAGAGATAGTGCAGCTGTTATCCTCCTCACAGAGTTCTTCCACGGATGCAAATCCATTCCATGACCTCATCACGCGTATCTCCCTCAATGAGCCATCCAAGCTCGCCGACCGCATCCGCTCCTCCATCGATGAAGATGGCATCTCTGCACAGCACCAGCTAGAGGACAGCGAGACCGGCCAACTCCTCTCACTCGCCTCGGATATCGTGAGCAGCGAGGGCACAAGCGAGGAGGCCGCCACCATTTTGCCAAAGTCCACAGCCTCGAAGATCAAGAAATCCGGCAACGGGAGGCCGACGTCGATCCGCGACCACTACGATGCAGACAACCTGACCTTCATCATGAAGCCCGGCGCGAGTCCAGCCCTGTCCGCCTTGCATACTGAACTCGATGCGCTCCTGCACGAGCGAGCCACACTCACCGAGACTCTCAGCAGCCGGTTTGCCACTCCGTCTCTCACGCTCCGCTGGACGCCTAACCTGGGCCACATCGTGCACGTCAGGGGCAAAGACACCAAACAGATCCCTGCGACCATGCATCCACTGACCTCCTCACGCTCCACCCGGACGTTTGCCATTCCGGAATGGACGTCACTCGGCCAGTCGCTGCACCAGACTCGCTTCGCCATCTCGACGGAAGAGACGCGCATCTTCGCCTCGCTGCGTGAGCACGTGGTGCGGAACCTGGTCAAGCTGCGCCGCAACGCCGCCGTGCTCGACGAGCTGGACGTTTCGACATCCTTCGCGCGGCTCGCCGTTGAGAACGGGCTCGTGCGGCCCATCCTGTCGGCCTCCAACACATCCCACAAGATCATCGCCGGCCGACATCCGACCGTCGAGCTCGGCCTGCGCATAGCGGGCCGCTCCTTCTCGCCCAACGACTGCCTGGTCGGCACGCCGTCGCAGGGCCGGCTGTGGCTCATCACAGGTCCGAACATGGCGGGCAAATCGACATACCTGCGGCAGAACGCCCTCATTACAATACTCGCGCAGACGGGCTGTTTCGTGCCCGCCGCTCATGCAGAAATGGGCATCGTGGACGCCATCTTCAGTAGGGTAGGCTCTGCCGATAACTTGTACAACGATCAGAGCACGTTCATGGTCGAGATGCTGGAGACTGCACAGATTCTACGGTCCGCAACCTCGAGGTCGTTTGTCATCATGGATGAGATCGGCCGGGGCACTACTCCAGACGACGGGACAGCAGTGGCGTTTGCGGCGCTGTGGCATTTGGTGATGGTGAACAAATGTCGAGCCCTGTTTGCTACGCATTTCCACGAGTTGGCGCGTCTGATGAGACAGAAGAACATGCACGTCGACCAGGGAGGAGAGGTTGAGTGTTATTGTACGGATGTGGCAGAGGATGGACGGGGCGGTTTCGTCTACGTGCACAAATTACGAAAGGGAACAAATGAGCAGAGTCATGCCCTCAAGGTCGCCAAACTGGCTGGTTTGCCGGAGGCGGCCATCAAGGTGGCCAAGGAGATTCTTGGCAAAGGTGAAGGAAGAGAGGTGGCAGAGAACGACGAGACGGAGAGCATCAATGCTTCAAGCAAGGAAGCATTTGCCACTGTTGGATAGTGTACAAATTCTGGCACCTAAAGACTTGGAACGAGTTAGCATAGGCTCATTACTCCTGTAAAACATAATGATATAGATTTGATACTGTCGCTCATAGGGTGGTGATCACAATCTTCAAAAGAGTTCAGGGTTAAAAAGCTCGTTTGTGGTTTTGTTCAAATCATCGCGACGGGGAAGATGGGACGAAGTAGGAAAACCGCTATGCTTACCTTTTAAGATGATTGAAAATGGTATTTCACCAAGTTCAGTCACACATGTGCTTGCAAGTTGATACTGTCTCATGAGTTTCGTTCCATTGACCAGTATATCAGATCTATAAACCCCCAATTTTTCGTGAGTCTAGATGTCGTGAACTCGTCGGGAAGCCCATCCCATGATCGTCATGTGGACACCGTAACAATGCTAGGGTATTTAGTCGCTAGAGTAAAGGTCAGCAATTTGCTCATCAAGTCACGTTTCTTCGAGGAATGAGAGGGAATCGTACAAAAGACCACCGAAGCCACCGTCCTCCTCATCAGAGTTCTCATCCTCGGACTTGTCACCAGCATCGTCGGCGGCAGCAGCGGCAGGGGCGTCACCGCCCGAAGCAGCAGCTGGCGCAGCAGAGGCGTAGGCGTCAGGGTTGGCAATGCGGTCCTTGAGCTCCTCAATCTCGGGCCAGCTGTACTCGGTCTGGATGGCAACGGCGAGAACCTTCTTGTAGCCGTTGACGACGGAGTGGATGACCGAAGGCAGGGTGGGGAAGTTGATAGCCAGCGAGATCGAGGCAATGGCAGTGATGGCGCTGGTGAAAGTCTTGAGAAGCTGGTCCTCGGAGATATCCAACACGTGGGGAGGGAAGGCGTTGCCCTGGTCGTAGACCTGGGCGACACCGAGACCGTAGGTGAAGGGAGAGATGTTCAGCATGTTGAGCAGGGTGGCCTCGGAAGGACCGACCTTGGAGTTGGCCTCAACGAGCTTCAAGTCGGCAGTGATTTCAATGGTACCACGGGCAATCTTGGTGGGGACACCGAGAGCCTGGAAGAAAGCAGTCTTTCCGGGTTCCATACCAGTGTTGCCAGCGGGGATCCAGACATCGGCGGGGGCGACGGCACCAGCACGAGCGGGGGCGGCGACCTTGTTCTCCAGGATCTTGTCACGGATGTCCTTCAGGTCACCGTTGGTGAAGACGAATCCGATGTTGCCCTTGATGTGAGGCAGGAGACGCTCGTACTCGGGAGTGTCGGCGATGAAGGTTCGGAGAGCACGACGAACCATGGTGTTCTTGCCCATCAGGACAACAGCCTCTCCGCGGAGAGACTGTCGAACCTCGTGCATCTGCTGGGAGGAGACATTGTCGACACTGAGGAGGGCGTCAGCCGCTGTCGCAATTGGACGTGCAAGAGCTGGAAATTTTGGGGACTTACGTGACAATGAAGACGGACTTGTACTCCTCGAGCAGAGTCTTGAGCTTGCCGAAGTACTCTGACTTGTTACCCACCATTTCTTCTTATTTTTATGAAGACGGACTTTAAGGGTAACGGTGCTTGTTTTGGGGTTGGGGTGATATGCGATTTGCGGTTGATTGATGATGTCGCAGGAGTTCAAAAGTTCGCAAAGCTGAATTTCGATTTTGTGTGGGATTATTGCTTGTGGTTGGCCCCACCTCTGCTCGGGCTGCAGTTGGTGGGGCTCGACCCATTGGCTGTTGACCGAACCACACCTTTGAGCCGCCTGGGTGATGCCATTGCACATCCATTCCACATTCTGTATACAGCATTGCGAATGGTCTTCGAAAGAGAGTTGTTGGTTTCAACAAATGGAATTGACCACGTCTAGGGGACTAGGCCGCTCAGTTTCGCTGCTATATCCTATGTTACAAAGAGTGTAGATCCGTCACAAGTTCAATAATCCGATACTTCCATCGATAAACCGGCAGAAACCTGATCAATGCTTTTCGGCATGCATCTCACAACCTGCCCCTTGCACGGTCACATTCTTCCAAAAACTTGTATACGCCTTCGAGACCTTCGAAGTTTTCCGAACAGGGCTCACCCAAGCTGATCGGCGGCGACATACTCTCATAGCCCTCTGGCACAGGCGACGCTAGCCAAGGGTTTTCTTCAATGTCACTAAACGCTTCAAATAACTCATGCTCTTCCGGGAAACTCCCCAGTGACCGCAGAGAGCCTCCAGGGGACGTGAAGGACTTCGTTTCTGTGTCGTGGGTATCAGGGGCGAATGGGAATTTGAGAGCCATTGGCACGCCAGTCTCCACACTGAAATCAGCGTCCTCTCCAACGATGCCTCGAGTAAGCCCAAGATCATCCAGAAGGGATTCCACAGTGTCAGCGTCAACTCCGGGAAACCGCACTCGCAGCATAGGTCCCTTTTCTAGCTGTATGGGCAAATCACCAAGTGCGGACAATTTCTTTATATCGGATAAAGTCGCGGTGAGATCCTTCAAGGCACGCCCAAAATCAACGGACAAGACATCAAGAAAGCCTTCCGTGTTGAGGGTAGTAGCGTCGATGGACTGCGCCTTGCTGCCAGCCACAGCAAAGGGGAAAGCAGCGGCCAACGGGCTAAGAGCAGTCACGGTTGGGTTCAATGCAAAGTCGACATATGAGCCCGGAGAGTTCCGAGGAGCCGACGCTAGCTTGCGAGATGCTTCCTCTTGGAGGGAGGAGACGGCACGATACTGCTTCTCACCCCGAACCGTGAGCCCGTCAAACTGTGCCTTCTGGCCGGAAATCCAGAAAGCTCGCACGGCAGCTGATACATTTTGTACGACCTGCGCTTGGGTGGCCGGAGTATGAGAGAAGTATCTTGCTCCGCCGATTCGACCCGAGCCCAGGCCGTAGCCTCCGGCTGTACGGGGCAGAGCCCCACCGGTGAGGTTTGGACGTAAAGTGCTTGCGAAAGGAGCGCGACCCGTCATCTGAGAGACAGCTCGACCTGTCTGACTGTTGAGGAATTTGGTGCGGTCGACCCGCGGCGAGGCGTCGATGCGACCTGTGCTCATGAAGCGGCGCACGGCGGCATCGATGTTGCGGTACGTGGACGTCGAGTGCCATCTTCGGCTCTTCTGTTGCCGCAACAAGGCGGATGGATGGATAGGTTGTCTTGGATGTGTAGACCTTGCAAAGGCAGGTTCCAAGGCGGTATTGACCGGCCGAAGCGCATTCGCAACCTTCTGCCGAACCACCTTGGACGCCTTGTAAGCGGCTGTACGGGCCAGCCGCAGAGCGACCGGAGCCCATACACCGCCAAGTCCGGCGACCATCGTGGAAAGTTCTGTTCGCAACGACTGGCGAACTGCTGTGTTGGCGAAAGATATCTCGAAGATGAAGAATGGGAGGGTGCCACAGGCATCAACAACTTGTTTAAGACAATGACCGGCGTGCGAGGCCCCCGTAGGTGTGGCGGTGCTACTTTTTGCCACCTCTGATGGAATGCGGGGACATCTGCCAAGAGCAAGCTTCGGTAGATGGCCCAAGCTTTTGACAAGGCTATCGCGCTAGCTGCAAAGCATTGACTTTGGTCCACAACGCGAATTTTTTTGGCTTCACATTTTCCTACCTTCAACTCTTTAACGTCCATTCTTGCTCTTCCTTCCTTCTTCTTTACTTTCACTCCAACAAACCCATCAGCTCTTCGACAGCTGCCCTCTACGGGTCTCTGGTATATGGGACCGATTTTTATTTGCACGACCTTGTCACACTCGATTTGTGATGTTCTGGTAAGTCGCGCGCATCTGCTCCTACCCACCTCGTTGCTATGATTAAGTAACTTTTTGAACAATCCAAATCTTACAAAACCATGGGGATCTCTTAAGACTCTAGAATTACCCTGAGCAAAGCAATCACCGATGCCATTTCTCGTGCTATTACGCTGTCGTATCAGCTGCTGACTTGGAATAGATTGTGTCGAGTTTCTAGCATGTTTGGAAGCCTATGTGGTCTCAATGATCCCACAGCATGAAGCTTGCCCACGTCTTTGCTTTCATATATAAAAGGTTAGTGATATTCTCAGTGTTTCTCTACCCCCATTGCATCTACCTTCTCGGGTAGCCATCCTTGAGTGATGAAAAAAACCGACAAATCTAGGGATTCCTCATGCCGAATACATTATGTGGATTTGTTTAGTTTCAGCCTTGTCTGACTTGGAACACCAAATTACCTTTTCGTGAAGAAGACACCTCCAGGGCTTTGGCTAACTCGTCTTCTCGTATTCAGGTACATACTCTTCACACATCCTTACCGCATTGCATCTACATGACGAAAGTTTGAACGAACGGGCGGACATAAATGAATATTCGTGGCCTTCTTCTGCTATAGCAAGGCGTACAAACCTTGTGGAAGGAGATTCAGGGAGACTTCTTGTTGAGAACTCGTCAGCTGATTTTGCCTCATCGTCTCGGTGTTTATTGCAAATCTCGCTGCGAACTCCACTGACTTGTTCTAGGTAATTACATTCTACATTTTACCAGCACATTATTATATGATGAACATTATTCACACTGTTTGATCCTTTCTTCGGACTGGAAATGAACATCATAAACAAAATCTGATTTAATGAGGTATGTTGTTTATGGTCTATTCACCCGATTTGTCGGCTAACGTGTAATGCAGCCTGAGACTTCACCTCATTACCTTACCACTTGTATCACTGTGGAACGCCGTCGCTGACCATTTCTGCGATAGGTATCGTATCTCGTAATCCATCAGTGCCTTTGGCACGTCCATCAGCGTAAGTTTTTCACTTCCACTACCCCGCCCCCATAGCCTTGAAGATGAGAGTTATCCTGTCTTATCTACATTGTCTGATTTTCAATGACGAGACTTCTATCACCTTGGAGAACTGAAGAGGCTTTCGGTTATCACTGATTTCCCTACATCCAAGCGAGCACGGCTGACGTTGGGTCTCTAGCTTCTTCGGCATCGTAGGGAGTTCTATCAAGTATTTTATGCATCGGGGTGATGATAAGAGAAGCAATTGTGCCTCTATCTACATAGTCAATACAAAGACATTGAATCCTGTCCATCGATCGTATCGACTAGACTTCATGAATTACCCACCCCCATGTCAATGTAGCTCATGTCAAAGCAGTGTAGCGTTTGTAATTGGGTTTGGGCTAGTGGTCATCGACTCCAATAAGTAGTGGTCAGTCCCTATCGGGCGGAGTTGTGGTTCGTGGTCCTTGCAGCAGAACCCGCGTTACATCATGGACCCACCGGACCCCTTGCGCTTATCGATATGGAAGGCGCCCAGGCCTTCGAATCGCTCGATAGCGAAGAACTTACATGATTTCATAGGCGTTCATGGCACATCGGGGCTTGATGGGATTCCAGGGCTCACTGTAGTAAACGGGGACGATGTGGGTTCGCCGGAGCGATGATGCCTCGATTTACCTTCCTTAGTTTGTATCAAGCCTGCGCCAGGCATGCACTCCACACCATCTGTGCAGTTTCCCCAACCTAACCCGTCCCGCCCTACCATATGCAGGCCAGAGGCATGAAGATCGGCGTCTTCTCATTCGGCCATCACCACAGGTCGTCAGAGCATATCCCTCTTGCGGGGTCGATCCATGTACATTCCTCCAAGACTCTCTATGCGAAGCTGTACAATGTTCATGACGTGGACATGTATGATGATGAATGTAGCGCTACCGGCTTCGCGTGGGGTAAGGGGTCTCATCTCTCCTGACGCTGCTCTATTGGTGAAGTCATTGCTCTAGCGGATGAACCATTTCATGTGCTTGGTGATTGGGCAATGAAGATGATCAGGCCATTTTCGTGTGCAGTACCACATGCTTTATGGCTCTGGATTGATTTGTCGTATATAGCCATGACTGCCCCGCGTGTGACAATTACTCTCTTGTTAACTTATTCCCACTCAGTTCACAACCACCGAACTACCGATCACGAAATACAACCTACATAAACAATTTACTGTTCTATAAGTCAGAATGGACAGCTCTAAGGCCCCAGCTCAAGCCGAGACGACTCAGCGTAGAAGAGTATGTATATCGGATCTACAAACACACTCGTGGGATAGTGTCACTAATTTGATATGATCCAGAGCTCTCAATTTGAAGGTCTCATGAGTCAGAAGCGCTCGAGTGACCCTACGGTCCAAGCCAGACGTCAGAGTATTCACGACCAGAAGCCCGCCGCTGGCTTTTTCGGTCAGATGTGGCACAAGTCAGTAGACCTTTTGAATCAACCCTCGCACAAATACATACTTACAATACATAGCTACACTCGTGGTCCTTCCAGCCCACCCAAGTAATCACGACGAGTTTCGATGTACGATAAGATAAGACTATTGGGATTTTGGGGCGTTGGGAGTCATCAAGCCAGTGGCGTTTCGGCCTCGTGCATACCATTGTAGGATATCAGATTGCTAAAGCAGTTGAGATCAATACCAAATCAGTTAAATTTGCAATACCATGCTCTTGTACCCGTCCGCAATTTGCAGAAGGAATATTGAGATTTATCTCTATCTTGTGCTAGACTAAATTTCTCCCACCCCTAGTTCAGTATGTCATATCATCATTTCCAGTTCTTATTTTCTCAATTATAGATGTCCCGTAGTTTCGCACCAATCGAACCTCGTCGGCAGTCAGTTATACTGTGCCCTGTTCTCAAAATATTTCCACTTCCCTGAGTCTTTTCTTACTATTCCACTTCCTATGTCTACATAAATTAATAGCTAGTGATTATCACGCGAATCCATGCCAAGTACTTCTCGCAAGCTACTCGAAACCTCGAATGCCCTCTCTAGAGGCATCAGCCCCCTCTCCACCAACGCCTGGTCCGAAACCTCCGGGTTTTCGTCTAGAACTACCTTCAACGCCCTTGCCCTCTCCGTTACATCCTGAACTTCCACGATACATTTCTCCACCCATTCCGTCCGTAGAGACCCACGGATACCGATTTGGATGCTGCGGTAATCCAGCCGTCCAAGTCGGGCCGTGCGCTCTGGGTCCCACTGAACCTTCACCTCAGCACCTCCCGCGCTGCTCCCTCCTTTATCACCATCTCCCAGCCCTTCTGTCTTATCCGTCGTTAACTTGCTATTCTCTAAGAGGTTGCGAAAGTCCTCTTGTCTCATTTTCAGGGCGAGGATACGTTCCTGGTTCTCATCTTTGTACGAGTAGCCCGAGCGATACATCATCCAGCACCAGCTTGGCTTGATCCAGGTCATGCGAACCGGCTGGAACAAAGGCGAGGCGTTGAGTTTTTGGTGTTTTACGGCTTCTGCTGCTATTTCGGCATTGTAAGCCTGGTAGACAGTGATGGTTTCATCGTCGTACACGGCGCGGATCTCACGGTAAGGCCGGGCAGGTTGTACTGTGCGGGATGGAGAGGGGTTCTTTGACTTTTCCATGGTCTACCTTTCGGTTATAGTTCAACTTATGTGCGCTGCTTGGTCTTGAGCGTGATTCAAGCACAACTTGTAGGAGGACTCCAGTTGAGTCTGAGCTGAATGACTACCGACAATATCGAGAAGAAAATGATACCGGAAGCGACAAGATCCAGGTTTGGGATTTGACGAGTACAAACAAGTGCAACGGGTATTCTCAGACGTGTATTTGAACAATGGTGCATTTGGTGTGTGCTCAATATAATATTCTATATATATCGTCGCCGACTGACTCATAGCGCCAAGCCGAAGCTACCGCCATTCCCCATACTGAGGAAATCCACCAGGGACACGCGATATCTCAGCCGCACCATGCATCTTATAAGATTATGTACATGAGTATGTGATTCCACGAAACTGTATGACTCCTGTATATGCAATTATATGGGGACGGAGTGCGTCCATCGTTCCACGCGCCAACGTTAGTCACATCAAACCCACCACGCTGCCGACTTAAAAGCCACAACCAAGATCGACAGAAGACTTGCACGGACGCCTCCCATGACCCAACTATATTGGCCAGGACAACTGATATAGTTGCCATGACATTTATGACTGTGCCTGCGAATACATCCATTTCAATCCCACTGTCCAAGGCCAGAGCGGTCGTAGAGTGGGCCTTCTTCCAGCTGTTTCGTAGTAATACCATCACTATTACTTTGAATAATCAACAACCATCGAGTTAGGAGTGTCACACCTAAACGGATATCGGCGCCATGACGACGTAGGCATCCTAGTCCGCGAGCGCGGCTGAAACGGCGTATATAGAATCCTACAGAATGACCAGCACTAGGTGAGGCCAGTAATCGGTGAGGATTGCGTGGATAGAGAAAAACCACAGGCCCGCGAGTATATTACTGAGGCTGGTCTACCAAAACCAGTTGACCCCCACAAGATAGTCTTCGTAATTCATATCGACTTGAGCATCCTTCTTACACCGGTGCTTCAATCTCCATCTTATTAGACGTGACCTGTCCCAGAGCGGCGCTATTGATGGAGTCATATAGGAGCAACAGTCTTCGGGTAAGTAGAGTTCACTTTCCCCTCTGAACTCCATCATCCTTGCCCACTCCGTCGGGGACAGGTCCTGAGGTGCAGTGAATCCTCGAAGATCAAGTCGGTTGCCCAAGTCAATGCGCCCTCTTAATGCACTGCATGCCAGCGTTGGAATCTTTTTTAGGTTCTGATTGACGTGCCGGTGTCTTAGTCTGTGTGTAAGGCATATTCGATGAAGGCCCCATGGCTCGACTGGTGTAGTGAGAACGTCGTGGGTATACGTGATTCCCATAACTTGCGAAAATATCCATTCCCCGCGCTGTTTCATTTTGTCATTGTCACGATGTAAAGACCCTAACCAGATATTGCATCCGTGCCTAAGAAGAACTATATGACCGCGTCAGCAATTCCTGTCTGCCGTTGATAGAGGCTCGTTGTGCTGAAACGGGTGCCTAGATAGTGCAGAACGAAGGTATTTTCAAACATAAACCAAAGGAAAAACTTGTCTCGCTCTGTGCTGGGACGACTTACTCTCTTCAAATGCAACATGGAGAAAACATGCTGCAGAATTGATTTCAAGTAATTTCTGTGGTGAAAACATATTCCAAAATCTCTGCAGGAGTTCAGGATGTGATGGCCGTAACAAAATCTCGTCTCTGTCATCGCGGTGAAACAGCATCGCTGCCGTATCCATGATAAGCAGTGCTTCAACAGCACGTCTCGTCTCCGAAAAAGTATGGAGCCTCACAAGCTCGTTACTGGACTGTTCAGTCACAACATTGATGAGGGCTTCGGCATGCGCACCAAGACGAAGGAGAGAGACTGCCGTATCGATGTCGAAATGTTTTTCAGCAATATTCTTGGGATACGCAAGCTCATTGAGCAGTTCGTCGAACTCATCTACACGGCGTAACGGGGCCGAGCTACTTATGAAGGCCAACAGAGCCAGCCTGACGTATGAGCTGGGTAGCTGACGGAGGAGCCAATGCTTGATGATCTTCCTTTGGTGCTTGTGGCAGAAAGCGCTGAAATCTTGGCACGTTCTGGCAAATCTGTATAAGCAGTCTATGGATGGGAACTGTATGCATATCTCGAGAAGCAATTCCCCTGGCAAATCTCCAAGATGCAGCTTCTGTTGAGTCTTCCGCGTGCCATGGTCTTGCGGGCGGTGGAATAGGTCATCTTCTGATTGTGGCGTGTGCCCATGTTGCCAGAACGTATACAGCACTTTTGAAAATGCATCGGCGGGAAGGTTCTGAACCTGGTGAGGCGACATTGTGTCTGCATTGGCTTATATGTGGGCAAAGGTGAATATATGGTGAATGTTATGCTGGTTCGTCGTGGTCGTAAAAGAGATGGATGGCAATAGAAGTGACATGCGTGAAAATAACCAACGGTTAATTGAGGAGGAATAAATGCGAGCCTGGGACTTGGTTACTTGTGAAAATGGGGGTTTGGTCAAACTGTTTGGTTGAAAAAAATTCAAAACGTTCTCATGTATTGACTTTATCTGCAACATTTGTAGTTCATACCCCTAGTCCAACCGTACTTTGCACCAACACATTCATTTTACCGCAATGGGTTGAACTCAATCTCTTCTAGTGGATGTTTCAAGCGTTGTCGGGAGGTAGCTCACGATATTTGGCATCGTAGATTCAGATGAGCGTGTATGAACCGGAATATGCGGTGTGTTTGGGCCTTTTAGGACGCTGTAGTGTATCGGAATAACCTCGAGCGTGGTAAGCAATGACTGCGACGAAGTTGAACGAGATGCAGAGGTCGCTGGGAGCTGGCTCGTCCCGCTACCTTGTACTGGCGATATATCCGCTGCAGAAGCTCCTGAAAACGTGCTCGGCGGCAGTACGCTAGTAGTAGTCGTAGTCTGAGTCTGAAGCGAAGACGAGGCGGGTTTTGCTGTATTGCTAGGGCCGACCTGTGCCGAAGATGACACTGGTGCAGACCTCGAAGACGAAATACTCGTCTCACTCGTCGTAGGGGCAACTGGAATAGCACCTGGGGGAGGGACGCCTGGAGTAGATCCTAGTGTAGTGGCTGCGGTTATCGTGGATGATACCGAGGCCTGATCTCCCGTCCCTGTCATACCAGGGTCAAGAGGGGTACTAGTCAGTGTTGAGGATGCCGAGGATCCGGTTGTCTGAGATGTTGCAGATTTTGTAAGACTAGAAGAGGATGAACCGAGGGAGATTGAAGGCATTCGATCCTCGGTGACTGTTACAGTCTGCACGACAGTAACTACGTCGACTATTTCTTCTGTCGTGGTGGTGGTAGCTATGCGTTCAGATGAATACCTAGTAGGAGTTCCCATAACAGTTACAATATGGGTTGTCGTGGTCGTTGGTCGTGTTGTGAACGTCACTGTCTTTGAAAACAATTCTGTGTTTGTGGTTTGGAGCGGAACCGGAAACCCTGTCGTTGGTTAACATATGAAATTATGCGAGCAATCTACTCTTTACTTGGAATACATACTGGTTGATGCATTTCCAAGAGCACCCTCGAGCCCTTTAGGTATAGATATCATAGTGCTTGTTGTGGAGTTCATTTTGGCAATAGGGTAAATCCAGGTTGCAAGAGGACAGTCTGCAAAATTTGATGGGGCGAGAATGTGGCAAGAAATACTTCGGCCCAGATGTGGATAGCAAGCCAGTCAGGAAAGATCCTATATATGTATTTAAGGATAGTGAATTGGTGTAACTATAGGTTGACTGGTAAGGGTGCTGGTGGGAGTCGAGTCTTGTCACGTATGAGCTCCCGCCATCGACACAATCACGCAACAGTCAAATTGCGCAGGGAGAATCACATCATAGGGCAATCCATGGAATCATTCCGTCGTTTTCATAGCTAGGTTTTGGACTGCGTCATTATTTCAACCGGAGGAACGCATTCTCATTAATTATTGCCCGGTGAGATGTGAATCCGGTATCTGTGGGAACTCATTTAACGTCAACTTCTGGAATGCCCCAAACAATTGAGTAATGAAGCCTTTCCGTGACTCGAGACAAGAGGCAGATCCTGACTTAGGCATGCTGGAGGATTGGCATGGATGCTGTCACATGGTGCGTTAGGTCTTTACGTTCGACCCTGCACACAGACAGGGTATATCGCAAAGCGGAGAGAAAAACCTTCTCTATGCAACAAAGACACGAAAGGTTGAGATTAAGCTAGACTTTATCATGTACATGATGCTCTTTTCTTAGTATTTGCTAGTCGTTAGTGTTCATCGACTCAGGTCTCACACTTTCAGATATACATAGAAATCATTAGTGGACTGTATCACCAATGGGTCCGCATTAATCACGCCACTGATTTAGTACCGCCTAAATGTAGGATGAAGAAGTGAATGCAGTGATGCAGAGTATACTGCACTCTGGGGTCCGTAGCTTACCATTAAAATAGGAATAGTCCCAACTGTAAGGCCAAATTTGAAGATCAATGCGCCGATAGCATCAACGGCGTTAGCAGCAGCTCCGGGAATAAATTGTAAAATAATTCTGACACGGCAGGCTTCCGCCGTATTTATACTTCCTAGGTAGATGTGATTAAATATTATGAATTCTTAGGGCTCGTTGAGTTGACAAGAAAGCTATCATACGCAAAGGCAGCTTCACGATTTGTACCGTTCAGCACAGGTTATCAACGACTTTTGTGAAACGCGCATCACATCTTCAAACCATTGGAAGTAAGGTTTTACAGCCAGGCAGCCAGGATAGCCGCCTCGTCTCCATAAGCTTGGTGATTGTTAGCTAACTAGGTAGAGAGTGGATCTGGGTCGCGCGGGACGTCATCTGGAGATTAGAAAAGCGGCCGTAATTTAAGAGCAATAGTACACTAATTCGACGTTTGAAATCTAAGCCACAGGCCCGATCACTTCAGACTGCTGAATATTCGTCCTGTCCAGGAATGACGGGTCGGCTTTGTCTAAGCGAACGTTCCTCTTGGTGACATCTAGAATAGCTTCACTCACTCGCCCCTTTGCCGCTCGTGAATTGAGCTTCATTCGGCTTAGCCATATCCGTCTTGGCGCATGTGGCAGTGCGCATCGGCGCCACACAATACAACAAGCGACGCGCTTCAACTGTCGAGTTGCAGAACACTTCCTCATTCAGCACGGAACTCAGTTCGGGGATAATAATAACCGAGTTGTTTCCCCGATTCTTGTGGAGAGTAACCGGTTGTCATACTCGAGGTTTTCGTGTTCGTACTCGGCGCAGTTGATTCGATCCGACGCTGTGATTGTTGGCTACTGGCTGGTCTACTATGTACCTAGTAACACATGCTAACACCGTACAGCCAGGACGCAGCAGAAGGGTCGATGCTCGCTAGGTGCTGGGTTCGAGCCTGAGCCATGCTGCTTTAAGCCTGAGTTTGGCTGGGTTCAGCTGCCCCCACCCGCATCCCTCCCCAAATGCAAGTCAGAGGCGTGCATCAAGAAATTATGCACAATAAATTGAACGTAACCGACTGGCTGTACGTAGAAGTCCGAAATGAAATAAACGGTCAGGCTCTGTTGACGCTTCGTGGCTTGATATAATTTACGCCTAAAGACCCAACCAACTAGCTAATTAGAGCGAAGGTAAAATTTCTACCAAGTCGATCTACATAGCTCTCTAGAAGGAGAGTATAAGCTTTGCGAATACCGAAGCAGATCAGTTGCTGGACAGGTGTCGTATGTCATGAAGGCTAATGGCTGGCTTAACAGTATTAAGGCATCCATTAATTAGACCTCAGAGAGGCAAGATTACTTCCCATCGTTCTTCCCGACTCAAAGCATACAAGGTCATCGTATCAGTTCCAGTTGCCGATGGCAATGATCTGACCAGATTCTCAGCTCGCAAGCAGCACCAGCGGAAACATTCCAACAGCTCTGGAGCTTCTAAACCGCCTCCAATCCAGCCCGAGACACCTGCAGTTGAATACTTGAGAAGGTCTGATATGCGGATTTACCGGAATATGCACATACGCTAACAGCAAAGGCATACAAAGATGTATTACGAAAGCGCCCCCAAAGAACTATTATTGGCGTCCTACAGGTTGGGATTTTATGAAACACATTGAATAATAGACACCGAGGACACTCTCTTCACATTATAGTATGGATGGAGGCTCTGAAGATTTCAAGCACGTCAATTTCCGTTCATCCTAGGCACGCTGGTTGTGTAAGGCGACAGGCAAGCGGCGGCGTTAGTATTATCTACAGAAAGAGCATTCTCGCCGAAGTGGCAAATAACATGCGTGTTGAAGCCTTTGGAAATCGTTTCCCATCGCAGCTAACGCGTGAGGTCGATTGGGTACTCTTTGCTCCATTCGAGTATTTTCCCCTGCTCTTTCAAGCTGACCATGTCGTTCTGAATGTTGGACTCCATCTTCAAACTTGATGGACTTGCTGCATAGCTACCCTGAGAAACCGTCCAAACCTCGTGTGTGATCTGATATACTTTGTAGCGCTTATACCAGGCATTCAATATTGGGTGATATCATTTGTTTGACGACGTAACAACATGAAGGCTGAGAATTCCATTATCCGTCTTTAAGTTGTTTTTCGTTCCAGGAGTTATTGATAACTACTGGTCATTTCGACTTTCCAGACGCGGCTTCAGATCTTTACCTTCACTATGTTCCGTGCGCAGGCAACCGACTTCACGAGCACATCTTGGGCGAGATCGGCAAACTTGAGACTTACTCCTTTTCTCGCCCATGCGGAGGATAGGATTTCACATTAGGGGTCAGGCTGGCCGTCTAAAAGCGTTCGTTCCTATCACAAGTAGTTATAAACATTTGCTTGGCTAGATGGTTTTGGACCTAGCGGCATGAAAATCAACCTTGCGCAATCGAAATACATGGATCAACCATAAAGACTTGGAAGTAATGTGGTTTGAAATTCAGCTACTTAGGTTTCCTAGGTATCGAATGCCGTTTGGCACAAATACAGTGAAATCCAGGAAAGAGGAACTGGACTTCAAGATGTCACAATCGTGCTTCCATTTTCAATTGGTTTCAGGTACTCTCCTCCTGCCCATCTCTCCAACTTCTTTGTCTCAGGCACACTTCCAGAAAAGTGCCTCGAAATTTCAAATCAAGCCTAAACAGCGACGCAAAAACCTGAGCACCCATATAATATGTCGATGGCGGAAGTGGAACATTAACCCTGGTCTGTCTCAAGTAAATTAGCATGTGTCGGAACAGCATCATTTCCAGTAATAGTTTAAACTAACGAGAGGTGCAAAAGCGGGAGTTTGCCTCGGCCCAGTTGTTACAACCGCTCTTAGCACATCGTGTGCTTCCCGCAACTTGGCCAACAAGAGGTTGAGCTCCAGTGGTGGTGTTAGCGTTAACAGGAGCGTTCTTGACGGTTGAAGGCGACATTTTGATGTCTGGGGCTTGATGGTATCGTAGAGGGTGGATAGCTAATATAATGGTTCAAAAGCGGATGAGAGGTGTTTGATGAGTGGTTCAGAGATTTAGCAAGTGAGAAGATAGAGAAATGGGGCTTGGGAGTGTCGGAAAGGGAGATATTATATAGAGATTTCTATTTGTGCTTTGCGGCTATGGACTACAAGTACCAACGCCAAGGGTAGATTCTCAATCAGCCGCTCACCTTTGGGCGTGTCACTCGATTCCGGACGGTTGAGACAGGGTGTAGCGAATCGGCCTACCTGCCTGACCCGCGAGAATTTAGATATCGGAGCCTCAAATCCATTCAAGGAATTGGAAAAGAGCTGGGTGCCAAGATAAAGTGTGCCCGAATTGAAGGCTTTCACACCGGAACCCACAGTTCCCTGCAACCCATGGCCAAAAAAGCCCTTACCTCTTCAAATGCCATGGAAGCCTTAGACTTTTGGCAATAATTATTTTCTCTGCATTGCTCCTTGGTTCTTAAGGTGCAGTGAATGTAGCTCCCTGAGGCTGCCCCATATTCGAAAGTGGCACAAGCGATCGGATTGCCTGCAGTCAACTGCGAGTATAAAATTGGGTATCACAGTTATAGAGCTGATTTCATAAATGCCAGAGAGTTTACGCGTAGCCGATATTGTAATTTTGGTATTATGATGGTACTGTAAGAGAGTCCCAATTGTCTCGCTAGGCTCATAGGGTCCTAAATCGTTTGCCGTGTCAAGATGTTATATTTTCCGCAAAATATTGCAATTCGTAGCACGGCAAGGGTAAAGCAGCCGATAAAAACCAGCAATGTGTCGTGATAACCAATGCATATGGTCTGTCGGGAATTGCATCCTCGTAACCAATGCAGAGTGTATGTTAGTGATTTGCATCCTCGTAAGCCTAATCTGTTGAAGGCTGCTAAGCTCTTAGCATATGGGCCGCTTATTGCCAGCTGCTAGTTATAATTTTACACTGGAAGGTTTTTATAGATTTTGAATTAAATGTCACGGATGAAACGTGAGTGGAGAGTGCACGTGCCAACGCGGGGCACCCAGATGCAGGTTGTGTCGAACAGTTAGGCAGCAGGGTATTGGCAGGTAATATAGTAACATGTTGATTGGTTGTAGCTTGTGTCTACCTGCTTGTTCTGCCTTGGTTCCCTGTTGGTCAAATTCTTCTGGGTGTGAGGCGGCGACCAGCTGGCCGCCAGCGATCTACATGCTAGGAGCTTCGCAGCCTTCAACAGAATCCGAAAAACAGTGTAGTGTGGTACGAGTATCCCGTCCTCTTGAAGAGTGGACCGCTCTGTCCCACGGATTGCAGTTAAGTAACCATACGTTACCGCTTGCTCTGTACTATGCTCTTATTCCGCACCGTATTCCTTCTCAACATATTTCATGTCAAACATCGAACATCGTTTCTCATCACAGAATCACACCATGACGCGGAGATTTTTTGACTGCTCAGTGTTTGAGTGCGGAAGGCCGAGTGCGCGCGCTGTTGGAGCTGGGTGCGACATGTGCAGCAGCTACTTCTGTGGAGTTCACATGTCTGAAGATTTCCACAAGTGCAGCACCGGGGTAAGGGTCACCCAGACGTATACCACTACAATGCAATGTTTGCTAACCGTATCGAGGACCTGGATGATGCAGCCTACAACGCGCTCATTGCCGCTGAAATAGGCCGCCTTCGTGCTCAGATCAACGAGAAGGCAGTCTGTGAACTCGCTTCCAGCCTGAACGATGGCATACCTTGCAACATCGAATACCCTTCAGAGGTTGTTGGGTTAGGCGCCCTTACAGGGTGCGCCAACTACCACGCCCGTATCTGTTTCAGGAATGGATCACCGTCGTGGCTCATGCGAGTACCGCGGGTTTCTGGCTTTGCCGTCGGGTTCCCGGTGTCTCTTGCAGAATACCTGATTCGTAGTGAGTACGCAACCCTGAAGTTCCTGGAAACTACCGCAGTACCGGCACCGCGGGCCTTCTCATTCGGTATACCGTCTCAAGGCACCGACCATGGTATCGGGGTCTGTTTTCTTCTTATGGAGGAGTTGTCAGGTAGGCCGTGGAATGGTCAAGGAGACACTGACAAGGTTTGGAACGGTCTCGCCGACATCTTTGCGGAGTTAGAGAAGCATCCATTTACCAAAGCGGGGTCTCTATATGTCGAGTCTCCTAACGATCTACCATCTGTCTCTGCTACGGCCAGCGATAGATTTGTCTGTCTTGACCCGTACGGGCCATTCGAGACTTCGGAGGCATACTATACGGCCTGGGCCGAGCAGTACCTGACATTGATTGCAGACGGTCAGCTCTATCCCCAGTTTCCTGCCGAAGCCTATTTGGTATATCGCTTTCTCCAAGACAATGTGACCCAGTTGTCCGATCCGGAGGATAGGTTCTTTCTGAAACATGTCGACGATAAGGGTGATCACCTGATGGTAGATGAAGACCTAAATATTACCGGCATCATCGACTGGCAGATGGCACGAATCGTTCCTCGACGAGAGGCATTTGCGCCATCCCTCGTATCAGCCGACATGAGAGCTCTTTGCGACGGGAATGTGTCGCTTAGTGAAAAGGACGTTGCATTGAGCAACGCCTTGCGTGAGAAGGGGCCGACGCTGGCAGACCATATGAGAGATGAGAAGGTGAGAAGATTCTTCTGGGGTTTGGGGCTCGAGCCGCAGTGGGCCTACGCGTTGCCATTGGCAAACGCCATCCTCCAGGTCTTTGGGGTTGAACATGGCTGGGATGAGTGGAAAGAAGTAGCACTGAAACGATATGAGAACGACGAACGCCTAAAGGCTCTTGTGGAAGAGTCATCTAAGAATAACTATTAGCAATTACCAATAATGTATAAAGCTATATCTAGGTCTACTATAACTGTTAATAAAGTCCACCTAGCCCAAACGTACACCTGCAGAAATTTCTTGAAAATAATTATGGTTTATGGTTATCAATCCTCTGACCGAGTTTTTCACTTGTTGTGAAGCTGAAGATTACCCTTGCAATGTGCACATGCATCGGGCTATCACTCTTATCAGACGATTGGAGTTATGGGCCGATACTTGCATACAAATCTACGCTTAGAATCCTGAATACAAAGCCTCAGGTTTTGCGGCACTGGTATTTCTGGTATGTCTATCCGTCACGGTGCCACGAATAAACCCCACTTCTCTGACCATCGTCCCGTTCAAATCGAGACGCCTCACCAGTGCAACCCGCGAATAAGCCATCGCAAGCAGTAGAATCGAGAAAAATGAATCCCCAACCATACATGTATATGACGATACTTTCTTAAGATGCTATTTTGCCTTAATGATACTTTAACCGTAAAAATCAGCCCATGTTGTTATGGATTGTTTGATAGACATGATTACGCAAGGCAGCTTTTGGCTTTGTTCAAATCCATCCTTCTTTTGTGTTGTAGCACGTATATGAAACCATCAATCTTAGAGCTCGTTTCTGCTAATGTACGTTCTCTCTGCATAAATATTTACGTATAATTTCTTATGACTCCAGCTGCCCAGGGCACGTGGCTGATAATTGACTAAGCCGAGCTTGAGTAAAGGCGGCACTACACGCTAAGCCAGATGTGGCTGAAGACAATCATTACGGTGCATTACTCCCGACTGGGGACCTGATTTTCGAATGTCGTCATTTTAAACTGACCCTGGTCGGAGCTAAGCCAATCAACACCACCTAGCTCTCGGCTGGCATCTTAGGCGGGAAGTGAGCAGCAACGGTTTCAGCCGGACTACAATTCAGGTTTTCGGACCTTTCTCTGTTTGGTCCTCCCTAGCCCTGGGGCAACCCTTTGATGCAATTATGGCATCCAATATCGGTAGCCATGATGTAGTGGGCCAGGGACCCCGTCCTGCTACCGTCTTGGCACTTACATGTGTTGGCTAGACTGGGCGCGAGATCGAACCAAGCGCCCGGGGGAGAGTGAGCCGTCGTCTCCCCACGTTACGTGAATGCAACCCGGCACCTGTATTTGCCTCCAGGTTCCCATGTGTTTGGTTCGTCCCAGGAATCTTTAAATGCTGCCCGGTGACCTCATCCAGCGCGAAGGCTCAAGGAGATGTCCTCTCCACTTTCTGCTCCTCGGGTGTGCCACACTCGTATTGACTCTGATGCTTTGTGCGGCTCCAGTATGACTAAATATCCACCTATTCGCCGAAGATGACCTCCAGTTCGATGTTTCGCAATAATTCAGAGGCTGCCGGCTCAGAGGCCAGACCACAACGGCCCAGATTCGACTCCAAAATCACTTCCCATCGATTACGGGAAAGCTCAGTTGTCCTGCCCTCTTCTCCAATGGGGAGCAGTATTAGAAAAGGACGGAAATCGATATTCAGGGAGGTTGGCCTGATGGACGACCGAAGTCAGGACCATCAGAGGTCTGCCGACAGTCTGGACGAGAACGACTTGGACGACAAGTATTTTGGCGAAGTTACCGGTCTCGAGTTCGAAGAGCCCACGTCACCTGCTGGCACACACAGAGAAACACGGGGCGATTCATATGATTCAAAAAGCAAAGCAAGGTGGTTATCCATATTGACCCAGGTAAAACGTCCAAGGATTAAAGCAGCTGCCAGTGCACCTCCCCCGACGACCTCGAGCCTTCACCGGCTGACGATGATCGCTCTACTCATCGCAATCGTTCTTCCGGCCATCAGCTATAACAATGGGCGGAAGAAGGTGGACATCAGCGGCGCAGACGCTGGCGTCATTAGAAGAGCCCCTGAGGTCATACTTGAGGACAGGGCAGATAGTCCCACCGATGTTTGTCTCCGATGGGCGCAGCAATGTAGGTTTAAAATGCTGCTTGTCCACTTACGTTGTTGCTGACTCACTCCTCGAAGCTGCGATGCTCAATGGCACACTTTACATCTACGGCGGCGAGGCAAAGTCCACTGGCTCGCAGGACACGGATACATGGAGTAGGTGCCATGTTACAATATGGTAATGTCACAGCTGACCATTCCGCAGATAACAATCTCTTGACCCTGGACTTGACAAAGTCATGGTCAACCAGCTCGCCCTCGCTGACCGGACTGCCGCAACCAACTGGACCTCCCGCGGTTGCCATGGGCTACCTATGGAATGATTACAATAATCTGTATCTTTACGGCGGAGAATTTGCAGATAACCCCCGCGTCTCTCCTTCTTCAGTCTCCACCTGGCAATACTCAATTTCATCGTCCTCGTGGACAGAGCACCAGGACCCCCAGACCTCGGCGGGCAATTACTCTGCTGCCTCTGGTATTGCTGTTCAACGTGCTGCCGAAGGCGCTGGAGTCTCGGTACCGGAACTGGGGAGAAGTTGGTACTTTGGCGGTCATCTGGATGTGTCGACGACTTCTGGCTGGTCTGACCAGGTTGCTCGACTTTACCTCAAGAGTTTGCTGGAGTTTACGCATCCGGGATACGCGAATAATGGTGTCGATTCCTTGCATGCTGCAGGGGCGGGTGATGGCGGCGTGTACCGCAACATCACCGAGGGTGGCATTCAACAACAATCTGGCTTCTCGGAACGGGCAGATGGTGTTCTCGTCTTTGTCCCTGGCTGGGGACCGAGCGGCATACTGCTTGGTCTCGGTGGCGGAAGCACTGAGAACAACGATACGAATGACGAGTTCTCGAGCATGTCGACAATCGACGTGTACGACATCGAGACAAGTGAATGGTACCATCAGCAAACCTCAGGCGATACGCCTCTCGTCCGCGTCAACCCATGCGCCGTCATCTTTTCAGCTCCAGATGCTAGTTCATTCAACATATACATGTACGGCGGCCAAAACTTGCTGCCAGTGGCAGGACAGACACAATATGCCGACATGTACATCCTCACTGTGCCATCATTCACCTGGATTAAGGTTGATATAGATTCAACCAATGAGCCAGTCGCTCGAGCCGGCCACACGTGCCACCCACGAGATGGTCAGATGGTCGTCGTCGGTGGCTACATTGGCCAGAACGATGACTGCGACAAACCCGGCATCCATAATTTTGATGCCTCAGCTCTGCAGTGGAAAGATTCTTTTACTGCAGGCGATCATGCTGCCGACTTAAATTCAGACAATAGTGTCCTTGCCGGTAGTTACGGCTACCAGGTTCCTGGTGTTGTGCAATCCGTCATCGGTGGCAGTTCAGACGGTGGCGCTACAGCTACGACCCCTGCTGTGGGTGCCGCTACTGGAGGACCATTCTTGACCGGAAAGCCGCCAGTATTCACTGTCACGGCGTCTGGAAGCGCAGCAACAGTTACCAATTCGTCGCCTACGCAAATCGCAGGTGCAGGTGCCTCATCCTCTGGACCCAATGGAGGTCTCATTGCAGCCGGTGTCATTGCAGGCCTATTAGGACTACTGGCGCTGTACCTCGGGTTCTGTGCATGGCTGTATAGACGCCAGGTTGCTGCATATAAGAAGCATATGCTCGTCGCCAATCGCTACAGCGGGGCTGACGATCTCGATTTCGGTGCTGGCGGTGGCGTGCGCGAGAAGCTTCGCAAGCACCGGGGTGGCAGTTCTAGTGACGATGCTGCCGAGCAGTTTGGCTGGGTAGGCAATGCGCCGAGATGGGCCTCAACCAGTGATGAACCCTCACCAGGCTCAGGCACGGGCGGCAGTTCTTCGGGTAGGCCGAGGCCGAGCGAGGACCGCAACCCATGGGGCTGGCACGAGGGCTCCGTGTCTGGTGCTGGAGTAAACAGGATGAAGAGCAGTGCCACCAGAAGCACGGCTAGCGGAGGATCAACTGAAGGCTTGTTAGATGGAAGGGAGCCCAACTTTTTCAGTGTCGTCATGGGACCAAGAAGGGCTTTGAGGGTTGTTAACACGAGGGAAGAATAATGTGTGTATTAAAACGGCCGAGTACATGGCGATGACGGTACGATGGAATGATCTATTGTTGTCTTTATGCGTATAGATACCATATTACACGAATTTACTGTTTCAATTTTGAAGCGATGTATGATGTCTTATCTGGCGAACCATCAAGGACCAGGTGACTATGCCTGTCTGCTAGCCTTGGGATAAAGCTATCCAAATGCCTCAACAACTCCTGCTCACCACCGGCATTATCACAAAGGATATTGTTGATGGCAATTTACAATTAGCCTACCCCTGTGGAGAACCCAAGCTTAGGACTTCGGAATTCCATGAGGCGGTAGCTCTAGATATACGCTGCGGTCCAATTATGTATTGTGTAGGCCGGGTATACGTAGTCATGGATCCCACAAATCAGCGGTATGTGCATGGCTTGAGGCACGACGATGATCATGGAGTTGTATATTAGAGTAATGAATCGGGGTTTCCAGCAATTTCTCCGTATATTCCTCACCAATCAACTGAGGTACTCTAACACGAAGCCTCGAAAACGCATTTTGCATTATTGACCGAGGAATTAATATGACTGACTGAGGCATTTGGTTCCATATCGTTTTAAACAAAGGTTGTATGATGTTGCGCTTATATGCTTGCCCGAGGTGTTTGCTTCAGTGTTGTTTTTAAGAGGGTGTGTGATATTGCATTCGTCATCTTCCGTGACCAAAACCTTGGCCCAGACCTCATCAGACCAGCACACTACAGGAGGCATCTGGACCATAATGGCGGCAACTGAGTTTCGCCAGTTTCTCCAACTGCCTCGAGAGATTCAAGATATGATCTGGGTGTTTTACGAGGCTTCAAAACCCGTAACCCGGCACTACTTCAGGCTTAATGGCACCGACTTCATCTATACAGCGGTAGACCCAGTTCACCGAACATTCCTCCGAAACCTCCATGAGGAGAAAGGTCCGAAGAAGATGCGCCTTAGCTATGTGTGCAAATCGGTGTACGAGAAAATAGAGTTCGCCGGATCCGTCTACGTTACGAAACATTCTATGCCTATATCTAGTATGTGGCAACTTCCTGAGGACCAGAGTGATTGGATCAGAGCAAGCTATCCATCATCGGCTTACGTCAACTTCGAGAGAGACATCTTCATCTTCCAGAACCCGTTCCAACTGAATTTTCAGCCTTCAGATATTCAGTCAGTCTCGGATCGTCGGATAAACATCACCGTGGACAAGACAATAACGTGGGCGAGTCGCGTCCAGCATGTTGCGGTTTATCCAAGAAAATTTGGTACCCACTACGCCGAGAGATACCCTGAACCTCAATCTTTCACAAAAGCCCTGAGAGATATGGAGAATCTGAAGACGGTGTATCTCGTGTGGTCGCCAAAGAAACGTGGCTGTGCTTTGGCGCCTGTGTCTACATGGTCTGGCAAAGACGTGAACAAGGCCGGATTTGTTGAGCTTTCTCAGTTTTTAGAAAAGCACCGGGACAGCCGCAAGGACGGTCGCGAGAAAGACGGATTCATTCGCTGCTATTGTGATCTGGCAATGGCAAAAGACGTCAGGAACACGGGGATGTTTGCTGTACGTTTAGCGAAGTTGATCTTGTACGAACGCGGGGCCACTCATACTACAGATATTGAAGTTATACCTGTCATGGATCCAATTTTTCCCGAGTACTAATACCACCGAATCCAGAGCCAATCTAGCGCCAGTGTGCTATAGCGTATGAAGCCCATTACAAAATGAGGGACACGATAGAGGGGAAACGACTAGGAACATTGAATTGATATTTGGAGCTTGACAACAAGGAAAACCATAGGGTATTAAGTTAATTGTTCTTGTCTGATCGCATGTATCGCTTTGTTGGCACGTTATCATATAGTGCACAGGTAAAAAGCCGGCGTGGCATAGAGACTTCACCTTACTGGATGGCATAAATCATATCTGTCGCTATGCGGCTGAGACAACTAACACGGCAGTCTTTCAGCTAAGGTTAGTTCTACGAATTCCTAAAATCCTCGCCGTCTATGTTCATCCTCCATTTACTTTGCTTGCTTCCAACTGTGATTATCAATATGATTGTGCTGTTAAACGGTCATAGAAATGACTAACAACCAAGGACTATACTTTCCACCGCCTCCGAGCCAAGTTGGAACGCCGCCGCCAGTGCCACCATGACCATCTATGGGGCGACAAGACTGTTGAACAGGTAGTTCGTCTCATCCTTCAAGAGCATACAATCCGTAACACCAAAAATACAGTACGCACCATCATCACTATCAGACTTCGTACTCCTCAAGTACACATTCGTCGGCGGGTGTCCCAACTTTGCGATACTTCGCGATCTGTGCCGGATGCTTGGCTGGACTCTTCGTGTCACTAAACCCTGGCGGCTTCTTTGAACGCGGCTACGGTATCCCAGGGAACCAGCCCATCCTCTGTAGTTTCAATCCCGCCTACCACAACTTCTTCCCTTTTCTCCTGCGATTCGCCAAAGCACTCGACGTTGGCGTGTGGTCCCGCTTCTCCTCCTATGTGCGGACATGGTCGTCAATCCAGCCGTGTCCGAAGAACGAGCTCGTGCCCAACCGACGCTGGTACGGCCACGGTGATCTGCCCATCTGCCCTGTGCGCTGGGTATCCTTCTGCCTGACGTCGGCCGTGCTCTCGATCAAGCCTGACCTCTGCGTCCCGATCAAGAACGAGTACGCAGAGGCCACGCGGATATGCAGCCTCTGGTCGACGCGCATGCGGCAGAAGTGGCGAGAGGCCTGCGCCGCGGCGTCACTGACGGAATTGATCGCCTTCTCACGGCTGCGCATGCATGTGTCCGACGAGATGGTGCTGCAGATCAGGATGATGCTCCAGATAAAGGAGATACAAGTACAGCAAGCGATGCATGACGCGCAGCTGAGCATACGACATCAAGGGATGGAGGGAATGAGCAGGACTGCCCGGGGTTATGAAGAACCATACTGAGGTTTTATATGTTAGATTCTTTAGGTCAATGCAGTAAAATCACAGCTGAAAAGGGGGCATATATTAATGATATGCACATTGTTCGATTTTGTCCATTCGATGTTGCGACAGCCATCAATACGATGGAACGCAAAGCTGATGTCTCGTGAGTTGCAATATGAAGTGCGTAAAATCCGACAAAGATGTCTGAAGTCAGGACAAGAAGTAGTCCATGGCCCAGTGACCTCCAGGCACGCCATAACGCCATCCAATGCTGGTATCCCGATAAACAATCCCGCAGTACTCCAAAAATGACCATGAACCATTGGGAACCTTTCCAAATGAATGCACTATGATGTGCGTAGCTTGAACCGAAGCCCGATCATTTTCCATCGGGCCGAACATTCCACGCGAAGAAAGTCCTGGCCATGAATTCAGATACCCATGATGCTTCGCGTTGGTCGCCAACTTCTTGCAGCCTGTTGACGGTGTCGGTGCCCAAACTAACCATTCGCTCGACATATTTGGCTGATGTTTTTAGCCTGTCCGCTGAATCCTGCACACGGTTGTCATGCAGATATGTCACGGCGGAGGCATGACTGGGGCTTGAGGGATGATGCAACTCCAAGTGGGCAATGTCCAGGTGCTTCTTCCAGGGCCGGCCCACATCGGTAAACATCTCGTATAGTGGCGCGGATGGGGTTTGGTGTTGGGAAGCAAGAACTGTGGATGACCACGAGAGATTGTTCCAATACCGTTGTAGGCCTTTGAGGGCAGCTGGATCCTCACTGGGTAGAGTTTGGTTGGCACGTAGGAACGCGGAATAGGAAGGATCCAAGGAGATTTGTGTTGACCTTAGGTTGTGGTCCTTGTACGCCTGGCCAAGTCGGATGACATGGAGAAGACACATTATGGAATGCTGAGTCTGGCTGTCTTTTGGCAACGCATGGAGTTGCGCCCCTAAGCGACCTAGCCAGGTCCACGCAACCTCTTCCAGCCCTTCCACAAACATGAAACGAACCAGGAGCGGCATGAACATCTGGTCAGTGAGGAACTCTAGAGTATTCTCAGCACCTGATGCGCGCAACCATTGGACCACACGAAGACCAGCACCTGAAGCAGCTATGGCTGATGGCTCGTCTATTGTAGAGGACTGAAGCTGCTTGTTTATCGTAGCGAGATATCCTGCTGCCCGGCGCGTGGTCATCATGCCTTTGGAAACCGCCGAGTCAAAGACATCATGGTGGTGTTGAAAGGCAGTCGGTGTTGGAGGGGTATCTGCCACGTTCGTTTGAGCAAAGAGCGGGTTCGAAAGAATCGATTCCAGGTGGCGGTCTGTAGGACGATGTTTTTGTGGTATTTCCTTGGCAAGTTGCACAGAACTGTTGGGGACGACTTTGGATGTAGACTCGGCGGCGGCATCATGATGTTGCCATGGATGTTCTTTATCTAGGTTCTTGCGGAAAGACGAGGTGATAGAGTTGAGCAGTTGCTGAGACTCTCTCTTATTGAGGGGAAGAGGTTGATGTATTTGAGGCAGAATGCTTTTCTTGAAGCCCTTCTTGAGGGAGCCCAGAGGAGGAGTGCGAGCTACCATGATGCCGCCGATATGGCGCGCCACATCGGGCTATAGACTTTGGGGATGATTTTATAGAAAGCGGGAGTGGTCCAATTCGATTGGCGGTGTTAAAATAGGGTACGCACAGTCGGCCTCCCAGACGTGCACTTCAATCAGGACCTCGAGCTCGCCTGGTATTCCAGCAAGCACAACTGGACGTCTGTTGGTGGTTCTGGACAATGCGATGCGATTGCGATGCACCCACTGTAGGGATGATCTCATGTCATGCGTTGACGATGTCCTGGAGCTGGAAGTCGTGGGGTCATCTCCACGTTTGGCGAAGGTTATTCCGGGCCGACACTGGACCACAGTCCTGCCAGGCAGCTGTGGAGCCGTACCTGATGCAGGTGAAATTGGATCTAACAATGACGACGGCTGACAGCCGTACCCCAGAAATTCACAAGCTGCGGCTGGATTTCGAGAGCCGGGCAGCTGCCGTGTTGATCAATCTGGCGACCCTGATTCGGATTTGAGCATTGAACCATGTCGAGGTTCGTACATTTATCTGCAGGGAGTAAATAGAGTATTTCTAAGATATTGTATTTGCTGATGACCACTTAGTCCCGAATTATCCATTTCTGATCCAGTCCAATGCCAACGCCAATGTGAATGAATGTGAGTGAATCCAAGTAGGTACCAATCCCCCACTCGATCAAGCTCCCTGTGGATGCTACCTTTAGTGCTGTTGCTAGGGTTGCGAGCATTCTGATTGGCTGGTAAGCTCGAAAAATTCTTGACAACCAAGCGCAGCTTTTCTGTGCTGGGCGCTGGAACGCTAGGCAGTGGGTACCCAGCACCACCAACAACCACCTCGTGCAACTCAGGTACAGACAGCACTTCCGTCTGCGGTCTGGAATTTGTTTCTACGAATTCCCAATCCGTCATCATCTATTCACTTTGCGCCTCGATGCAAACTTGGGGGACTCGCAACTCGTAGAACTACCAACAAACCGGCGCTTGTTTCGGTCCCTTCTTGTGGGTTGATTTGAACAAGAATCCGCGTGTTGACATCTTTGATACATTCACATTGTCACGAAACAATCCATTGGCTGGACCGCCTCTGATTGGGGAGAAAAAGTCGACGCTCGCAACCGCCTGCAGCTGCTGCGCGTTCTGCTGCCACGCCCTGCCCTTCGGTACCTACCTGGCCTAGCACTAGTTAGTTAGCACGAGACTGCGCCTGTGCTCTTCCATCTCCAGCATCAGCCTCAATTCCGAGCCTAGCAACTGGCTCTTGGTTTTCTCACCTTGTGCATCATTCGACCAACCCAACCCATCTAAGGTTAACCTTGGAACTTAATTCATCCGCCTCCCTCCTCCCGACAACGACGTCGCTTCCTCTATTCATCCATCTTGACACTTGACCAGATTTGTCGCCGTCGGTAGTTCCCTTTCTACATTGCATTAGCAAAGGGGGATCCATCGCTTCTTTTTTTCACTTCACAAACACACACTCTCTCAGCAATGTCTGAGGTACAGGCTCGATCCCAACCCGCCTCTCGTGGCAGAGGTGGTGGTCGCGGAGGACGAGGTGGTTTCGCCCCCCGTAGCGAAGGTCGGACTGGCAACACCAGACGTGCCAACGGCGACAAGTCAGCCGCATCAGACTCCCTCGACGAGGACGGTGACATTGGCCAGCTTAGACAGCAGCACGGCGACAAGCTCGACACTATCAAGAACATCTTCCCCGATTGGTCGGATGCCGATATCCTGTATGCTCTGCAGGAAAATGAGGGCGACGTCGAAGTTGTCGCTACCAAGATCTCGGACGGTATGTCGCTCCAAGCTCCCCCTCCCCCCTTTGCATCATCATTGATGTCGTCGCTCATGGCCACCTAACACCCTCACCCATGCTCTTGCATGAAGCTGACCCGACTTTCAAACCATAGGCACAATTTCGCAATGGGGTGAGGTTTCGAAGCCCAAGAAGATTAGCAAGCCCAAGGCCAAGGACGCCGCTCCTTCGACTGGTTTAACCGATTCGTCTGGTGCTGGTAGACCCGGTCGCGGCGGGCGTATTGAGGGCGGTCGAGGCGGCCGTGGTGCTCGCGGAAGTGAACGCGCTCGCGGTGGTCGTGGCAGAGGCGCCTCTACCCAACCGGCCACGAATGGTCACCGAACCAAGGACAACCAACA
The DNA here is from genome assembly GCA_039778275.1 of Seiridium unicorne. NCBI lineage: Eukaryota > Fungi > Ascomycota > Sordariomycetes > Amphisphaeriales > Sporocadaceae > Seiridium > Seiridium unicorne. Next base: position 466,659 of record JARVKF010000168.1, read on the forward strand.
GCTCTCAGTCCCGACCGAGGAAGCTTCTGCTTGGGGAACCACACCTTCTACCGACGACACAACTGCGAACGAATGGGGCACCACTGGCTGGGGCTCTACTGATACTACTAAGGAAACGACTACGACTACGACTGCGACGCCTGAACCCTCTACTACTACTGCCCCTACCACCACTGCCGAGCCCGCTGTGCCTAAGCCAAAGACATGGGCTAGCATGTTGCGACAGTCGACTCAACCCAAGGTAGCACCAAAGCCCCAGGAGGCTCCTGCTCCCAAGGCTGCCGAAACCGTTGAGGCACCGCCCCCCACCGAGCCGACGCCTGCTGAGCCCGAACCTGTCGTTGAACAGACACCTGAAGAGCCGGTCGAGGAGCCTACTCCTGCTCCTGTCGCAGAAGAAGCACCCAAGATTGTCGAACCCGAGGTGGCACTGCCGCCTTCTGAGGACGATTTGACCAAGAACAATTTGGCACAGCTTCCCGATGAATCTAACCCTCCTGCCACTGCAACCGTCGCCAGCACTACCGCCGACTCATGGGACCCTCGGCAGACTGCTGCCCAGAGTGCCACAGCAACCCCGCTGTCGGCCGCACAAGCTCAGCACCAGGCGCAGGCTTCGCGTCCTTCCGCCAGCGGCTTCGTTACGTCTGCACTGAAGGCGACGGAGAGACCTGTCCGTGTGCCTAGCTATCAGCGCCGCCTGCTTGAGCAAGAGGAGGCAGTTCGTCTGCCTGGTAACCGAGAGGTCGATCGTGCGGCTGTGCAGTTCGGTGCCTTCAGTCTGAGTGGCGCCGAAGACGACATCGATGGTGATCGCGAGGAGGCCGAGACCAGGGCTCAACCTCCGTCCGACTCTCCCATTCAGCCTCGAGCGTCTCTGCCGCCCCCGGTCGCTCAGCCTACCCAGCCAACCGCCGTTCCAGATGCTTTCCCCGCAGCAACTGCTCAGAAGCCGGCTGCGACTTTACCTCAATCTGCTGGCGCCGCTGGTAGGGATTCCTTCCGTCTTGAAACTCTACGGAACACTCATGCTGACCCATATACAGCCCCGTCTGTGGCTCCTCCTACCGGCCCAGCTGCCGGTGCTGCTACGCATCGTATGTCGCAGTACCCCCAGGCATATGCCCCCCCTGCTAATGTCGGTCTAGAGCCATTCAACCAACAGTACAGCCGCTTCGGCCAGGCTGCTGCACAAGATCAATCATCATTCCCCCCCAAGCCCTACGATACCTTTGGTCAACAGCCCGCCGCTACAACTGCTGCTGGTTTCGACAGTTTCCCTGCACCCACCACTCAACCGCCTAGCCAGCCGAGTGGTACCACCTTCAGCTCCGCCCCGAGCGACTACTCTTCTTATTACACTGCTGACCAACACGGTCGAGGTAGCTACAACAACAGCTATTACGGTCAGGGCTACAACCAGCAACAGGGCGCCCAGGGTCACAACGAAGGCCCCAACTCCCACCAACGACCGTTCGGTGGATACAATGCGTCGCAGAACAGCGACAACCTTAGCCAGTACCCCCAAAGCGCTGCGCAGCAGTCGCGATATGGTGCTAACGCTGCCGCTGATGCCCATAACAGCGGCCACAACACGCCTAACCCTACTGGCCCCAGCCAGCAACAGCCTGCTGCCCAGAACAGCGGGCCGCAATCGAATCTGCACCAACAACAACAGCAAGGCCCTGCAGGCGGTTTCCCCTACCAGCACCCGTACCAGAACAGTCCCTTCTACTCTCAATACATGAATTACTATGGCGGCTACGGTCAAGGCGGCTATGGCGGTGGTCCTTACGGAAAGGGTGGTGTCTATGGCCAGCCTCACCAATACCAGCACTCGCCCTATGAGCACAACTCTTCCCCAGCTACCAGCGGTTTCGCCCAATCCTCTCTGGGTGGCCGTGATAGTGGCCTTGGTTCTAGCATTGACAATTATGGCCGTGCTGGCTCGGCTCAATCTGGTGCGCAAGGTCTCGGTAACAGCGGTTTTGGAGGTGCTCATGACGCCTTCAACCGTGCCGGGTCATCGTACCAGTCGCAAGCTGGGCAAGGTTTCAATGGACCCAGCGCCCAGGGTGGTTCTGCAAGCGACGATCTGAAGCCGTATGGCGATAGCAAGGCGACCGGTGGTCCAAGCCCTTCGCTCGGTGGTGGTGCCCGTCCAGGTTCTGCTACGAACAATACCCCGGGTCAATCTGGTCTCCCCCCGCCCCAGTCCAGCGCACAGGGTATGGGTGGCTATGGTGGATACCCCAGCCATCTTCAAGGCCATGGCTTGCACGGCAATCAGACTGGCGGCAGTGGCTTCGGTCAGGGCCACAACAACTATGGTGGCGGTTATGGTAACTACGCAGGTAACCAAGGGTTCGGCAGCTACGGCCGCGGCTGGGGCAGCAATTACCAGTAGTCGCGGAGTGGCGCTTCCCAGCTACTCAGCGATTCACTTTGTATAAATGGCCTTCGAAGATGAGCGACACATTTTTCGAGTTGTGCCCGGCGAAGACGAAAATGAAGAAGATGATGCGAAGACCGGCAATATCGACATGGATACAAGGATCACTTGACCTTGTGGTACTTTTTTTTTGCCCTCATTTGGCTTGACAGTTTGCATGGATAAAAGGGAATAATGAAAAGTTTCTCTCGACTCTATTATGGCTGGGCACGTCTGCTTATGGAAATCGACTATTCTTCGGTTCAGGGGGGGCAAGGCGTGTCATTGTGTACGATTTGGGCCATTCACTGCTCGGTAAAGAGCAAAAAAACAGGACCAGGGTGAAACTGAAAATCAAGCGTATTTTTCGTTTGAAATCTCTACTTTATTGCTGCTGGATCTATGTGATTCTTGATGACATCTGCCTATTTACATGTTTCGCCTGTTTATGAGATGTACCGTGAGGTTCTCTGTTCACTACCACGCATCACCCTGTAATCTAAGCGGTCTCGTATTGACTAGCTCGATGCCTCTCTAACTAGCTGCTCAGCTTGTGTCTTGACTGCGCGAAATAATGGCACGCGAGATCTTCCCGGCACTCCATCCTTACGCCACCGTGTTCGTGGGCCGCCCTTCTATCCAAGTAAGGATATTCTTCTTTAGAGTCTCATTGTAATTGTAGTTCGTGTCCTCAGCACACCAAGCCACGTGTGGAGTGGTTATAAGATTCAAATCTTCAGTACCGGGTGCTAGAAGAGGGCTGCTGTCTGGTGTGGCCGGCTCGCTCGCGAAGACATCTGTCGCAACGCCAGCGATTTTCCTGGCCTTCAACGCTGCTACTAGCGCATCCTCATCCACGATGCCACCTCTCGAGACATTGATCAATATCGAATACCTCGGCATAGCATCCAGCTCAGCCTCGGAGATGGTGTTGAGCGTCTCAGGCGACCGCGGAAGACAAAGCACCAACACAGAGGAACCCTTAATGACTGTATCAAAGTCAACCCGGCCCTCGGCAGGTTTCTGGCCTTTCCGGCCCGAGATGAGGATTTCCATGCCCAGTGCCCTAGCAATGCCCTCGATCTTCTGGCCGACAGATCCATAGCCGATGATGCCCATGACCTCGCTGTTGCACGTCATTGGGGGCTTCCCATGTGGACCGTCAAGCGTCTTCATCAATGTGCCTCGCTTCGGCCACTCGCCCGCTCTCGTCAACGAATGGACCAGCGGCACGGATCGTCTCGTGGCAAAGTAGAGCGCAATAACATGCTCCGACACGGCTGTTCCATTGCAGTGCGGCGAATTAGCGACGTGGATGCCGCGCTCCTTGCAGGTTGCCAGGTCCACCGAGTCAGTGCCCGATGCCACGACGGATATCATCTTCAGTTTCGGCGCGACGGCCTCGCTGAGGTGCTCCGCAGAGAGCGGCACGATGGTCATGACGACGATGTCGGCATCATGAATGCGTTCCGGGACCTCTGAAGGCTTCGTCCGGGAATATTCCACCACTTCATATGTGTGCCCTTCCGGAACGGAGAACTTGCGTGGCAGGGGCACGAAGAGCGTCTCCAGGGCCACGATCTTGTGATGGGTCCCCATGGTGGAGTTGTGCCTCCGAAGACCAGCGAAACTTGGGGTTTTCAGTGTAGAGGCTAATGTTCGTAGGGGTACACGGCGGAACATGGGATTTGCCTCGCTATAAATTGCTGGTTGGAAGGACGAGGGACCAAAGAAGCAGGTCGTATTGTCCCTTCGCTGGGCCCCATAGATATAGGCGGCCGATGTGCCCTCCGATTACTGCCATCTCACCACTTAGCCCCGCATTGGGATCGTTTCGAATCGCGCCCTTTGTGTCATTTTGGAAGAACTTTTAGATTGACAGCACTGACAAACTTTTGTGTTTTCATTGCTTTCGCCTCAGTAAAAGCAAACCCCAAGCAACCGTGCCCAGGAATAAAAAATCTAGCAAACTTACATCATGACGTCCCAGACCTGTCATCCAACAGGCAGCATGTGGCACGCCCATTATAACAATAGCAATAGCGGCGCAACGGCTTTCGATTCCAGCACACAATTCTCACTATGATTGCGAGTTGTAATCCTGTTATGAAATGTAAAATCCTCCTGAATCTCCTCCGCATGAGATGTGAAAATGATATTCAGTAAAAGTTTCCACAACCGGTTTACAACTACCTCTAACGATGATATATATAATACATGCTGGCTGGTTAGCATCACGTTAATTAAATTTTTTTTTTTGCAGCGTTCGGATACTCCACGAGGCCGCAGAAGTATCCCATCATAAGAAACATCAGATGTGTCACCGGTGGGGCCGTTGCTGTAAGCCTACTGCATGACTGCAGGAACAAAAGTATGCCCATTAACTGAATGACCCAAGATGCCGACTATTTCCGGTCTTACCTATCCGTTCTTTTCCAGGTCGAGAGTATTCCAAATCCTAGACAACTTCACTACACACTGAGACGAACTACATTCTGAGGTGAACTGCATTCATGCTACCTATTGAGGCTTATATCCACTATGATCGGGAGCTCACGAGAACCACTAAGATTCCGTTGGGACATTTTCCAGTCGGAACTGGTATCGACCTTGGCCATAACCAGAGGTTTAGAATTGCACGGAGACTCCGGTTTTGATACTCTGGAGAAAGCAGGGGTTGATAGATTGTAGAGTCGGACGTAGAAGTACAGGCGAGCATTGAAGACTGGGAACTCTTGGACAAAAATTATGCATATATCGCAAGAATAACTCGGGGATTTATCTCAAGCAGACATATATCGAGTCATCCTCCACACCTGATGCCGCGGCGTTTACGATGGCTTATACAAGACAACGATAACATCAATGCAACGACTTAGAATCAAGATTGTGGAGCCCTAACGTCAAAACTACCTGCGCTGCAAGAGTCAGATGATATGGTCGTGGGTAGGATAGATCATACCTCAAAAATGTGAATGAATGTTCAATTTCCATGTCTTGTATGCCCGATATTGGGCCAGTCAGGAGAAAATCCTGTCATATACATGATCAACATCACGTTTGTGGTAGTCTTATACTGAATTAATGACGTTGGTTCGCAAGGCAAGCGCCTGGTTCAGAAATGGTGGGACTTGATGATAAGTACGAAATTTCCTACAGTCACTATCATGGTGAGTGGGAGCCGAGAAGAGAGTCAAGTGAGGCTGTCGCCCATTTGTGGTTACAGCTTATAGTTGAGGGAGTAATAACGCGCAAGGGGAATGGACTGTTACGGACAGAGTTTAGCCGCCACCGTCCTGGATGCGGAGTTGAAGCGCAATGATAATTTGGGCAGATTGCAACCATTTGGTTGGAGATACAAAACCCTTGGAAGACCCTATTCTTCTCGTTTCCAAAATCCCAGGCTAAACACGTTCTAGGCGGGTTCAAAAACCTTGGTCACTGGGATTTCTCTCGTGGGGCTTAAGAACTGTCTATAGCCAAGTTGTGAGACACAGTTTCGACGCAGCGAAAACTTGTCCGGCCTCGAGCTAGGCGAAGAACCCAGCGGGCAGGTAGTGGGCTGTTTCTTGCTTGTAGACAACGCGGAAGATTGCTAGTACAAGTGACTATGGCGACGTGATCATGATAGCGCCTGCCGTTTGCCAGGTTTCGTAGATTTACATGAATTGCAGGCTCCTTTACTATTAATAACGCGTCGAATAAAGATGGCTTGTATTTATCGCGTATATACCGAACTGCATTCTCTCGTAATATTAGTGATCTTCTGATTAGACAATCTATTGGATGAGAACTTGAAACAACTGTCGACTAATGTTTATCTAAACACCTTTGAATCGCATCCCGATGTTGTCTTTGGGGTTCTGAGTTTAACGTGCTATTTCCCCTCGGTATAAGGTGTATAGGCTTGACGTAGACGGCTCATGATTATGGTGTCCCAGATAATAATATTAGGAGTAGAATTCCTGTTTGTGAAGTGTCGTGGCGCAACGGCCTGTCATAGTTTGGTGATTTTGGAGCTGCGTAAGACACGTAACATGTCATCAGGAAAGCACGTAATATGGTTCGGCAGTAACTATATTTATATAAGTGCTTAACCGCGTTGTTCTACTTGTAGGTTAGCCCTCAGGCCAGGCTGGTTAGCGCAGTCTTGGGTGACCTTGAGGTGTTGCGGGGGAGATGTGGGGTGCGCATCACCGCAGCCCTATCGGCCGAAGAGGCGTTGATTTCACGCGCGCTCTGATTTGGAGCGTGCCATTGCATGATCATTTCGAGCCTCCCATTTGTGCGACAGTGACTGGTTTCTTCCCATTAGAACAACAGGGATTTTTGACGTATGTAACGATTGTTGATGTTGCATTTTCCGAGCTCCACAGCTACAGCAGGGCGCAGGGCACAAGACATAGACACAGGGCCTGAGCGTGTCGGCAACCCGGCAGTCAGCGACAGGGATTTGGCAACATGGTAGCTCCCGTTTCAGAGTCGCCATGACCTCATTGTACTCCAATTTACAAGTCGCAACGGTGCCTTGCAGTCGACAGTCTTGGGCCAGTGGCTCGATTACGCTCGATTCCATCCATCCAAAGCCGCTCCACCGCCTTGTTCGTCCATGATTGGCAACACGGATTTACGGCACATGCACATACCTGTTTTGCTGTCCATGCCGCATCATTGTGACCTGTTACTTTGCCGCTTACCTGGCCACTTGAACCACGGCAGTGCCCAAGCATCTGTATGAACGAAGCAAGGCATCTTCACCGTCGGAGAATGCTGCAGCTCTCTCTGGTCGTCCCAACACCAAACAATCATTTCCGCCACCCTCGCTAAGCCCGGACACTTGCACAGATGTCTTCAGACAACAATGATTTTGAGGACGACGCAGCTCGGAGGCGCTACGTTGGCCCCCACTCGGGGAGGCATCCTATTCCAACCGTCCAGGGCTATCGGGAGCAAAGAAAGGAGCTTGATCGCCAGAATAGCCAGGAAGAGCAGCTGCAGCATGAGCCTGCAGACGACTCCAAGCCGCGGCGTGCTTATGATTCCGTGAAAGCCATATTCAAGGACGAGAATCCCCCAACCTCACAGCACCATCCATATCCATCCACCAACCGCAACTATGCCACTCCGCCGGGAGGAAGCCGGCAGGATGTCAGCCAGCAAAATGGCCATGACCAACCCCAGAGAGAGGATCGGCCACCTTCGCAAGATAAAACTCAAGCGAGAGATGGCGGCAAGGAGCATGGCAAGAAGGAGGGCAAGAAGGAAGAGAAGACTGCCACGGAAGCAGTCGCCGGTACCGTCGACCCGAAGGAGAAGAGAAAGGCCATGAAGAAGACTAAGCGACATGGCGGAGGGCGCGAGGTCACTGATCCTGTTACCCATTTGCCTATAACCATCCACGACCTCACAGACAAGGATCTCAACTCAGCCCCGGAGAATGAGCCGGAGCCAGGCACAGATCACTTGACAGCAACTGGGCCGCAGGGAGCCTCCAAGTCTAGCGAAGAGCTTGACAAAGAGCAAGCACGTCTCCAGCGGGGGTTTAATGGCACGCAGAAGCTCTTCCCACCCCCTGATTTTGAGGACTTGAGGAAAGAATTGGCATCTGTTTACCAACAGGCAGTTTATTGGGGTCTGGCTATCATCACTGTAGTTACTGCCGTCGTTTTCCTCATTCCCTCCATCCGTGGCGGGTGGTATCCCCACCTGTCGACACTTTTGGGCATCCTTACCTTTTTGCTTGTGGCGGGTGGTACGGCGTTCGCCATGGGCCATTGGATCAACAAGAAAGTCACAGAGGTGCTCGATGACGAGATCTGGGATGCTGCCCGAGTCAAGGAGGAAGAGGCAGTTGAGGACGATGCCGAATTGCCAGAATCCGTGCAGTGGCTCAACCGTCTTTTTGCATCAATCTGGCCACTGGTCAACCCGGATCTGTTTTCCTCGCTCATTGACATGATTGAGGATGTCATGCAGGCATCGCTGCCAAAGGTCATCAAGATGGTGAGCGTTGATGATATGGGTCAGGGAAATGAGTCGATCCGTATACTTGGCGTTCGTTGGTTACCCACTGGTGCCGCCAGTAAATCGGTCGACACGGATGGCAAATTAGACGACTCCAACAAAAAGTCTCAGAGCGATCGAACAGACCCGGAGAACGAACAAGAGGAGGGCGCTGAGGGACAGTCTGACAAGGGCGACGATAATAGTAACGACAAGGGCAATGGGGATGGCGATAAGCAACAGGAACAAGATCAGGTTGCCGTCCGAGAAGGCATGGAGGCCGAGGAGGGCGACTTCATCAACCTCGAACTGGCCTTCTCTTACCGCGCTCGGTCTTCGGGAAAGTCGATGAAAGCGAAAGCGAAGAGTGCTCACATGTACCTGAAATTTTACCTGCCTGGAGGCCTTGCTGTCCCTGTCTGGGTAGAACTACGAGGGATAGTTGGGACCATGCGACTTAGATTGCAACTCACAGTAAGTCCGAACATCTAGCACCTCGAATACCCCTTGCTGACTTGAGACAGCCTGATCCACCTTTTATCAGCCTCTGTACTTTGACATTTCTCGGCCAGCCCAGAGCCTCGCTGTCGTGTGTGCCTCTGTCCAAACACAGTCTCAACCTGATGGACGTTCCTTTGATCTCGTCATTCGTACAGTCTGCTATTGATGCCGCCTTGGCAGAGTATGTTGCTCCCAAGAGTCTGACACTGAACCTTAAGGATATGTTAGTGGGAGACGACTTCAAGAAAGATACCGTCAGCCGAGGAGTTGTTTTGCTGTTCATCAAGAGAGCGCGCGGTTTCAAGGAAGGAGACGGTGGAATCGGCCCAATGAAGGGTGCCAGCGACGCGTATGTCACAGTTTCCTGGGGCAAATTCGGCAAGCCGGTTGCTTCAACTCGGATCATCGTGGACGATCAAAGCCCGGATTGGAATGAGTCTGCCACAATTCTTGTCTCCGCGGAAGAACTCAATGCAGAAGAGAAGCTACGAGTTCAGCTATGGGACTCGGACAAGTGGACCGCGGACGATGACTTGGGTCGCGTGGAGCTGGAGCTGAAATCTTTAATGCAGAATCCAGAGTCGCATAACAAGATTCAAAAGCGAGAGGATCGATTTACTGGTCAGGATCCTGAGGAGAAGATGGCTGGCTCTTTGACTTGGAGTGTGGGCTATTTCTCCAAAACCCGAATCATGCAGTATCAACTGGAGCAGCAGACAGTTAACGATCAAATTCGGACCAAGGAGCAGCTCAGGAACCATATTTCTGAGACGTCGGAGCACAAGCTCAGAGAGGCAGGGAAGGCAGCAGACGACGATGAACTCCATCAACAAAAGACCCAGGACTACAGAGAGCTCGAAGACGCCATGATTATTTCAGCACCACCCTCCGATGAATTCGTTTCCGGTATTCTCAGTGTACACATTCACAACATCACTGGCCTTGAGGTACAGAAGTTGCAGAAGCAAGGCAAGAATGATGACAACAAAGAGGACCAAGAGGATGAGTCCGAGCGAGATGACGACATGCCTGACAGCTATTGCACCGTCATCCTCGACCATAAGAAGATTTATCGAACACGCACTAAGCCGAAGAATTCTAAGCCATTTTTCAATGCTGGAACAGAGCGTTTCATCAGAGATTGGCGGACCTCAGAGGTACTCATCAGTGTACGGGATTCCCGCGAGCGTGAAGATGATCCTCTCATTGGAGTCGTGTATCTTCCTCTCGCCCATATTTTCAAACAAAAGTCTCAGATTATGGACAATTATCCTCTGGTTGGCGGGATCGGATATGGCAGGGCTCGCATCAGCATGGTCTGGCGCAGCGTCGAAATGAAGCTGCCACGACATTTACAAGGATGGGATTACGGTACACTCGAGATAAGAGGAGCGATAAAGGCCAAGTCTGGTCTCAGTGAGGACATCCAGAAGAACAGGCTCAAGGTTCGAACCAATTTGGGCCGGACAAAGTTCTTGTCTGATGGCAGTATTTGGAAGCCGAAAGGCAGGAAGGGTGAAGACGAGAGCGCATTCCTTGCTGTGCGCAAAAGATATGCGTCACCTCTGGTCGTTGAGTTCCGGCACTCAGTCTTGGGCCCGGATAAGACAGTCGCTTTTGCTGTGCTCTGGCTTCAGGAATTAGTAGACGAGGAAGACGAGGTCCGCACATTAAAGGTATGGAAAGGTGGAAAAGATAACTTGCAGAAGGCTGAGACCTGCTGTGGGTATAACGGCCTCGAAGAGAACGAGCAACCGCTTGGAGAAATTGAGATACCACTCAAGTTCTGGCGTGGTCTCTCGGGATTTCACAAGAGCTACGCGGCCAAGGTGAAGAACGGTGACATGCGTCAAGTCATGGAATGCTTGGACACTATTGCCGATGAGAATCTTGGCGAGGATGGCGACTTGGAAGACTCGGATTCAGATTCGGATTCGGACTCGCAGGACGAAAGAGACGACAGCCAAGCAAAGAAGAAACTCAAGGTCCACACCAACGACGACTCCTCGGATTCCTCCTCGGATGAAGATGAAGGTCAAACTGGCTCAACTTCTGTCGTTTCCCTCTCCGGCTTAAAAAAAGTGAAGAACATGCTCCGTAATCCGGTCGATGGGGGCGTCGATACAGCCGCCTCAGTCTTGGCGCCGGGCCACAACAAATCGGACGATGGGTCAAGAGGACTGAGGAATTCCATGAGAGACTACAAGGACCACCACAAGCAGCTGCATCGCCAGCATCGCGGGATTATGCAGTTTCGTGCTGCACGGGAGGTGGATCATATGGGAGGCAAATTGAGCAGGCTCAAGGGCAAGGTTGAACAAGTTTTTAGCCACGGCGAGAAAGATACTGGCGTTGAGACGGAAGTCTAGGGAATCTGGGATGGGACACGAGACAATGATAATTCTGAATCATGAATCAAAATCTCTAGAGCAGATGACTTTGATGCACGTTTATGATATATCAAGCTACTGGGTGCCCTACATCTGTAATATGAAAGTCACGAAGTGTATGGAATAAGTTTCAGTCATCTGCCGTTAGGTGATCACATTCCCTAGACTAAGTGATGAAGGAAATGGAATGCATTGCCCCCCTACTATGCGATCAATTCACACAAGCCTTGTGGGTTATTTTGAGTCAAGCATGATGGATATCAGGCATTCGTCTGATGTGGGAGGCGATGCTGGGAAAGACAGATCTCATTTTTGGGGGACTATCAGTTGTCTGTCATACTCCTCCCAATTTTATCCTATGGCAGCTTTTGCCCCTGTTGCCCTTTCCTTCCTAGTCATCCATGTCTCCGTTGTCGTCATCGACATCCATCTCCTCACCACGAACCTCCCCAGATCCCTCATCTCAAACAGCAGCCGCCGCTTGGTTCGCCTGGCGTTCCAACGCCAAATAGTAGTTGTGGATCCTCAGATGAAGTGAGAGGTGGCACTTGCGCTGCGGCTTTGCGTTTCTGCAATTGGGCCAGTGGCAACGGGTCGAGTCATTGTGGTTGTGCACCGTCATCAGATGCTTGCCGATCCCCTTGGGGCTGTTGAAGGTCGGGTTGCCATCGCTGCAGCCGTGGACCCAGCACACCAGGGTGTGCGTCGCGAGGTGGCGCGCTTTGGTGTCCTTCTTGTTGCAGCCCGGGTATGGGCAGCCGCCGCTGGTGTCAGTAGTAGGGGCCGGCGTAGGGCTGTTCGCGGTGCTGGTGGCCGGGGCAGGGTCGTGGGCTGCAGACATCGATGGCATGGGGGTGTATGCCGCATCGTGGTGGTCATCGTTGCCCGCCACGCCTCCCTCTTCCTCCACGCCGCCCTGGTTGTTGCCGGCGTCTTGGCCCGAGGCAGCATAGGCAGGATAGGCTACATCTGAGAGAATGTGGCTCTCCCCTAGTTGACTAAAGAGGGCTCCTTCCTCAGCCGGTGTTAGGGGCCTCTGCTGTATTGTGTCAGTCTTGTATGGTTATTTCTTGATGGATTCGTAGTCAAATGAGAGAAACTCACATTAAAAGCCGGGTCGGGGCTGAGTCCCAGTCCTCTAATCTCCACGAGGAAGTTCTCACACTTGCGGAAGAACTTAGAACCAAAGCCAGAAGGGTCTCTGTCGAAGTCTTCAAGCGGCATTGTGTGAATCAAAGAGGATTTTCTTTCTTGGTCTCAGTTAATGTTCTTCTTGTCGAGTTGCCTGAAAGGTTTATGGTATGGTGGGAGCTGCGTTCGTGTACCGTCTGTACTGGTCACGGCTTGGTGACTTCACGGACAAGTGATTAAAATCATGGGCACGAAAAATTCGATCTAACAATGCCGGGGGTGACCAAAACAGCTAACCGACGAGAGACTCAAAGTGCTGCTGTCCAGAGCGGAGCATGGGGCGATAGAAACTCTGCACAGAACATCATAACAGATCAAACAAAGATGACATCGTACATGATATCTCCGGCTTTTAGTGCAAACCATGGGATGGCTGACACTATCTGTCGCTCCTGCGCATATGAATGGCATATATCATTCTTCCAAGTCCAAGACCTTCAGAGTTGGCTTCCAAGGTTTCTCTTCTTTAGCCTCGTCGTAAGCATAGTGTCCTTGACGCCCTTGATCCTAGGAACGAGAGGTCATGTCGCAACCACACAGTCTTCGAGATACTTGCCCCCTTTCCCCTCCCATTCCCCACCGACCGCCGCTATGCTGAAAGCCTCATCTCCAGAGTTCAACTCGCGCTTGGTCCAGGTCAGGAGCAGTGGACACCACGCCGCTGAGACCAGTTCGACGACTTCAATATCGCTGCAGACGGCGCATACGACCCAGCAAGGCATACGGACAGAGCAAGCTGGCCCAGATCTACGCAGCAAACTACGTTGACCGACATCACGACCCCCGAGGACTCCATGCGCTCAGCGTCATGCCAGGTGGGATCCTGACCAATTTCCAGAAACACATGACCAAATCGGCCAAGCAAAATTGGACTGAGAACAAGCAGCTCATGAAGTGGTTGAAGAGCCCGGAGCAGGGCGCTGCAACAACGGTGCTGGCATGTTTGAGTAGTCATAAAAGGAGTAAATGGCCAAAGTAATTAGTAGCGAGTTGGTTTTCGTACCCTTCGACTGATAGCTCGCTCTGCGGTACGGCCATGACACCAGCGTTGCAGATCAGAATATTGAGAGTCTGCGACTTGGCGAGAAAAGCTTCGACCGCCTCGCGGACGGATGATAAGGAGGTCGTATCACACTTGATGAGCTCGGCCCATCCGGGTTCGAGGAAGTCGCTGCATCCCTGTTGGGATTCCTCCGGAGACCTCACGGCAACGACAATGCGTGCCCCAGTCGCGGCCATGGCACGGGCGGTCTCGATCCCAATGCCGACAGAGGCACCTGTGATGAGAATGACCTATGTTCAATATTCAGAACGGCGTCTTGACACGATGAACTATAAGTTCATGCCTTATTTCTCAGTCCACCCACTCTACCTTCATCCTTCACAACTTGTAGGGCTGTTGGCCGGGCATCACCTGCCCCATTGGGCTGCTCAAGGGAGTCGACGTACCGAGACATTGATTGAGCAGTAGAAGAAATGGGAGAAGATAGAACGGAGGGGCGAAATGTAAGATGAGTTCAGGCCCTACTCTTGGGACGAGTCCTGGTACCATCTCTGAAGCATCTACTCGACCGATCTGTAGCACGCATCCTTCCAAGGGGCCCACGAGATCTTGATCGGCAGCTTGAGTTGATTTGTAGCTTGGACTAAACATGAAGAAGCACACATAATGACTTAGCCTCAAGGGTGTGCATTATTGGCTTATTGGAGTCTTGCCTTTGATGCGTACATGGCAAGAAACCAGCATGCTAGCTCGCCAATCGTCGTCAAGCTTTGGCTCAGACTTGGCCTAAAGTAGTCAATGCACAGCTTGGCAGCCTATGCCCTATACCATGGGAATCCTTGTTCGGCATGATCCGTAGCGGGGTCTCTGAGCGGCTCGTCAGTCACCAACGGAGGATTTTCATCCCAAGAACACATTACTTATGTATGGAAGCAGAACTTCATAAGCCATGACTAGGCTCCTTTCAATGTACCGTAGCTGCTCCGAACGTGCAAACACGCATACCATCTCTCTCAAGAATCCATGCATGGAGTCGACTTTAGACATGCCACCCTTGATTCTCACCATCCTGACTACGGCGTCCATGTGGTTTTTGCATGTCTGTGAATCGCCACGCGCGAGCTATGGTGAGTTGTCAAAATATGATCATTGGCGTTTCTAATCGGCCAGAAATCGCATACCTCGTCAGAGGCCAGCTGGAGAGCCCTTGGTATCATGGTATCAATGGTAGTGGCGTCCATTATCGATGACGAAATGACTTCCCGAGAAGCCTAACGCAAGCCAGCTTATAACGCAATGCCATCTCGCAGTAGTGTGCGTCGCGGGTAAGAGTATAGAGGTTACGGCAAGCATACAGGAAGACACCACTCAGCATACCTTGATCTCCGATAGCCGTGGGCACCCATTGCGTGGCTATGCTCCGCTTGTAGGACTCCGGGTCTGTGAAATGTCGACAATGGCGGGTCTCCAGCGGGACTACTACTCGGACATCTCATGCAAACGACTCAGCCTTTTGAAAGTAAAAAGCTGGGAAGTGGAGAAACAGGGCAGACTCTTGCAGTGCTTAAATAGACGATGTTCACCGGCGGAGAGTGTCTGACAGAAAGTGTCAAAAGGGTCCGGCCGGCTGGAGAACGAGACTATCTAGACCCAGGTGTCCAGACTCATGCGTGGCTAGTCCTGGCAAGCGGCGTGGACATCTGTCACGGGGTCTAGTCCCAGTGTTCGAGTTTGATATTCGCACATCTGCTGCCTCCTGGACTTAGCATGGGCTGACTTTACTGCATGAGACCGAGCAGCCTTTCGCGCGGCCTTACACTTCAAAGTGCCCGGTTCTAAGATATTGATGAACTGCCTGCTCCTGCCTTCCGTCAGCGTGGCTCCACTGAACCACAGGAAAGGAGTGGGATTACATTTTCAGTTCCAGGGTCCTTGTTTTACGGTGGCCGGTTCAGGAAGATACTCGACTTGGCATTATATCTCTGGGTTTCCGTGTGCAGACGAGAATGTTCACGGACGGCGACGAATATGGTGGATCCGAGAACGAGTCGATCAGACGTAGGGCACTCCTTCGGCGATACTTGTTATACTGCTTTAGGAATGCGCAGCAAGCCTAGGTAGGCATTGTGAAGAAGAGCGCTTCTAGCGTAACGGCAATACAGTTGTGGTCGACCTCTTGCACGCTCTCAGCTGCATAAGCTACCCGGGCTTTTGTGGGCTTTTCTCCTTCTCTGCCTTCGAAGGAATTGCGTCCTGGCTCCTCTATTGGTCATGTGTGGAGTGTGTGGGACTGCCAGGAGGTTGGGGGTTCACGGGTAACAGGGTTCGTGGTGTGAGTCGAGGCAAAATAACAAGTCCCTTAGCATGGTATTGACGTGAATAACATAAAACGGCGAGGATTCCATCATCTATTCCATCTGACTTGTTCTGAATGTGACATAGAACACTCATATCAGACACCGTGCGATGTCTGCACATTTCTCTCATTCGACTGCGAGATTCCTCCTGCCGGTAGTAACGCCTTCCTCGATCATGAGGTCATTTGCAAAAATAACAATTGTGGTATCATCGCTAGCAAAGCCACCAAATACAGAAAAAAGACGCCAAGCGGTTATAGACGTCCATGAACCCCTTTATATACCCTTTTCCACATGATTTGGCGTAGGTCCGTCGACTCCCCTGCTCTACAATCTCTCATCGGCACTCATGCTCTCGTCACCCCAGATAGGCTCACCCTCCTCCATCGCACGTTGCCGTTCATTCCACGAATCTCTCCAGGCCTGAAATTTATGTTTAAACTGTGCAGGCTCAATCCATTTCCAATGGAGACCTCGCCTGTGGAGCCTTCTCTTTTGCCTCTTTCTTTGCCAAACGTTCATATACATGACTTCGTCTTTCGTGAAATCATGGCCGGTCACCCAGTCGGCCACCTCGGCTGCTATATCACCAACCTCATCACCAACACGCCACGCCAGAGCACGTCCTTTCCCGCCAGTTGTCCACTCATCGAGCATGAAAGGTGCCGCGTATGGGAAGTAAGGCTCGTTCGGTGACCAGTCGCATGTCATGCCGCGAGGGCATTGGTATGTGTCGACATAGAGAAAGCAGAAGGCCGACTCAATGGCATACCAGGTGGCCAGTATCAAGGCGATAATACCCAAGGGGGTAAGTTTGAACCTGGGTTGTCGGTGATACAGCATAGGCCAGGCCATGTACACGTGTTGATCATGCAGAGGGGGGCCGACGGGGAACAAAGCTGAGTTGCCCAGGTCGACGTCGAATTGAGTAGGAAGCCTTTTATGCTCTGAATGTGCCACTTTGTCTTCCAAGCGTTCGATGCCCTGTTTCGCAGAACGGATCCCCTGAAGGCCGGTCTTGAGCGACTTGCTCATCCGGTCATAAGCCTGTAGCTCTCGTTCGCGGTCCGTCAGACCGGGCGTCTTCATATCCTCTTCGATCTTCAGGACGGCTACGTCCACAAGTTTCTTGAGCTCGCCAGAGTCAATATCTTTGTCGTCAAGGAGGCCATCGAAATCTTCAAGGGTTGATTCGTCTATGCCATGCTGCTGTATGATGGCACGGAGATCTTCTTTAGCAGTAGGAATATTGGCTGTATTCACGGGCGGTTTATGGCGCTTTGACTGAGTTTTTGTACGATGCCCTGACGCACGCATTGTCTTTCCCGAAGACTTGGCCTCTTTACCGGAGTTTTTGACTCCTTCATCCTTGACCTTTGGTTCCCCTGACTCTTCTGCTTTTTTCCCCAAAGAAGCCCTTTGCGGTGCCGGTGTATCTGACTCGACGTCAACCCACTCGTCACCTCGTTCTACCTTCACGGTAGCTGGCGTTTCGACGTATGCCCCTGTAACACGTGGGGTAGGTAGACTCAAAGGATCCATGCGCTTCTTAGGCTTCGGTGTTTCCTCATCAATCGATTCAGACTTCTCTGATAAGCCAGGAGACGGACCACGGACTGAACCCTTCTCAGAATAATTGTCCGTTGGAGCGAACAGTTTCATCTCAGCCTCGATGCGATCGGTAGGATCCGATTCCGAGTTCACTAAGCTTTGTCTCTTGTTCCCAACAGAGTCGCTGGAAGGCACCTTATGCAATCCAGTAAAGCCAACAGTCAGCCTGTCCCGGGAGTTCTTAGCCCTCATATCTCGGGGCTGTCTTTCTTCGCGTGCCAAAGGCGGTCGGTTGTTTTCTTTCTCTTCTGATGTCTTATCTGTTGTTGAGGTCATGGGTATTTGACGTTCTGGAAGTTGTGGTGAGTTCTGCGGAGATGGACTTGAGCTAGTTGCTCGCGCAAGACGACGAAGCAGATCGTAGGAATCGTCCAGCACAGGTGGTTGAGAGCGCTCTGGGGCGACGCTTTCTTTCGTCCTCTGACCCATGGCACCTTCGCGATTGGAGTCTTGCAAACCATCGGTAATCGACATACCAAATACAGGTGCACTAGGCGGAGGTGATGTTCTGTTTTGCCGATGGCTCGGATCATTAGAGGGGTTCAACTCTTCTTCCCGTGGGCTCTCTTTACTTGAGGTTCTTGCTTCTTCTGGTGACGTTGAACGGGAACGAGCCTCAGCATTTTTCGCCCGAATCTCGTCCAATCTGCTCTTGGCTAGAACCCTAGGTGATGATGCCACCATCTCACGTGCTCTTATCTCGTCCAATTTGTGGTTTGTCCTCCTAAGTAAGGAACTCGACTCATCATCGGGAATATCCGCGTTTGCGGCCTCGATCTCAAGCTCTCTTATCCTGTCAAGTTTGTCGTTACTCCGCCGAATCTGAGGGACATTCACCACAGGTGAAGCGCCTACATCGTCGTCATGTCTGCCAAGCCGAATCCGAGGACTATCGGATACCTGCAAATCACCAGCTGTGAAATCGGCGTCAAGATGCCAGTTGTAGCTCTTCTCGGGCGAAGGGTAGGTAGGCCCAATGATCGGAGAACTGTCTAGGTTCTCGTTCTCATTCTCATTATCGATTTCCATGGGTGGTAAAGGGGCAAACTGGAAGGATGGCAGAAGAGAATTGCGCTGAACTGCATTCCAGTTCAGCTTTTCCGCATCAGTTTTCTTGCTGGCTTCTGGGCTAGCAAGACTGTTCCTGCGCCGTTCTGGGCTGTTCTCTAGACTACCGTTACTGGCTTTCCTTGCTAGAGTGGTTGCGGTTTCGGCAACTTTAGGCCCAACGCGACCCCTAGTCGTGAACAAGCCATCTAGAGGACCACTATTGTTGCTCAACGAATGATGACGGTCAAACTGCTGGAGACGTTGACCAAGGTCGGCATTGTCTGGACTCCCAAAGTATTGGTTTGACCTCGTATCCATTGACTCCCTGCGTCGGTAAGACCGAGGGGCCGGGCTCGGCGAACCAACAGCAACCCGGTTTGCTTCTGCATTGGCCATTCTGAAAGCTTGTTTTAGATCGATGGAGCCGCTTGACGACGACGAACCACTACGTTCTCGTGCCTCTTGCGCCTCAGCAAGCTTGAACGCAGCCTTCAGACCCAAAGGTTGTCGTATCCGGCGAACAGGGTTATTCGGCGATGGCATAGGCGAACCCGGAGTGTGCTGCCCGTTGGTACGTTCTGGGTTCGGCACGGTAGTCTTCGGCTGGGGGATCTTGGTGTCGCGCGGCGACTCGGTCTCTTGCGCGGCGGCACCAGCTGTGTTGTTTCGATGCACGCGTGATAGTGGGCGTGCTATTGGGCTATAGGTAGGCTGAAACTTCCCACCACTCCCTCCTGACAAGTCTGGCGATGAGAAGGCGCTGCCTTCCTCAGGCACGTTCTCCTTCGGCTCGATGCGGCCAGAGCCCGTCCTCTTGTGTCCTAGGATAGACTTGCTCGGGATGCGACTCCCACCTCCGTTGGGCCTTGGGGAAGCACGGCCGCCGGAGGCATTGCGCTGGTCGTAGCTCGTCATTTTGATGTGTTCTGGCAGAGCTTAAGAAATGCAACGAGGTTTGACTGGCGGAAAGAAGTCAAGCGGGATGCTACTTGATCGCGATCGAAAATAAATACATGGTTCAACACTCCTCATGCGATTCATGCCACAGACGGCACAAATGGCATAATAATGAATGTTAGACGCAGTCGAGCTTGTCGGAACAATCAGGGAGCAGGTCGAGAGGTATGCGCGGCGGACTGGGCGTGGCAGGACAATCGGATTGGATTTTCCAAGAATCGCAGGCAATCACAAGCCGCGATAATCCGCACTTGCTATTGTTGTTTCCGCCCGCTGGGAAAGTGGGGCCCGCGTCAACCGCGTTGTAAGGGCGCCGCCAAAGGTCCCGCAATCCCCGAGGTGGGAGCGACAAATCGGGAACATGTTCCTGGCCTACGACTGGCCTGGTCATCGCCAAGTTAACTAACCTTAATCTAACTAGGCTTAGTTGTTTGGGTTAGTCGTGAACGACGGTGGGAAGAACCCAAAGAATGTATTGACCCTTCCATAGTCTGGTGCGTTGAGAAGACAATTGAGGTTCCGTATTTTTGGCACCATTAATGCAGCTTGTGTGGCAGTTATTGGCCTTGGGTACTATGAGATACACGTCTGGACGGCCGGGCTATGCGAGGTGCGTATGTAATAGAGACCTCCCACTGCTCTATTGGCTGTAGTGGTATTGGCATGCACTATTCCAATCCCGAAATGACAGGCTGAATCCTCGAGCAACTTAGGATCGACTATTTTGAATGCTTCGGAAGCTGGGCCCAAGACCTGGTATTGCACAGGATGGATGTGCCGACGCAGCAAATCGCTCTCGACAACCTAAGTACCTTGGTCTTCCATCTGGGATTTCGATCTGTCGGAATCGATACGACTAATAGGACTTTCTTTGCAACTGGCCCAAGTGGCTCAATTCCCACGGAAGATCTGCCCTGCTTCGACAAGGTTACCAGATTCCAAAGTCACGGCCACGGTCTCGTTGGTCTTGGTATTCGTCCAACATACGCTCACATTGATCATGTTGCTCAGCTTTCGGATCAACTTTGCTTCGCCCAAGCCACCACGGTTGCTAATCCTGCGAACCACTTATACTGTGGTAGAAAATCCTTGCGATGAAGGTACCTCGAGCACTTCATGGTCATTCGGTGAAAATGTCGATAACTATTTTTATTTCTCCATTCTCATCGTATTTAACATACGACGATGGCATAGAAAACTTACCGCCGCAGCATGGTGCTGTTCTGGCTGACCTGTTGCCTAAGACTCGGGTTGCGACCCCTTTGCTGCTTGAGCCTTCTGCACAATAGCCTCTACTTCGGGATCCTGCCGGACATTTCTGAAAGCCTCCGGCCTCGGTATCTCGAAGCCATTAAAACAAGTTCCATACGTGATGCCTCCCGCACGAAACACAGGCCGAAGCTTGGCCATGTCTGCAGTCGCCCGGTCCTCGTTCAGGACATCCTCCCAGATGTGAAAGCGGACCACTTGGAGTATCATAAGAGTCGCAGTCCGCACGCTCGAGTCGTTCACGCTGAAAAAGTCCTGATGGTGGAGCAGCTTGCACTCTATTGAGAACGGTGACTCCGCGATATATGGGGCTTTCACGACGTCCCCTGGAACTGGCGTCAAACCTGTCAACTCCCATTCCGATATATGGCGCGGCGTATTCACAGACGAGAAGTTGGCAGCTCTGTGTTGCTCGTCAGCCCGTAATATCTGATCCACGAAAATGACCATCACTTACTCGACAAGCCAGTCACTAGTCATGCTAATGCAACATTCCTTCGTTGCCAGGATGTTACTCAAAGTATCATTTGGCTGTCGTCCAGTGCATGTAAGTGAGTACGTCGGGGGCTATACGCATGTGTCTCAGCTTCGGTTCTCGCTTTCGCCCAAGTAGTTTATTCTTACATCCGTCGTAACGCACTGAAAGTACGAGAAAGGTGCCAAGTTCCTCGTTGATCCGTCCTCAGTTACCGTGCTCACCAGCGCGATTGGCCTGGGAACTGTGCACGAGATCATGAGTTTGTAGTTCAGGACCACGGAACGACCGTCCTCCTGTGGATCGATTGCCAAGAACTTGCGGTTCTTGCAGTCTTCGGTCGTAGCACCATCGCCTACTTTCCAGTCCGGCTTAGGCATCTTTGACATCTCCCATTTTAGAGTTGAATCGTAGGACGGCCGGCCGGCTTCTACTGACGCGAAGTCTTCGTGAGGATTGCGCTTAATTTCCGCTTCTTTATCCGGAGCCTCAATAGGTTCTGGCTCGACTATAGCTGGTGCCATTATCAAGATTACTATCGATGATGCTTAAGTGAACGAAGAAATCCAACCAAACCTACAAATTTGCGCAATACAGATGCAAAAGAGTATAGTCGTTGTACGGCTATCTGCTAGCCGTACCCCTCTCAACGCCCGCGTTTCGGCCATGCATCTTGCTCGCTAGGCTTGTTCCAAGCCGTAAGATCTAGCTTGCAGGAGATCGCTGACTTCCACTAAGGGCTGTAGTAGGCCGGACGTGTAAGATATCGTTGGGTAGCTACCGGACCGTGGTCACCGGCAGCAGTAGTAAGGCCCGCCGGATTGGGGTCCCCTTGAATCTGCACCTGAACAATCCCTGCACCCGACTACCCGATGGAAGCTGCCGATCATATCTCGCCCCCATTTCCTTTAACAGACCTGTCTTATCTCTAGTCATTGCTCGGATTGGCTGGAATCTCCGTCGCCCGGAAAAAGAGTTGTGCTAAGTTGCGAGGATCATAGCTCCACAGGGCCCTGGACATGTAAATGGTAGCCTTGGAAGATCCAGCATGTTGCCAACGGTACTGCCGTTGATATCTATTGAGCCTATCTCCACGTCGTGGCTCAAGTGACTGCCAAAAACTGGTTGGATGCTAAGTTCCAGATAACTGGGAGGGAGCTCTAATCTTGGAAGTCGCATAGTGTCTGCCGAGGCACAGCATGTATATGGATCCGGGACAACCCACTGAACATTGTGTTTGACGGGTTGCACGTCTTGAGAGCATCATCTTTCAATACTCCCTCAAGAGCAAATATGGGTATCAGACTCAGGCTTCCCAGGACTTTCAAGTCTTTGGATGTCAGCGAGGAGGGACATAACAGCAGATGGGCGAACCCAGATGTCCTCCCCGTTCCCAAGCATCAGATCAACTATGACTGGAAGGCGTATGCTGGTTACTGGTAAGGCATTATCTGAGTTTCCCCCGTGTCGCTGATCTGACATATTGGTCGTACCCAGGCTTGCAGTTGGATTCAATACCACTTGCTGGTCATTGGGATCCAGTAATCTGGCAAATGGCCTCGATGCTGGGGCTACAATCGGTGCAATCGCTGTCGGTTTCATCCTGGCCGCCCTTGTGGCGTTTGTCAGCGGTGAGCCAGGTATTAGATACCACCTTGGTTTTCCAATGATAAGCCGGGCTACCTTTGGCATGTATGGATCATACTTTGTAATGTAGGTCTCTCTATTTTGGTACCATGACTCTGTATTTTTGGACGGCTCATAGACTGACCATGTTTCGTTCTTCAAGTATGCTCAAGGTTAGCTTGGCGACTGCACCAACCTGGTACATTTGAAACACTAACACGAGCGAAGTGCTTTGTCAATTTCATCTTCTTTGGCATCCAATCATACTGGGGCGGTCTGGCTGCAAATATTGTCCTTTCAGCGATATTCCCAAGCTTCCGTAACCTCGCGAACACAATTCCAGGTATTTGTCGTCTCTTGTCCTGTAGTTCATCACAATCATACTGAAACAGAGCACTCACAGAATCGTCCGCGATTACCACGAAACAACTAATAGGCTTCATAATCTACATTATTATTTTCACATCAATGATGTTCATCCACCCCTCGAAATTGTCCAAATATGTATGGATTTCTCAGGCTTGGGTTACAATTACAATGGTTAGCTTGTTCATCTGGGCGATGTCTCAGAACCATGGCGCTTCATTCCTGGGACCATCAAAGACAATTACATCGAGGTAAGAGAGACGAGTGCTGGTGCAATAAACTTAAACATTAACCTGCGATAGTGAGAGATCCTTCCGCATCTTGCAAGCAATCAGTGCTGTCGCCGGGTCGTGGACGGGATCCTGTATTCGCCAAGCCGATTGGACACGATATACGAAGTCGCGGACGGCAGTAGCCGCCAATCAACTGATCACCGGGCCCATCGCCGGCATAGTTTGCGCAACTATGGGTATTGCCGTAACTAGTGCCATGGCCAGTCTATACCCAGGCTCCGCTACGGGCAACAGCTCTAAAGTCTGGAATCCGATCACACTCCTGGACTACCTACAGACAGTGGACTACAGCGCCACCACGCGTGCAGGAACTTTCTTTGCTGGTCTAGGGTTCTTCATCAGCCAGATCACCGTCAATCTCGTCCAGAATTCGGTCGCTTGCGGCATGGACTTGGCCTCGATGGCGCCGAAGTACATCGACGTGACCCGAGGATCGCTGATAATGTGTCTGGTTGGCTATCTGATCCAGCCGTGGAGGTTTGTCAACCAGGCTGGCCTCTTCATCAGTGTTCTCAACTCGTTCGGCATGTTCGTATCGCCGCTTGCAGGTATCAATGCGGTGGACTTCTGGCTAGTCCGAAGGCTCAAGTGGAAGATTCCGGATCTATATAAGGGCAGCGGGGACAATATTTACTGGTACACAGCAGGCCTAAACTGGAGAGCATTTGCCGCCTGGATCATTACTGTTTGGGCATCTTTTCGTAGGTGTACTATGGTGCCTTCGTGACGAATCACTAACATCGCGTCTACAGCTGGCTTCATCGCTGCTATGAACGGAAAGGACTATGGTGCAGGTTGGACCAGAACCTTTCAGGTAACGTGGATCGTGGGGTTCTGCGGTTCTGGACTTGTCTACTACCTCGTCTGTCTGGTATCACCACCTCCTGGCGCTCCGTATGTCTTGGAGCTTCTGGACGAGCAATCGGAGCCTGCGATCGAGGGACAATCTGTGTCTGAGGACGAAACTGGGCAGAAGCGGGTATTTTCCACGGGCGCGACAGATGTTGAGAACGGAAAAAAGTGAGCAGGCCTAGGCTGCGGTGAGAGAGGACATCCTGCGATGAGAACTATGGCCTTTGAATCAAGATGTCTGAAGTCAAACCGTGTACAATTGCTTCGATGAGTAAAAGTAAAAGTAATAGCACAGGAAGCTCCGGGGTATGCACCCGATGTTATCATAGATATCGAGCGATCAGGGTCAAACAATTCGTCAAAGTCTATTTGTGCTTGGATCTCCGCATCTAGTTCCGCACATTCGTACTCAGCCCTCCCTAATAAAGTCTAAATGTACCCTATCGCAACTGAGAACCAGAGAGACCGGGAATACCGGTAGTACGTTATCGAGCAGCAGAGAGCGAGTTCAGGGGAAATAGCACCCTCCAAGCCCCAAAAGGCACACTAGAACCCATGCTAGACTCAATTTGTTGTGAAATGGGGGGGTTGTGTTCCCTAATCATACGAGGGAGGCAAGAACTCCAATCGAAGCATTCACACCTGCAGTATGGGGGGGCTCGATTCGTAAGTAGAGAACCAAATTAGCGGGTGTGATGAATCGGGTGGCTTCTCACAAGCCGCTTGTTTGAATCGTGGCTTACTTACACTGCCGGGATTTTGCCAGTAGTCTAGGCTACGGGCACTAACCCGCAGTTACAGTTTGCCGGATAGGGCTCGAGGATCTACGTCGCGTTAGCATATGCACTACGAGTCATAGGGTGATGGCAACTAAATTGATGGAGCCTTTGTTCCTGGTCTGGGTGGCCCCGTCGTTGCAGCGAATGTCTGGCCGTGCCTTTTCTTTTAGATCAGCCTCTCCCGAGTCCTTGGGATTTATGAGCCAATGACTTTCTCTTCCCACTCCGAACGAACTTGCCATTGTAATTCTACGATTTTCGAATGATTATGATAATCCTTTTACGAAATCGGCATTAGGGGAGGATTCCTGTCGTCGACTATGATACTACCTCGGAGCCGAGTCGAGATGCTTGCCGATTTGATGGATCTCTCGCCGCATGAGGCTTTGGCTTCACGAACGCTATATAACACGGACGAAGCGGAACCAGTAGCCGGCAAGGTGACAAATGTCCTGGTCACAATCCTAGCTAGCAGCCTGTGTTGCTCGTTCTTCTGTTAGTTGGTCTCGCCAGATAAACTAATAGGGTGCTGACAAGGATTGCAGTCCAAAGATACAGCAAAGTAACCAACTGGCGCCGACTACCGTTTATACAATGGCGTACGTCGAATAAAACCCGATTTCGAAACCAGAGACTGATAGACGGCAGTGGTCCTTGGGCTATACGCGGATTCCTTCGTCTTCCTCCTCGGTTCCGCTGTACTTCAATTTAGTTTCAACATGAGCGATAGCTTCGCAGCTTGTGAGGCAGGGACAGTGTTGTGTTTGAGTGCATATATAACAACAAAAGTAAGATTAAACCCACGAAATCGTACCACTCTCGACCCATGTGTTGCTGACTACGATTATAGAAGGCAAGTATCTCAAACGGCTTGACGAAGTACTACATCGTCTAACAATAGATGAGTGCAGTTCATCTATATGTTCCTTGCCGACAGAGCTGTAAGTATTTCCTCAGGAGCCTTTTGTTGCCGTATCTTACCATTGTCTCAGCATATCATTAGATGTAGTGGGAAGAGTCGATTAAGGTCCAAACTTTACTTGTTCAACACTTGTGGCGTGCTAAGTACTTACGCCCCCATATGGTCTCTCTAAAGTGCGGCATCTAATGGTGTGATAGTTGTTTGCGTTGGAGTTGTCACTTTCCTCTTCATCTAGTAAGGCAGCCAAGCCCTCCCTCTAACGTCATCAAAGTTGACTCTCTCTCTCTTTTTCTTTCAGTCGCATCAATGATTTGCAAGGCGAAAATTGTATCATAGGCGTCAAGCAGGAAGTCTTGGTAGCAGCAGTGACCTATGATGTTATTGTGAACGTAAGTACCAATGCCACAACGCCCAAGGCCCCGTATTTACCCGATCTCGATAGGTGTACTTGACCATGTTATTCCTTGGACCACTTTCAGCATCATACTCGTTCAGCTGGCGACCAGGTTCAGTCCTACTTACCAGTGGGAGTTCAAGGCAACCTTCCCTGAACAACAAACTACGCGGGCTTGCTCTTAAAACATTTATTGGAGCATGCCTGACGCTGGCGAGCTCTATTGCGTAAGTGTTGTGCAGAATCGTGTCACACCATGCTGATACTCATCGGATGCAGCAACCTTGTTGCGCTGACAGCCTTTGACGGCGAACCGGCTTGGCTTTGCTTTTTGACGTGCAAAAGCGATAGTATGTCAACGCGTTCTGAATTGATACTATGGCTGAACTAGATGCTAATGACTTTGCTCACAGTCCTATTCAGCGCAGTCGTTATTCGTCTCGTCACAACTGCCGAGGATACATCCTCTACCCCTAACGCCCCTGTGCAACCAGGTTCTCCTGGTATCAGCAGCAATAGCAACAATCAGCCGCCTCTCTCACTTTCCAACTCCTCTCGACAAGGGATAGCCGCAAATAAAGGATCCACAAACTCGATACATGACATTCAAATCGAACGCAAAGGTAAACTGAAAATATTTCTACGTGTTACTGTCTTTGATGTCGAACTGACGAGGACGCTTAGAGCTTCAAGATAATGATTACCGAAGTACTAAGAACATACACTCCGTAGACGGAAGACTGCGCGATAGCGGAGAAAACATTGATATATATCTTGTCCGAGAATAATAATAGCGGTACCGATTAATAGAAGGAAAAAAAAAAATAAGTTACAAATATGGATTATCGTTTTCTATCCCAAACTAGCATGCGTTGGCCAAATGCTCACGTCTGACTGCTCTGCATTGTCGCATAGGCTTGAGAACTGGAAGATTATGCGTGGGTGTTAAAAACAAGACAACAGGAAACGAGGTCTAATCAATGCTTCAAAGCACTTTTCAGTGACAAAGAGTCTCCGGAAGCTATCAAGTTCAAAGAAACACCAGAAGAGATTTAAAGGTAAGCGAATTACGGAAAGGACGAAGGATATTCAAACTAAGCATGAAAACGTTGTGTCCTAGGAGTAGGAAAAGGACATTTTGAAAGTAATTTAGTGGGTTATTTACACCGCAATAGTAGTTCCAGTAGCATATCGAAAAGTTACCTGCTACAAGTTATATAAAATTATAGATCCGTACGATAGCCGGACTTATAAATCCACAATAGATCTTCGATCGCAACATATAAACCCATACCCAATATGGCACTGTACCCACACTCAGGTTCAAGTGGACCCGACCGGGGGTTGAGAGGCTTAAAAAGAAGAAAAAAGAAATGAAAAAAAAAAAAGGGAGAGTAACAACCCTTAAACAACATTCTCTTGATTTTAGGATAATCTCAGGTCATGCCCGGGTTCGAACCGGGGATTCGAGGACTCAATAGAGGCTCAAAACCTCGCGTGCTAAACCACTACACTACACGACCAATTCACTGGTTGCTGAAACGATTCTTTAGCTATCATATATCATGAGTCATAGTGGATCCAGCTATCATCAATCACGGTCTAGAAAACAATATTCTGGTCAACTGTGGATGGAAAAAGGTCTTTGTGTATATGCATTTTACGTTTACGATGAACGGGAAATGCAAGTACCTGGGAGCTCTCTTTACTTACATCTCATGTCTTGTCATGTCAAAGAGCAGTTTGTTTTAGGTCTGAATCCATAATTGTTGAGAGAATTGTGGTTGATGTGCTTACATCGGGCTGGATTGTTGACGAAAGGGTACAAAGAACTGAAGAAAATGAGTTGATGTTGTAAGCAGTAGCACGGTAATTATAGCCTACCCACATTGGAGTCCCAAGATCTCGCCGATAAAGAAACTTCAAGCATTAGTATGTCCTGAGTTTTTAGGAAATCATACCTCTTATTAAAGAGATGGTATACCTTGCTTCATACGCCTAAGGGCACCTGTTCACACCATCTAATGACGTCCATAACACCTTTGCCTCACCTTGCCTTAACCTTTCTAATAATAACCTTGCTTCCCTCCAAGTCCCAACCTACCTTGTCATTGCTGATCAGATCCATCCAGTTCGTATCAGTACACTTCTCTAGGAATTCCAGATCCACGCTCAGATAGCTTCTACCAAAGCACTTGAGCGTATGTCTCCGCATTGCCTCTTCGGCATATTCTAGTAGCTTCACCTTGTGCCCATCAACGCCCATCTTCAGTCTCTTGAGTAGCACATAGTTATCATGAGCCAACGCCTCCAATACTCCGTCAATCTTTGGATCCTTCAGCTTGTATTGGTGGCGGATGGCGTATGCTTCGGCGAGGTCATTTCGCCTGCACGCCGTATCGAGTATCAAGTATGCGACCACCTCGCTAGTTTCTACGCTCGTCATTGGGTGCAGCGGATGTATATGTCGCAGTAGATGGAGAGTGGATGGATGATAAGACTCCGGGTGCTTGACGAGGACAGATAGCCGAATGCAGAATAGGTATGCCTGTACTGCAAAGTCGTCGGCTCGCTTCGAGGCCACGATGCCTTCCCGGAGTTTCCTCAGAGCCGCAAGGACATCCTGTAGTCCTTTCGTATTGCTCGACAGTGCAGAAGGAGCGACCGGGAGCCCAGCAGGTGCGGTGACTGCATGGTGAGGGTGTGGTCTAGCCAATGGCGGATGATGTGTCGAATTGATGTGCGTGCTCGACTTGTTCGTGGAAGGGGGCTGCGTTGCCAGGTTGAGAGAAGCAAATCGTCGGAGGAGCTCGTCTCGTTCACCGGCGTCAGAGCAAAATGTCATGTATCGCTCGACGATCTTCGTGTAGTACCGCTCTTGGGTCTTGAAATCCAGCAGCCTGTTATCGCCTTTCGAGGGCAGCCCGATAGCGTCCAGCGGATCGAGCTCGACTGGCTTCAAGCGACTCCAAGGCGCAGAGGGCGCTCGACCGCCTCGAGGACCTCCCCTTCCACGTCCACGCCCACGCATTCTCAAGTCATTCTATACAAAGTCAGATCGGGGCAATTCGGGCAGCGCTGGCAAAGGGAGTGCCAGAGACCGGATACATCGAGGAGTTGCAGTGCGTGGTTTGCTATGGCGGGGTAATACAATGGAAATTGCAGAGCCGCCAAAGCTCAAGCTCCATCTTATCGATGGACCAAACCCCCTGAAACATGGATGGCAGCTGACGGATCCATGCCTGGTCCTGCTACATGTAACTTAACTACCAAGGAATGCTTGTCTTGGCTACATCAGCCCTTCGGGACTCACTATGCTTACTGTGTTTCCTCAATTGACGTAGAAAGTAACTTTCATGCAGTAGTGCCAGAGGTGAGCGGCTGCTGAACACACAATTCAACAGATGCCTGGCACTACAAAAGGCTCTAGCGCTCTGTGAAAGGCTTATTGACCTTCTCGCCGATATCATCTTGCCAGGCATGATGCAAGGAAGCGCGCTCAGTTTCTGACTTCTTCCACGAGATAACCATGAGGCGATGGCAAATATGAACCATGTCTGTTGGCCAATTGAACGGGACGCTCTCTCTAGGAATTACACGTGCTATTGATAAAATGAGGCTTTGGCCTCAAATGGGCATTGGAGGAAACTAAAATGTATTGACAGAGGGTGAAAAACATCAGGAGGCAATATTTGACCAGCAGTGATGATGTTACTCGAGAGACAAAAAAAGAAAAAAAATTCATTTTTTTTCCTTCCCTACCTTGAAAATGCCGGTTACACCACACAGAGGACCCTTTGCAGATCAACTGGCGGCTGGTGAAAACCGAACGGTCTTAAAAATTCGTAAAGATAATGGTAGCTGCCCAGCGAGCTTTAATAGCAATTCTTCGAACTTACGACTGCACAGAGAAAGACGGTGGGGATGGAAATATACCATGAACTCTATACAACAAGCACCTCACTTCTTCCCGTCGTCTTAGTAGGATAATGGCACCAAACCCCTGAAGATGGACACGGCGGGGAACCTCGGTACCCGAAGTCTGGGGTAGAACTCCAACCCCCCCGCAAAACTGACGATCAAATAAGACTATTTTCCCTGGTGCTCATCGTGATATTCCATAGGTTCCAGGTGTGTTTTGAAGTTGCAAAAACATTCACCATGACAGACCGCATCAAGCAAATAGCCGGCCAGCTCAATTACCCAAAAGGCCTCCTGGCTGGCCAAACCGCCATCATCACAGGCAGTGGACAGGGCATTGGTGCCGAAGCGGCGCGGCTCTTTGCAAATGAAGGCGCAAAGGTCGTCGTGTCTGACATTGATGAGAGTGCGTATTATCTTCTGATTTATCTTACTACGCATTGCCTTTGACTTACACTCGACGCAGAGAAAGCACAGTCCGTAGCAGAAGGTATCAATGCCAGCGGAGGGTCTGCCATTGCTGTCCCTGGCGACATGCTCGATGATGCGTATCTAAAGACGCTCGTGGCCAAGGCCGCTGAATTTGGCAACGGAAAGATCCACATCATCGTAAATAACGCTGGATACACCTGGGACGGTGTGATCCACAAGACGACGGACAAGCAATGGGACACAATCGTGGCGCTACACGGCGGCGCGCCCTTCAAGTTGGTTCGTGAGGCTTCGCCCTTCTTCCGGGTCAAGGACGGCGAGCCCCGGAACATCATCAACATTTCCTCGACGAGTGGCATACACGGCAATGCCGGGCAGGCAAACTATGCATTTGCAAAGGCAGGTGTGAGCGGTCTAACCAAGGCCATTGCCAAAGAATGGGGCCCGGCTTTCGGTGTCAGGGCGAACACAATTGCCTACGGCCACATTCAGACTCGGCTGACGCAGGCGAAGGAGAAAGGAGCCTTCGTTACGGGGCCCAATGGTGAGAAGATTGCGCTGGGCATTCCGGAGGCACAGAAAAAGGCTGCAGGCCCGGACTTGCATGCCGATATTCCTCTGAGGAGGCCCGGATCGGCTACCGAGGCCGCAAGTGCCATCTTAGGCGTTGTCAGTCCATTGTTCTCGTACGTGACGGGCCAGACCATTATGGTCACTGGTGGTAGGAACATGTAACTGTCAAATTAATTTGCAATATAAATGTCGCGATGATGTAGCACGGAGTACACTACGGATGATCAGCTTGGGAAAATTGCGGCCTATTGGCCTATATTAGTAGTAGCGTCACTGAAGACGTGAAAACACGAGCCGTCCTAACGCCAGGCAGTCCTTGTGTTCCTGATATGCACCCTAGTAACGTACAGCCCACTCGGCTGATCAAGATTCTTCTTTTCCAGCAGTTTTTGTGAAGCAACCTTTTAAACCTTGAGCCAGAGGTTCAAGACACCCTTGGCGTACTCGACAATCTCGTCGCCACCAAGTTTACTCTCGCCGTACACTCGGTCCACAAATGAAATGGGCACCTCGGCCACTGTGCATCCCATAGCCTTCGCGCGAACCATCATTTCCATCTGGAAGGTATATCCCTTGCTTTCTGTGCTCTCAATAACCTTTTGCAGCACCGCCTTCTTGTACAATCTGAAACTGCCGGTCAAATCACTGACACCCGGTCGCAGCACAGTATCAGCGAACAAGTTGGCGCCCCTTGAGACGAACTTGCGCTTGAGGTCCCAACCGTAGACGCCGCCGTCGCCTGCGTAACGTGTTCCCGTCACGATGTCGTAGTTGGCCTTCTTCTGCACCTCGATCATGCGCGGGATGAATTTCGGGTGGTGGCTGAAGTCGGCGTCCATGATGATAACGAAGTTGCCCGTGACAAACTGCATGCCGTGCACGTACGCCGTTCCGAGACCAAGCTTGCCGGTTCGGGTCTTGAGGACGATATGCGGCGAGTAGGCCTTGACGAGCTGGTTGGCGACGACTTGGGTGCCGTCGGGCGAGCCATCATCGACGATCACGAGCTCCCAATCGAGGTTGCTAGACCTGTGTTAGTTGCTAGTCACAGTACAATTGTATTACGAGTTGGCAGAGGGGTAGAGAAAATGACGAGGCACATACTTCTCGGTGAAGGTGCGGTTTAGCAGCCAGGCGACGATGGGCAGGTTCTTGCGCTCATTGTACGTCGGCAAGATGACCGAGTACTTGTCTCCCTTGGTAGGTGCCATTATGTCGGATAAATAATGGATCGAAGAGTAGAAAGGATTGAATCGCAAGGGGTCGGTGAGAATAGAAAGGTTTGCTGATTGTCGGCGTTGCAAGCGCAAAGGAGTGAATGAAGTTGGCGATAGGGGTCTGGGCTCCGTCGCGTGGGCTTAAGTTTCTGGACACGGTTGACGTGCAGTCACTGAAGGTTCCCAAATTTGGAGCTCGGGCCAGGCTTCAAATTGACCGGCCACTCAAGTTCAGCGGCGCCAACCCCTATTCTCAATTACACGGTGAACAAGTTTCCTCAGCCGCATACCATATATCTCGTATCAGTCACTTTCCCTCCCTTCGATAGGGAGAGCTTTGAAGCAACAACCAAATTCCCGTCCACATATCATGTGTGTAAGGATGAATTGTAGCCCTTGCATTGGAGGTCGATGACCACTAGCGTGCATATTGTTGCTTGATCTACAATCTGACACCCACCAACCGGATACCCCCACCAACCGGACTGCCATTTCAATTAGCCCACACTAAAAACTCACCCACTTTACTTACACCTTTTTAGCTAACGGATAAAGCTGTTTATATAAAAAATTAAAAGTAAATCATTAATTACTTAGTATTTAGGTTAATTAGCTTATTTTTAACTTTTTAGCTAAAATAATAATATATTTAAAAAGTAGTATAATTAGGTTTTTTACGAGGGATATTATATATTATATTTAAATTTTTATAAATTTAATTATTTATTTTATAATTTTAACTTTTTTAATTTATTTAAAATATTTATTAAACGTAAAGCTTTTTTTTATATTAAATATAATATATTAAATATTTAAATAA